>OZ024740.1:370663573-370733573 GCA_964016885.1 Eledone cirrhosa
GCGCTGGCCTCGGGACCCCCCGCTGGTCCTTTAACCTTGTTCTTGTGGCGCAGCTCGATGGAGCATGCAACTATTGATATACTCTTGTTTATAAACTCTGATGATTCCTGCCATGGGGTATGGATGAAACACTGTTAGCTAATAAAACAATGTATTTCTAAGCACTCTTTGGTTATTCCTATAATTATATATGTATATATATATATATGTGTGTATATATATATATATATATATATATATATATATATATATATATATATGAAATAAAGTATGATAAATAAGTCAAATGTTTAAAATTTAGCTTCGTTTATTACTGCTATATATATTCCGGTGACAGCCATCTTTGGCTATGACCTCTTCAGGCAGTCCGAATTAGTGTGGTATAGACAAGTACATATGTTGTTGAGGTGTATAATTTTGTCAATACGCTGATATGCCCAGTTCCTGGTTGGGTTGTTATTTCACTGAGGAACTGGAATCATATGAATTCAAACAAACGAATTTCAGTGTCAAAGGGCCTCTTCTCCTCTCATTGGTCAGTTGTTAGAACATTCCTCATTCAAAAGTCTATAGAAATTCGTTCTGAGGCAAGCCAATCTGTAGTTGTTGTTATTGTTATTGTTAGGTACATCTGACCTCAATTCTTGTGTTGGTAGTCTTGTTATTGTTGAAGTTAGCTTAAAAAATTGATAAAGTGGTAGAAGGAACAAGGTGGTAAAGGAACAAAATAAAAAAAAAATATCAAACTTCCCATTGGTCATTTTTGAGAACATTCCTCAGTCAGAAGTCTATAGAAATTCTTTCTGGGGTGAGGCTCCCTGTAGTGTTTGTGTTTGCTATTGTTAAGTATATTTGACCTCCACCCTTATTTCGGTAGTGTTGTTGGTGTTGTGGTCAGCTTATGTCTTGCTGCTGCTAACAATTTAGAAGTATCTGTGTGTTTTTTCATCCCTCCTGCCACCATCTCCCGTGGTGGTGTGGGGGGGGGGGGGGCGTTTCTTCCATGTATATGAAGAAATATAAGGTAATAAATGAAGAAAACAGAAAATAAATAATAAATAGAGAATAAAGAATAAATGAAAAATTGGTGAAAAAGTAATGAAAATGAATATGGAGAAGTGAAAAATAAAATGAAGATTCAAATAAAGTAGGATAAAGTGTGTGTGTGCTATAACTAATCTCAAGGTCAGAAATATGTTGGATAGATTGGTATGCGTAACAAGATGTTAAAATAATAAAAGAATAAGAGAATCAAACAAAATGTGTTTGTGTTATAATCAATCTCAACTTAAAAATAAATATAAGGTGATACATTGAAGAGAACAGAAAACAAATAACAAATTAATAAAGAGAAATCAAGATTTAAAATTGAAAGTTGAAAATCAGAAATCAAGTAAATTAAAATGTGTTTGTGTTATATAGATGTTGGCCAAATTATAATGGCTGTGTCCGATTCAATCTCTAGGCTATCATGGTGTCTGCTCAGCCTGGGTTGTTCCCTATGGCTTGAGGGGAGTTCTCAACCTAGGATGTTCTTACTGCCCATATAGCTTGAGGGAGGTCTGGCCGAGAGCTATCTACATGTTCTGGATAAGTCCCTATAGCTTGAGGGGAGTTCACATCTTCTTGTGTTGCTACTGTCCATATATATCTTGAGGAAGGTCCCGGCTCTAAGGTGTCTGCATGTCACGAAGAAGTCGGTTCTGAGGTTTATCAGGCCACTTCCACCTCTTAGTATCTCGAGGGTCTCGTTCAGGCATAGTTTGCATATGCAAGATACCCCTCCTTTATCGGGTGGTACTTTCCTGATTATGTACCAGGCCAGAGAGTACGGGGTCCTGTCCAGCTTAAGCTTCCAGATCAGGTCGGAGAGAGCCGTGCTTTTCCTTTTGGCCTCCTTATTGAATGAATGGCGATGGTTGTACCAGCGGTCTTTAAAGCTCGTTGATGTGGCTCCTATGTAGAGGTGTTCTGAGTTGGGGGTTTTAACCCTACAACCGTATACTAGGTTCTTCTTAAGGCATTCATTACCAAGGGGGCATGATTCGGGTTTCTGCAGTTGCAGAGGGTGGTCGACCTCTGCGTGCCTAGATTTGGGTTCCGTTAGGTGTTACATGGTGGTCTTCCCCCAGGCACGGTGGGGGCTCCCCGGGTCTGTTCGGGTTTCTTGGGTGGGCTCTGGGTCCCCCCTTCCCTCCTTTCACGTGGTTCTGCTGAGTGCTTGTATTGCCATCTTCTGGTTGTGTGTGGTTTTTAAGCCTACTCCTGTTGATGCTAGCTATGTGTTGGGCCAGATTTCTCGTGGTGGAATACAAGAGCTTTACAGTGTGTCTGTTGAAGATCCTGTGGTATATATGGTCTCTCGGGAAGCATGTATCAAGTGCTCCAAAGAATGATCGGCCAAGCTGTTCTTTAGGGCCGCTGAGTAGGGTGAGTAGCCCAAAGGGGAAGCAACAGTGCGGGAACCACCAGCAACCCAACAAATCTCCAAATAATCACGACGCCCCCGACCCACACATATAGGAGGAGACACAGAAAAATCACGTGGTACAGAAAAAATACACAGATACTTCTAAATTGTCAGCAGCAGCAAGACATAAGCTGACCACAACACCAACAACACTACCGAAATAAGGGTGGAGGTCAAATGTACTTAACAATAGCAAACACAAACACTAAAGGGAGCCTCACCCCAGAAAGAATTTCTATAGACTTCTGACTGAGGAATGCTCTCAAAACTGACCAATGGGAAGTTTGACATTTTTTTTTTATTTTGTTCCTTTACCACCTTGTTCCTTCTACCACTTTATCAATTTTTTAAGCTAACTCCAACAATAACAAGACTACCAACACAAGAATTGAGGTCAGATGTACCTAACAATAACAATAACAACAACTACAGATTGGCTTGCCTCAGAACGAATTTCTATAGACTTTTGAATGAGAAATGTTCTAACAACTGACCAATGAGAAGAGAAGAGGCCCTTTGACACTGAAATTCGTTTGTTTGAATTCATGATTCCAGTTCCTCAGTGAAATAACAACCCAACCAGGAACTGGACATATCAGAGCATTGACAAAATTATACACCTCAACAACATATGTACTTTCTATACCACACTAATTCGGACTGCCTGAAGAGGTCACAGCCAAAGATGGTTGTCACCGAAATATATATAGCAGTAATAAACGAAGCTAAATTTTAAACATTTGACTTTTTATTTTACTTTATTTTACATTACTCCGGAGTAACCAAACTAACCTGCGCACCTCGTCGAGTGCTCCAGCCTGCATACTGAGGTGTTGGTATACAACCAACATATACTCAAAATATATATATATATATATATATATATATATATATATATATATATATATATATATATATATATATATATATATATATATATATATATATATATATATATATATATATATATATACATATATATATATATATACATATATAATTATAGGAATAACCAAAGAGTACTTAGAAATACATATATATATATATATATATATACATATATATATATATGCATATATATATGTATACATATATATATATATATATATATATATATATGTATACATATATATGTATACATATATATATACATATACATATATATACACATATATATATACATATATATATGTGTGTATATATATATATGTGTGTGTGTATATATATATATATATATATACGTATATATATATATATGTATATATATATATGTATATATATATATCTGTATATATATATATATATATATACATATATATATATATACATATATATAAAATATATACATAGATATATATATATATATATATACACACACACATATATATATATATACATATATATATATACATATATATATATATATATATATATATATATATATATATATATATATATATATATATATATATATATATATATATATATATATATATATATAAGTGCTTATGCATCTCTGTATACCTATCAATTTTTTTGAGAGAAGCAATTTTCTTGTCAATGAACTATTGTTACCATAATTCTTTTCCCAACCCCAATACATTAACACATCTAATTTAAATTTTAAAATAATTGAATTGGTTATTGGCTATTTCCAATAACCTATATTTATAACGTCTTTATTCTTTGTTTTCATTTATCTAACTGCACCTCTTAAAAAGTTTGAAAGGTTTCCATCCCAATGCAAATGACTATAATAATAGTCGATCGCTATTAATAATATTTGAGAAAATCGGGTTAAGTAACTTTGGAAACGGAAAAAGTTGGCAGAAATGCTCTCTATTCACGTTTTTTTCTCCGTCTCAAAGCTACTTTATCCGATTTTTTCAATCATTTCCTAATATATAACACCCATGTGTATATGTCCGTCACACAGTAGTGTCGACAGAGGAAGGAAGGGGTGATTACGTCGATTGACGAAGGAAGGGGTGTCTAATACGCACACATCTATGTGATGACTGAAAAAAGAAGGGGTGATAAACTATAGGAGTCCAGCGTTCTAAGATTCGTCACAGCTATGTTTGTATGTGTTACACTTGTATGAGAGAGCGCGAAGGAACTAACCAACAAACAAACATTTATTTTTTATTATACATATAGATATTACAATTAGCCGTCACTTTTGAAGGCACTGGGCCAGATAGTTATCTATAATGATCAACTATTATTATAGACGTGGATTGGCAGTGTCGGTAGAGGGTCTACCGCCATGCTTTGCAGCATAGAGTTACGGCCCTTTATGGTCTGAGTTCAAATCCCGCCGAGATTAACTTTACCTTTCATCCTTACGGGGCCGATAAAATAAAGTACCAGTAATACACTGAGATAATTGCTGGCCTTGTGCCAAAAGTATAAATAATTATTATGGACATTTACGTTGGGATGCGCACATTTCAAGTTTCAAATTTCCCCAATGCTTCCTAACTCAACCATGTTGTTTCCGCCTCGTATTTATTATTTATTTATTGCCTAATATGGTAATGCTCCTCGTATATGCTTAGAGTCATTAATGTTTTTTATACTGTTTTTTGGTCGTGTTGCTACCTATGGTACATTTCTTGCTATCGATTTGGTAGTTTAATGCAGTGGTCGCCAACATGGGTTCCGCGGAACCTTGGGGTTCCGTAAAACAAACTCCGAGTTCCTTAAAAAAATAAATATTTACATTACCATTAATATTTTGGGTTTTCTGAAAAAAGTGCAAAGAAAATGCCAGAGGTGCAATGTATAAATGAACAAGTACTATTGTAGTGTACACAGGTTCTCCACTCCAATTCGTGGAAAACACTACTTTCATTTTATTACTTGAATTAGCAGAAAAACACTGTTCTGAGATTCGTGAAAATTGAATACTTTCAATTTCACATCTATTCTTGGAAAGACAAAGTTTTCTGAATTCCGAGAATTTGACTACTACTCATAATACACTAATTGAACTTAGAAATAGACCAATCACGAACAAGTAAATGTTGGTCGATAACAGCATAACTTTAAACTGAAAACTTCAGTTCAGCGAGGTCTTTCAGCCGAGAGACAGGGTCAGTTCGCTGTTCTCACAACGTAAGTTCAGTAGAATGTTTTCAATAGAGAACACGTTTTAATCTGCTGTCCTCACAAAAGCTTTAAAGTCGCCTAAAGTTTCCTCACATAGTGAACTCGCTTACTAGTCGTTTTCAACATTCATCCAGTTCTACAGACAATTCTAAATAAGAACACGTTACATTCTGTTGTACTTGCACAGAAAATATAACGCCTGTAAAGTTTCGACTACTAACAAAGGTAATTTTGTATTCCATGCATACACTATAAACTTTGCCACACAATTATGTATTCATTTGATGACATCTGCATTCACAATTGAGAAATTACTTTATACAATAAATATATATGTCCACAAACATTTGACTAAACTTTATTTGTTCCAATCTAATATATGTTTAACGCAGCCTAAAGCCTTCTTATATTATATCTAACTTTGAAGGTTGACTTTGCCTTTCATCCTTACGAGGTCGATAAAATAAATTACCAGTAATGCACTGGGTAATTGCTGGCCTTGTGCCTAAAGTAGAAACAATTATATCTAACTTTGAGTCAAAATAGAATATATCTGAATTAATTTCCAATACCATCGTCACATCTTCTACACTATCAGCTGATTTGCATTTTTTTGCACCTTTTAGTATGGCGGATATTTAAATATATTTACATTACCAATAATATTTAATACGACCCTAAAGTAGTATATGCAGGAAGTGCTGGACTCTGAAAAAGATTTCTTCTAGTTGTTTATAAATTTGCACCTTTTTCAGTAACCCCTAATATTTTAATATTATTATAAGACTTTAAATAATATGTTTGCCATCCTAAAATGGAGAAATTTCAATTTTTAAAAATTAAAATTCTTTTTTAACTAGTTAAGTTTTTCCAAATATCTAAAATTAAAGTTAATTTAAGTGCTTTTTGTAATAAAAAAAACTTAATTTCTCTTGTTTATTAATGTCATATTAAAAATATTAACTGTAGATAAATAACCTTGATATGATGTCTACTGCAAAGAAGGTTAGACAGTGGTGTGATGATTATGTTAGATATTGATTTCAAAAAGCTGACACTATAAAAGATACAACAGATCAGCCCATGTGTTTGCTATGTTCAAAAGTTCTATCAAATAGCTGTTTAAATCCTGCAAAACTTAAAAGACACCTTGATACTAATCACACCAATGATAAAAGCAAGTCACTGAAATACTTTACTTCGCTGAAAAACAACATCAAAAAATCACAAGCTAATATGTATGACTTGTTTTGTAAAAAGTCAGATAGAAATAAAGCTTTAACAAGAACATCTTTTGAAATTTCACATTTGATTGGTAAAAACAAGAAACCATTTACATTAGGAGAACAGTTAATTCTGCCAAGTATAAAAATTGCTACAGAGAATCTTTTTGAAAGCTGCAGTATTAAGGACAAAGAAAAATTAAGCCAGTTACCATTGTCAGCAAATACCGTAAAAAGAAGGATAATTGATATTTCTTCTGATATAGAAAATCAGATACTAACTGCACTAAAGAAAAGCACATGTTTTGGTCTGCAAGTGGACGAAACTACGGATATTAATAACAAGGCTCAATTAATTTGCTATGTACGGTTTGTAGACCTTGATAAAAAAGAATTAGTAGAAGAGTATTTGTTTTGTCTGGTATTAGACATCACAACTAAAGGTCAAGATATATTCAATAAAATTGAAGAGTATTTAAAAAGAATGGTGTATCTTGGAGCAAGTTGACTTCAATAACAACAGATGGAGCAGCTGCAATGACTGGTAAAAATTCTGGTTTAATTGCAAAAATTAAAGAACAGACCCCAATTGTATTTCAAATCATTGTATGATTCATTGAGAGGTTTTGTGTTCAAAAAAATTCAAAGACAGAGATGCTCAAATATTAAATGACCAGCTGAAAGACATTGTCAACATTATCAATTTGATCCATGCAAGAGCAAAAAATTCTAGAATGTTTGAATCTATTTGTGAATATTCTGGAAGTAATTATAATAGATTGTTATTGAACAATGATGTGCGTTGGCTGTCTTTTGGGGATGCTATGAAGAGAGTTTTTGAACTGAGAGAAGAAATAATAGTTTTTCTAAAAAAACAGAATGATGAAAGAGCAAGTGTATTAGAAACCAATGAATGAAATGTGCAACTCGCTTATTTAGTAGACATTTTTGGTGAACTGAACAAACTAAATAAGTGTCTTCAGGGTAACAATGCAGATATTTTTACTTCAATCAATTTTATTACATATTTTCAATCAAAATTAAACATCTTTATAAAAAGAATTGAATCGGACAATTACTCATTACTTTCAAACCTTGAAATAGAGCTTAAAAAGAGAGAAGATTTTGACTCCAGCAATCTAAAGAAGATTATTCTTTCTCATTTAAATGTGCTTTCCACAAGTTTTTCAGATTATTTTGACTTCATGGAAAAAGATATTGTTAGCGGAAATTTATGGATAAAAAACCCGTTCACCGAGATCGAGCAGTTAGTGTCAGAAAATGACGCTGGAAATTGTAAAAATTTAGTACCTGCACAATGCTTACATCAGTTGATGGATTTGAATTCAAACGAAGACCTAAAAGTGATATTCGAAAGCAGAAAGAAAGAACTATGGATCGACTTATTCTTGATTGGGTAGTTTAATGAAATCAGCCAACTTGCATTGAAATATTTGACTTTATTCCCATCTAGCTACTTGTGCGAAGGGTTTTCGCAGTTGGTAGAAATCTGCACAAAAAAGATGAATAAACTGCCAGCAATTGACGAGTGTATGAGACTGGCATTAACTAGTGTTGAACCTCGATTTTCTAAACTCACTGATGAGGCGCAGCAGCAGAAAAGCCACTAGTTAATTGTGTTCGATTACATACACACGCATGAAACACTAAAATAAATAAATACTTTATTTTTTTTTTTTGAAAAGTTTTGTATTGTATAGGTTCCGTGAAGAATTCAAAATATTTAGAGGGTTCCTCGGTTTTAGAAAGGTTGGCGACCACTGGTTTAATGTTTCATGTATATATATGATGTGTTGTTTCCTTGAGGTATATATATATGATCTGTTGTTTTCTTGAGCAAGACACTTTATTTCACATTGCTCCAGTTTACTCAGCTGTAGAAATGAGATGATAGGGACTGGGGTCCATATCATTCCACTGCAAAGTGGTCGTGCAGGTGCCACGGCAAAAAAGCACCCAGCACTCACTGTAAATGAGGTTGGTGTTAGGAAGGGCATCCAGCTGTAGAAACCAAGCCAAAATCAGTTCCCGACCCACCCTTGCAAGTAAGGAAAAAGCGGACGTAAAAATGAAATGATGATGAATGATGATATATATATATATAACGATGGAAATGTGGTAAGGAACCAGATGGATTATAACGCAAGCCGTCGATACGGCTTGAGCTCTGCCGTCGGGGTTAAACATTTTCCTATATATACATATATATATATATATATATGCTTATCCCAATCGGGGGTAACCACAAAAAGTAAGGTACTCAATACATAGCAGAGTATAAATATTTAATATATAAATGGCTTCTACAGGACTAGAACTGTTTCAATCGGGAGAAATCATCAGGATCCCGAATTAAACAGTTCTAGTCCTGTAGAAGCCATTTCTATTTTAAATATATATATATATATATATATATATATATATATATATATATATATATATATATATATATTAAAATATAAGTATTAATAAAATAGATGTTCTTTTGATCAATTGCATTTTATTATACATATTTCGGATGTACAACAGTACGTCCTCATCAGACAAAATATAATGATACATGACATACCCTGAGATGTTAAATGGTTAAGATTTAATCAAGGTAGTGATTACCCGATAGAAAATTTTACTTATATAATATCTGTGTGAAAGTGCGAAAACGTAATGAATTCATTAGAGAATGTGTGAGTAAGAAAAAACGTTGCATATTGTAAGTGTTCTAAAATTTTAAATTGTATGATACTACAATATATCTAGGGAAACGTCTCATGACTCATAACAGCCAGTGATAGCCACTGGAAAAAGATTTATAAGAAGGGAAAGATAAAGTGTGTGGGAGGGGGGTCGAAAGTTAAACGGTTAGATTTGAAAATATTTAATTTATAATATTAAGGTGAAGACTCCAGATTTCAGGATTATTTATATATTATTTATATAAATTCGATAAGTGTATTAGTGTTATCATTTCTAAACTTCTGAATTGTGAGAATAACATTTTAAAGGATTTAGCTGGCACATAAAGAATGAAATATTATACTGTTGATTAATTACCTAAATCTAAACTTTAACAAATATCCCAAGATATTAGGTATGTAAAGCTTTTGAAGTACTTATTGTTATAAATATTTGAATAACTATTATGTATATAGGTATATATTAATGAGTCAGTATGTTTAAGGTAAATAATACCGACGAAGATAAAAATAAAATAAAATAATATGTTACGGATAAATTTATACATATGTATAATTGGGTGTAAATGTACTAATTATTCTTCAACCAAGATATCAACATATTATTAGATATAGGGATGTATATATATAGATATATATTAGGTATTATTAATGTAGTATACTTTAGGTAAATGATAACAGTTATACTCTTAACAACATGTTACATTTAAATATATATATATATGAAGACAAACATAGAATATTCGAAAATATTCTGTATGTTTATAATAAACATTTTGAAGACCCAATCGCTATAGAATAGAATACGTCACGTATTACAATTTGAGATTCTCGATAAAAGCAAGGGAAGTAACCTACGCGTTTCATTCTTATTAGAAATCATCAGGATTACATATCCAATGCTTTTATCGAGAACGACACAGCTAGAGACTTATAGAATACTTAGCTGTGTACAGGAACTGTTTGTCTTCACATATATATCGCTATTTCAGAGCATTAAATCCAAATTCTAATTTCTGCCGGACCGGCTACCGCTCTTTCAAACCAGTTCCTGTACACAGCTAAGTATTCTATAAGTCTCTAGCTGTGACGTTCTCGATAAAAGCATTGGATATGTAATCCTGATGATTTCTAATAAGAATGAAACGCGTAGGTTACTTCCCTTGCTTTTATCGAGAATCTCAAATTGTAATACGTGACGTATTCTATTCTATAGCGATTGGGTCTTCAAAATGTTTATTATAAACATACAGAATATTTTCGAATATTCTATGTTTGTCTTCACATATATATCGCTATTTCAGAGCATTAAATCCAAATTCTAATTTCTGCCGGACCGGCTACCGCTCTTTCAAACCAGTTCCTGTACACAGCTAAGTATTCTATAAGTCTCTAGCTGTGTCGTTCTCGATAAAAGCATTGGATATGTAATCCTGATGATTTCTAATAAGAATGAAACGCGTAGGTTACTTCACTTGCTTTTATCGAGAATCTCAAATTGTAATACGTGACGTATTCTATTCTATAGCGATTGGGTCTTCAAAATGTTTATTATAAACATACAGAATATTTTCGAATATTCTATGTTTGTCTTCACATATATATCGCTATTTCAGAGCATTAAATCCAAATTCTAATTTCTGCCGGACCGGCTACCGCTCTTTCAAACCAGTTCCTGTACACAGCTAAGTATTCTATAAGTCTCTAGCTGTGTCGTTCTCGATAAAAGCATTGGATATGTAATCCTGATGATTTCTAATAAGAATGAAACGCGTAGGTTACTTCCCTTGCTTTTATCGAGAATCTCAAATTGTAATACGTGACGTATTCTATTCTATAGCGATTGGGTCTTCAAAATGTTTATTATAAACATACAGAATATTTTCGAATATTCTATGTTTGTCTTCACATATATATCGCTATTTCAGAGCATTAAATCCAAATTCTATATATATATATATATATATATACATATAAGAAAAACAAACAATGAGTGCATCTATAATATAAAGTTCAAAATAATGTCTATAATAATTTTTAGTTTGGATATTTTCTCTATATTTGAATCATGTATATAGAAGTATGGTAGGTATATTTAAAAATATTTAAAAATACATAAAATACAATATATAACTACATATATATTATAATACATGAGTGCTTCCAACATATATATTATATATTATAATACATGGGTGCTTCCAGTCTACTGTAAAACTCATTCTTTGACATAATCATCGAATATTGTTTAACAACTTAATATATATATATATATATATATATATATATATAAGGAAAAAAGGTGAAATCGAAAATGCAACTGGACTCTTTTTTTTTTTAAATATATATTTATTTGTTTCCGTTACCGGTTTCGCATTTCTTCTGCTTTTGAAAAGTAGAATTGAGATGGAGGGTTTGTGATTTTTCTCACATCTGGTTTGTCTTTGAATGTTACTTCTGTTTTATATGGAAAAAGGTGGCTCGAAATGCTAGGTTTTTAGAGAAGTAATTTGGTTGGTTGGTAAATAAGTATAATAAATTTCGCGCCAGTTCGCGTTACAAAATTCTTATTATATTTGCCTTCAAAAAAAAGGGGAGCTCAGGTTGTTTTTTCATATATGAGTGAAGTTTGTTTGGTTGATGCAAGTCACGTGAATAAGCACATCAGCTTTCGCGCCAGTTTGTGTTTGGATTTTTTTTTACTTAAAAAAATGTGGCTCACGAAGGCTTTTTTTTATAAATGTAATATGATTGTCACGTGAACAAGTACATTAAATTTCGCGCCCGTATTTTGGAATTTTTTTTTTAGCCATTTACACAATTTTGTGCCAAACAAAAGATAATGGTCAAGAAAAAGGAATGGAGAGAGTTGTTCTGAGTATGACTGATTGGCTGAAATGTAATTTGATTGGTTAGAAATGAAATTATGACTGTCACGTGAACAAGTACATTAAATTTCGCACCCGCATTTGAGAATTTATTTTGTAGCCTTTTAGAGAATGTTGTGCCAAACAAAAGATAATGGTCAAGAAAAACGGGATGGGGAGAATTGTTCTGGTTCAGTGAATATGGCTGGTGTGCTGGGGTGTCAAAATTCAGACTTTCTATTGAAATAAAGAAAGTAGAGATATGCATGTTTATTTGTGGGCTGGTGTGTGTGTGTGTGTGTGTGTGTGTGTGTGTGTGTGTGTGTGTGTGTGTAGGAAGATGATTCTATTAGTAGAAATGGGGGAGGGAGTTGTGTGCGTGTGTGTATACGGGTGTTATGTGTGTGTGGGAGTATAGTTAGCATGTTAAGATGGAGAGAATATATATATTTTGTGTATGTATGTAGGAAAATTATTCCGTTAGTAGAAATGGGGGAGGGAGTTATGTGTGGGGCGGGGGGTTGCGTGTTAAGGAGTATTAATGTATGTTAAGGTTTATTTAGTTCTGGTTTTTATTTTCTAAAATAGAAAGTGTTATGTGTGTGTGTATGTATGTGTCTGTTTGGATGGTTAGCGTGTTATGGTGTTGACATAATGTATATTAAACTATATTTAATGCTGGTCTATATTTTTGAATAAACATATTATATACATATATATATGTATATATATATGTATATATATATTTTTTTTTTTTTAGTATATGTTGGTTGTTTACCGATACCTCAGTAAGCAGATTGGAGTACTCGACGAAGTACGCAGGTTGGTTTGGTTACTCCGGAGTAATGTAAAATAAAATAAATAAGTCAAATATTTAAAATTTGGCATCGTTTATTACTGCTATATTTATTTCGGTGACAGCCATCTTTGGCTGTGACCTCTTCAGGCAGTCCGAATTGGTGTGGTAGAGACGGGTACACATGTTGTTGAGGTGTTTAACTTCGTCAATACTCTGATATGCCCAGTTCCTGGTTGGGTTGTTATTTCTCTGAGGAACTGGAATCATATGAATTCGAACAAACGAATTTCAGCGTCAAAGGACACCCTCTCCTCCCATTGGTCAGTTGTGAGAACATTCCTCAGTCAAAAGTCTATAGAAATTCATTCTGAGGCGAGGCAATCTGTAGTGGTTGTTTTTGTTATTGTTAAGTACATCTGACCTCTTTCCTTATGTTGGTAGTGGTGTTGGTGTTGAGGTCAGCTTAAGTCCGGCTGTTCCTATTTTTAGAAGAACTTGTGTGTGTGCTGGCATCTATCCTGCCACCATTTCTCGTGGTGGTGGTGGGGGTTGTGCCAAGCAAATAAAGAAATAAGATACAGTAAAATTGGGGAAATAAAAGGCAATAAAATGAAGAAAATAAAAAATAGAAAAATGAAGAGAAAAATAAAGAGAAAAATAAAATGAAATGAAAAGGTAAAAGACTAAAACATAAGAATAAAATGAAGAAATAAAAAAATAAAATAAGATAAAATAAAATAAGCAAATAAATAAACAAAAAAATGATAAAATAGTAAAAGGAATAAGATAATAAAAGAATAAAATAAGATAATCAAATAAAATGCGTGTGTGTTATAACCAATCTCAAAGTTAGAAAGATTTGGAAGATATTGACAGAAGTAAAAAGGCTGTGTCAGAATCAATCTTTACACTATCATGGTGTAGTGTGTTTTAAGAGCAAATGAGACAAGGGTGGAGTGTAATACCCCAGAACCCGTTAAAATCCGGAAATGCAGAGGACTACAGTCCCCATTTTGGCATGGAGCTCATATTCGTGTATGTCAACTCATATCGTTCCAAGCACACACCCACGGGCACAGGCCCAGGTGCATCCCCTAGGCAACCCCCCCCCCCACCCACACACACACACACATACCCACACACGCACATACCCATACACACACACATTATAAACCCACACATACACACCCACATACACACACGTACACACACACACCCACATGCCCACGTACACACACCCACTCGCATACACACATGTAAGTATCTGTGCATGTACAATCTTAAATAACAGTATCTATGTATGGACATATGCACAAGCATGTGTTGTCACAGGAGTCTATCGAGGCAGTGGTATGGTGGGACTATTGTCCTTATAGCTAGAGGGTAGTTCCCATCCCAATGTTTTATTATCCATATAGCTTATTTTATATATATATATCACCGTTTAATGTTTTATTTTCCATGCTTCCATGGGTTAGACGGGTCGTTCACGTTATGAGGCAAGTCTGGCCAGTTGGCAGCGCCGTAAGTTGCTCAAATGGAACTGTATTTTGGATGCCCTTTCTAACACCAACCATGTTTATAGTGTGGAACTGAGTGATCCCGTTATGGGAGGGCTCTGGCCAGTTGGCCGTACCGAACTTTACACATGGCGGAACCTGTGTACTGGCTTTTTTTTTACAGCCCTACCTAACATCAACCACATTTACAGTGTAGGACTGGGTGATGTTACTTACGAGACAAATCTGGCCAGTTTGTCGTGCCGTACTTTGCTCATACCGGATAGCGTTTCGGCTAGTTTTTTACGGCTACTACATGTTCTTCCTAACACCAACCACATTCACAATGTGGAACTGTATATATATATATATATGTGTGTGTGTGTGTGTGTGTGTGTGTGTGTGTGTGTGTGTGTGTGTGTGTGTGTGTGTAATTTGGTGAAGATTATCCGAAGTTGGGAGAGCATTCAATCCGTAAGAAGTGTTATGGTATACAAATATTTATTACATTAACTATGCTGTCATTTAGGTACAAATGTTCATTTGGTTGCCTATTTCAGATATTTCAGATATGTCAGGCTGCACATCTTCAGTCTATATTGACACCATTTTGTAATGGTTATGTTCTTTGCCTTCGTGTGCGAGATTTCCGAAATGGGAATTAGAAAGAATGATGAATATAGAGAGAGGTGATTGGATATATAGAGTGGGAAAAGATAGGTAAGGGGGTAATTTGGTAAAATGGTCTTTGAAAAATAATATTGTCTATATATATTGAACATAAAGGAAGCTAACTGCTGTAGCGTCCATATAGAATTGTAAAGGAAACTAACCTAATATGTTTGGAAGTGGATAGGTGATATCGGTTATCAGTTAATGAGGTCCATGCCATTTGACATCTTTTAATCCGGCAAAGCGCATTTTACTACTTCTTTCGAATTAATTTGAAGGTGTTGGGGTAGCGATTGCAGAAATCTATCCTCGCATTCAGACAGGTGGTGGAGTTGTGTAGATCTTTTTAGAATGTTTCAGATTTTTTGCCATAGGCAACTGATGGAGAAACTAGTGACACTCTCTTTAAGTGTCCACGTGTGGCATGCAACTTTAGTGTTTGGTCCTTTTTCCTTTTTCGAATATCTGAAGGTCCTCTCCTGGTATAGGAACTTCTTTTTTTATCGAACTTTGGACATTCCGACATAGATTCTAACCTCCTGCTGTTGGGTTGGTTAGATCGAGGGACCTCAGCCCCGTATAACGGGAACATTGCAATCTTTGTCTAGGAGGCTTGCTTCAGGCTTTCTGTATAAGCAATCCGGTGTGTGAGAGCTTATGGATTTGCTGATTATGTAGGTTTTCATAATCCTGTACAAAGAATATAAAATCCCTTCTTTTCTATTACTTACCCTTTTCTTTCTGCTCCACTTTTTTTTCTTTTTTGTCTCATCCTATTTGTAAATATATACAACTGAATATGAAATTTGGAATCAATACGTTTATAAATATGAGGATAAATAATACAGTAAACATTTGTTTTTTAATCAAAACACCAGAAATAAAAGAATATAAAATAATTGTTTCTACTTTAGGCACAAGGCCAGCAATTATCCAGTGCATTACTGGTACTTTATTTTATCGACCCCATAAGGATGAAAGGCAAAGTCAACCTCGGCGGGATTTGAACTCAGATCATAAAGGGACGTAACTATGCTGGAAAGCATGGCGTCCGACCCTCTACCGATACTGCCAATAATAATGGAAAAAATCTAAAATAATAATGGAAAAATTAATACACGTTACAGTAGCAAATAGTAGAGAGATAGTAAAAATGGGCGAAAATATTTAAAACATAAAAGTGAAGATAATAATTGTTTCTACTTTTGGCACAAGGCCAGCAATTACCTCAGTGTATTACTGGTACTTTATTTCATCGACCCCGTAAGGAGGAAAGGCAAAGTTAACCTCGGCGGGATTTGAACTCAGACCGTAAAGGGACGTAACTATGCAGGAAAGCATGGCGTCCGACCCTCTACCGATACTGCCAATGAAGATAATAATGTCTACTTAAGGGGTGGAATAAATTATCCCCAGTACTTCACTGGTATTTTATTTGTTAATGTAAAGCCTAACTGACGAAACTAAAATGATTTGAAGTGGCAAAAAGAGGAGTTTGGGTGATAATAGGGCGGGTGTATTATGGGGCAGTGGTGGTGATATAATGTGGTGGTCTCTTTCTAAGACATGAAGATGAACTGGAAAATATGTATGATGGAACTTAAACTATAAAGTAATAGAAGTGTGATGGTTGTTGTTACTATCTTGGCAACCACTCCTGCCACATTGAGGGCTACAAAGTGCTCCTTCACCAGTCTCGGACAAACGAAGACATATTTGAACCAAACGCGCCTAAATTGCGTGGCAAAAGTAAATATGGCGCGAATATATGCCAACATGTCTATTGGCAAAATTGTTGACCAAATAAAAATAATTGATATTCTAGCTACTAAGAAAGGATAAATCACAATATTTCTGTTCAATTGCATGTTGTATGATGTGTGCCAACTGTATATTGTCGATATAAAAATAGACATTTTATTAGGAATTTGTATTCGCGTTTTTGCCAGTAAAGACTTTCAGGCAAATCAATCAACTCTACCCACTAAACCAAGGAGTCTCATACGCCTATCATTGTGTGGGGTCATGTATGTGTGTGTGTGTGGTATGTGTGTGTGTGTGGTGTGTGTGTTTCGCTCAGTAAGCGATATCTGTCAAGCAATTATATATATATACAAATTCATATATATACATATATTCTTAACTATATATATATACATATATATATATATATATAACGATGGAAATGTGGTAAGGAACCAGATGGACCATAACGCACCAAAGTACTCAATACTTAGGGTAGTAGAGTGGGTAATAGGAACAACTATGACCCCGACGGCAGAGCTCAAGCCGTTTCGACGGCTAATTCTGGACTAAATAAGAATTTTTAGCCTGGTAAATAAATAGCCGAACTTCTCAGGGGGTAATTCCTTATATGGGAAGATAGTGATTGTCAAAAGGATTGGTCAAAAATGTGTTGTAAAGACAGATAATTCTATCATGGCATTTGGTGGGAGGTAGGGGTAGCTGAACTTGCCGGTGGAACAAAGAGGGAGTGGGGGAATCCCAGTCAAGCGTTGAAAGTGAGATCTATACAGCAGATTCTGAGGATAGTGTATAGAAGGTCGAAAAAGGTGTACTGGAGAAGAGGAGGGTGGTGAAAGAATAGGTAAATCGAAAGAGAGTAAACAAAAAGACCATTATAAAAATAAGGAAATAAATATATAAAAAACAATTTCTGGTTACTACTCCCTTTCCACAATCACCAAATCTCTCATTGGTATTGCTAAGCTATAGAAAAGTTTAATAGGTGGAGAAAAATACTAAATACGAGATTGTAGTGAAAGGATTTTATAAAGCCGGCTTTACAGAGGGTCTAACACCACGGCTATAGTTAGTTAGTAATCAGCCAATGCTATCTTACAATGACAGGTTAATATACTAAAATACTACTACAAAAAAGTAATACGAGATATTAATTCATAATACTAATACAGAAATGGAGCAGCAACCAGAAAGAAAACAAGTTACTGGGGTCTAACACATCTGCTATAAAAAGCGTAATCGGCCAATTCTATCTTAACATTAGCGGGGTGGGGGTACTGAGGCTACATAGGACCGATGGGCTGCATCAGGGTAGGCGAAAAGGTGAAAAAAGACATGGAAGGAGATCTGGGGTGGAAGGACTAAGAAGAGATGGGGGGAAGAAGTAAATAAAGAGGAAAAAATATATATATATACGTCTACCTTTGTAAGCAGGGGTTACCCCTTACAAAGTCGGCAAGTGGGTGTTTCAGCCCTTGCCCCCCCCCCCCCCCCCCGGGTCATTATGGGGTTTGAGGGCGAGGTAAGTCCTAGGCAATCTGTGTTTGCATGCAGTTACCTGTTCATCTTTCTTATTTAGGAGTTGGTCCTTCGAAAACAGCATTTCTAATGTTTCCTCCGAGCATAAGTTACACGGACGGCGTCCTCCCGTGTAAGAGTTAGCTCTGGACAATAAGCTCCAAGTGAGATTGTAGGTTATATTATTATCTTTGAGGTCCCAGATGTGGCCCGAAAGTGTAGTGGCATGACGCCGGGCCGGGTTTCGGAAAGTATGTCGGTGTTGGTAGAGCCGGGTCTTGAAGTCACAAGCGGTTAATCCTATTTAAGCTTTGTTGGAGGTGTCCGTCTTCACGTTGCACTGGTAGATCACATTACGATCTCGGCATCTGTTGTTGAGCGGGCAAAGGGATCTATCAGGCCAGTTACACCTCCTGGTCGGCTCTCCACTGCTGTCTAGGTTATTTCTTCCATAGGGGTTGAGTTTTTTGTTGTTAGAGGAGACGATGTTTTGTGCGAAATTAGGTGTGGTGCTGTAGGAGAGTTTGATGGTGTTTTTGTTGATTATGTTGTGGTAGCGGTGTTGTAGTGAGAAGTGTTTTTCGAGGAGTCTAAAGAAGATTTTTCCCGATAGGTTTTGTCACCTCGGCATTGTGGGGAGGATTGAACTACGTTATGTTGCGTGAGCGGCGGTGTCGCCTGCTGGTTCCGCTAATGGAAGCTGGATAATAGGATATTTCCTCCCGGAAGCCACTCCGCTTGAGGGCCTGGTTGTAATAAGGCGCATGTTCGTCGAATATCTGCTCATTAGCGGACAAACGAGATATGCGGAAGGAGATGTTTTTAACCAGGTTATTGGTGATGTTTCTAGGATAGTCGACCAGCGGTGAATGTAATGCAGGTTGTCGTTTGGTTTCCTGTATGGGTAGTACAGATCATTATCGAGGTTAAGGGTAACGTCCAGGAAGTTTACTCGGGTTAGGGACGTTTATATATTTCCTTCTTCCCTCCCCCCACCCCTATCTCTTCCTAGTCCTTCCACCCTAGATCTCCTTCCTAGTCTTTTTTTCACCTTTTCGCCTACCCCGATGCAGCCCATCGGTCCTATGTAGCCTCAGTACCCCCACCCCGCTAATTTTAAGATAGAATTGGCCGATTACGCTTTTTATAGCAGATGTGTTAGACCCCAGTAATTTGTTTTCTTTCTGGTTGCTGCTCCATTTCTGTGATTTCTAAATTTCTTAGTGGTATTTTTGTATTAGTATTCTTGTATTAGTATTTCTGAATTAGTATTATGAATTAATATCTCGTATTAGTTTTTTGTAGTAGTATTTTAGTATATTAACCTGTCATTGTAAGATAGCATTGGCTGATTACTAACTAACTATAGCCGTGGTGTTAGACCCTCTGTAAAGCCGGCTTTATAAAATCCTTTCACTACAATCTCGTATTTAGTATTTTTCTCCACCTATTAAACTTTTCTATAGCTTAGCAATACCAATGAGAGATTTGGTGATTGTGGAAAGGGAGTAGTAACCAGAAATTGTTTTTTATATATTTATTTCCATATTTTTATAATGGTCTTTTTGTTTACTCCATTTCGATTTACTTATTCTTTCAACTCCCCTCCCCATCCCCTTCTCCAGTACACTTTTTTCGACCTTCTATACACTATCCTCAGAATCTGCTGTATATATTTCACTTTCAACGCTTTACTGGGTTTCTCCCACTCCCTCTTTGTTCTACCGGCAAGTTCAGCTACCCCTACCTCCCACCAAATGCCATGATAGAATCATCTGTCTTTACAACAAATTTTTGACCAATCCTTTTGACAATGACTATCTTCCCATATAAGGAATTTCCCCCTGAGAAGTTCGGCTATTTATTTACCAGGCTATAAATTCTTATTTAGTCCAGAATTAGCCGTGGAACGGCTTGAGCTCTGCCGTCGGGGTCATACTTGTTCATATATATATATATATATATATATATATATATATATATATATATATATATATATATATATAGTGAAATAAAATAACAAGAACGATTGGTTACACCTTCATTACGTTTATTGGTTGGTTACGAGCGTTTCGCCACTGATCTGCTCAACGTTCGATTTGTCTCGATCTATCCGTACTCTGTGATCCGCGACTCATCAGACCCCTTATAATGGTAATGGAAAAAAGAGGTCTGATGAGCCGCGGATTACAGAGTCCGGATAGATCGATACAGATCGAACCTTGGGCTGATCAGTGGCGAAACGCGCGTCACCAACCAATAAACGTAATGTAGGAGTAACCAATCGTCCTTGTTATTTTATTTCACTATAATACACTGTCTAGCTCTACAGCTCGACTCTGAAGTGAACCTAAACATCGATTGCTCATCCGGGTGAGCACTTGGTGTTTAGGTTCACTTCATTGTCGAGGTGTAGAATATATATATTATATATATATATATATATATATATATATATATATATATATATATATATATATATATATATATATTCATTTTTTTTTCGGTGCCACTCGAGGTAATTATTTAACCCATAAATGGGGCCCTAACAGGTACCACTACTCCGGGTCTGAGCCGACCTGGGAGTGATAGCAACTAAGGGGTAACTCCACATTTCCCCACAGCTCCTGAACTCCCGAACTGGAGCCTTGCCACGAGGTGCAGTTTAATATCATACCCAGGACAAAACCTGCCCTATATATATATATATATATATATATATATATATATATATATATATATATATATATATATATATATATATATATATATATATATATATATATATATATAAATAAGAGAGTATTGAAGTTTGCTTGAAGCATTGTGGAATAATAAAAAAAATTGGGTCGTTTTGGAAGCCTCAACACAGCAGGTGTGTAAATCTCCGGGTAACAGAATCCGGTGGTGAAGAGAGAGATATAAGAGAAAATACAGAATGGGATGTATAGTATGTAGAGGAAGGTAGGAAAGAGCGTAAAAAATGAAAATAATAACACGAGATAGAGTTACCTTGGGAGAGATTTAATTGTCTCTATATTTCGGATTTCGCATCCATCGACTGGGGAGGTTTTCCGAGGGGAGGAAGTTATCTGTCGGATAGCAACGGTACGAGGCCTCTGTTGTCCGCCGTTTGTGTGTAACTGATATAGTCTGTAGAGCGCACGTGCGCGCGGAATAGGTACGGTCAAGCAAAAGCCGAGGCAGCTCCTCTTTATTGTGGGAGCGGGATGGCGCTAGCTGTCAATCCTTTGTACTACCTATATTCAGTCTTTGTTACTGGCAGTGTAGTAGTCTGTCTGGTCGCTTGTTGGTCGGTGGATGGTGGGGGCGCTATACACACAATAACAATCGTTCGAATGCCACTGTGTGTGTGTGTGTGTGTGTGTGTGTGTGTGTGTGTGTGTGTGTGTGTGTGTGTGTGTGTGTGTGTGTGTGTGTGTGTGTGTGTGTGTGTGTGTGTGTGTGTGTGTGTGCGCGCGTGTGCTGTTGTCTCGTTTGTTTACACCAGCCACCTCGTCTCGCTTCTCTCGGATCGGTTATTTAGTTGTGCTCCTAGGCGTTTGAGCCAAAGTGCTTCCTTGATTCGTAACGTGCCGACGTTGCGTTCTGTCGTTGGCACTGTGACAATGGGCCTGCCGTCTTTGTTTCCGCATTTGGTTATGTGTTTGCGGAAAGAGGAGGCCCTGGTATTGATGTGCTCCTTGATCTGGATATGTAGCGGCCCGATTGTGCTAGCGATATAGTAGTGGTTGCACTTGTCACATTCTACCCTGTACACAACGTATTGCGTAAGCAACAATTCGTTTGGCGCATCGGACAGTTTCTGAGGGAACACGCGTCAGTCGATTTCCCGGGTTTCCTGGAGAGGCATCTCCGTAGGGAGGGGCCCGAGTGGGCCAGGTGGATGTCGAGGCCCTCTCTCCGTATAGCCCTGCGGATAGCGTTGGTGGTTTTCTCGCCCAGGTGCGGGATTTTAAGGAAGCACTTGCCTTTGGTGTTTCTCTGCCTCTTGCGTCTGGTGTCTCGTACTCTGTTTGTAAGCGAGGCTGGGTATCGTTCGTCTCCAGCACCCTGAGGAAACGCTTGGTATGGGTGACACCACTCACGGGATTGCTACATCTGTTTTTAATTCGCGTGATCTCGTTCGTGATGTACCCTCTTTTAGCACTGTTAAGGAGGGCAGACTTGTAGTGGACGAACAAGTCCCTGCAGGCTGCCTTGCGGTAGAAGTTGGTGTGGATGCCTCCCTGCTCCGTGATGTTGATTCGGAAGTCGAGGAGGGCAAGAGACCCGTCGTCGTTGGGGTGTTCAACACTGAAATCAATATTCTCGTCCGTGTTGTTGAACGTCTCAAATTCCGCTCGCCATCTCCTGGGAAGATGTGAGGATGAGGATGTCATCCACGTACCTTGAGAAAAAGGCGACGGCGTTGGGGTGGCAGGTGTTGAGTGCCTTGCGCTCGAGGCTGTCCATGATCGTTAGCACACCCGACAGGCTTGAGCCCATGGGCGGCCCCGAGGTTTGCCGGTATGTTTGGTCGCGAAAACCGAAATACGTGTTGTCAACGACGACGGATATTAGCTGGTGGATGTTAGTGGGGGTGAGCCCGAAGCAGTGTAGGTCGGTAGATTGGACGCGTTCCATCAATATGTCAACGGCCGAAAGATATAGATAGATAGATAGATAGATAGATAGATAGATAGATAGATAGATAGATAGATAGATAGATAGATAGATAGATAGATAGATAGATATCTTTCTTTATTTGCCACGGGGGCGTACAAAAATGGGACAGTACAAGACGTGACGGCGGGGGTTTTATATAAAAATAACTTTAACATTAATAAATAACAATAAACTATATATAATAAAATAACAATTGAAATCCCCAGTAGGGGGGAACGTTACTGCGGGGTTGTTTTACACTCCGTGGATAGAACAACCCTCAACACCAGGAACAGGTTTTGTAGGTGTTCCTGTCTTCCCTCTGTTTATCTTCCTCAACCTACGGGTTTATATACAGAGAAGGCCCATTCACTGGGGCCATTTTTGCCACATTCACCCACCTTTCAGCGAATTTACTGGGGTGTAGCACCTCTCTCTCCACTCTCACCTTCCTTCTGAAGTGATACTTAAAGAAGGGGATAGGATGTTGTCCGGAGAGAAAGGTGTTTGCCCTCAGTCCTTTTAACCTCGTCCACCATATTACCTCTTTCGCCATAGCCACCAGACAGAGGAAAACCGCCTCTCCTTCGTTCTTACATGAAGGCGGCGGGGTGATCCTCACAATGGACTCGGCTGACAACTGAATGCGTCCCACACGTGACAGCAGCTGTTCGACATAATTCCACAGGTCGGTCACCCCTGAGCACTGAACAATTGCGTGCAGAACGGTTTCGATGTCCTGCTCGCATCTTGGACAGGTCCTTTTGGCAGGATCTCTGCCAGGGCGTCCATGCCTGTAGATTTTGTCTCGAACTGGGAGAGCTCCTCGGTAGCACTGCCAGGCCAGAGACCTCTGGAAGTTATCCATAGGCCCTGGACGGAAATCCTCCCGTTCGTCCTCGATGCCTAGAGTTTCCCCAAGAACGTCGTCGCACTTATCCTCCACTAATCCCCTATAGAATGTCAAAGTGGAGTCTCCGCTGATTGCCGTTTCTGCTTGGTAGAAGGCTGTGAGCGCCTGTAGGCACTCGAGGTGCCAGGCACCCATTTTCGGTCTTCGCTTGACCCAGGACTGCAGCTCTGTTAGTGAGACGAGTTGTGGAAGAGCTTGTCTCACAAACGACAGCCACACCGGTTCACCGATCAGGAATACCTGGAGATGGTATTCCTAGCGCATGTTTGCGCATCATTAGCCACGGCATGCCCAGCCGTCTGTTAGAAGGGTGTTGACAGCAGATAGATCTCCTCACCAATGGATCCTGTTTCTTCCAGAGGAACTTAAAGAGTAGGCGTTCCATTTTGGTGAGGTATTCGCGGGGGCAAGGCACGACAGTCAAGCGGTAGTAGATGACGGACGCTATGTAAGTGTTCGCCACCTCCGCTCGACCTTTCAAGGAGAGTTTGCACTCAGCCCACTTCTGGGTGAGTGCAAACACCTTGGCCGTGACCTCGTTCCAGTTCTTGTCCATCTGGAGGTCTGGACCGAACCAGACCCCGAGCAATTTCACCGGTCCTTCCGTCCAGCGTCCAACGACACTGTCGGAAGGCATGGGTTTGCCTCTCCATGTGCCGAGTTGCAAATGACAGAGTTGTTTGGGTTTAGTCTTGCTCCTGTCAACGTTTCGTATTCCTGTAATAGTTTGCCGATTACCCTGATTGCCGAGTTTTCGACACCATTACGGTTATGTCGTCGGCATAGGCCGACGCTGCTTTCCGCAGTCCTGGTTCGATCGGGATGCCCTGCAACAGCTCCCACTTCCGCAGTAACGGCTCGAGAGTCAGTACATACAGAATGGAGGAGAGAGGACATCCCTGACGGATGGAACGCATGATTTGGAATGGCTCTGATAGGTAGCCATTCACCTTGACTGCCGAGCAGATGCTGGTGTGCATGGCAGCGATCCAGCCTCTGAAGACGGGAACGAATCCGGCCGCCTTGAGAACTGCTTCCAAGTATTGATGGTCGACCCTATCAAATGCCTTAGACTGATGTATCGCATGAGGTGGAGGTTGTCGTGTATGGACCTGGTCGGGATTGCACACGTTTGGGCTTCCCCTACCAGGTTCTCGACGACAAGCGTCAGCCTTGCTGCTAACACCTTGGCCAAAATCTTTAACTCTGTGTTGAGCAGTTATGGGCCTGAAATTGCTTTTCTCATCTTTCCTGATCAGCGTTACTACGCCTCTGCCTACAGAACTGGGAATCCTCCCGATCTGCTGCCAGTTGCAGTAGACCGCTTCGAGGACGCCAGAGAACAAGTCTGGCATGCCTATGTAAAACTCATAGGGTAGACCATCTAAACCGGATGATTTGCGTTTCCCGCAGCGGCCTAGGGCATCTATTTCGCCCGCTGTGATCGGCCTTTCGCAGCTCTCCGCATCGGTGCTCGAAAGTCGCAGTACGCCGTCGAGGTAGGAGCTGAAGCCCATCACCTCGCTCGATGTACCGCTTTGCCCGAACAGTTGTGCAAAATGCTGCTGGAAGTCCGTGCACATCTGTTTGGATTCAAGTATAATGCGTCCATCTTTGTCTTGCAAAGACCGAATTGTGGATTGGTTGCCACTTTTCGCCTCTGCCACTCGGGCCCAGCTAACAGCTTTGGCTCCCTCGTTTCTTAGAGCACGTGTTCTACTTATGACAATACAACCTTCGTGTTTCACGTTGAAGAACTGGTCTAGTGCCGTTCTCGCCGCTAGCATGTCAGCTGTACTGCCATTCCTAAGTGGCTCCTCTATTTTAGCTTCCAGTTCCTTTTCAGTTTTGTTTTTTTCTAAAGCTACTTCCTTGCTAAATGCTATCGATTCTATTCTTGAGAGAGCTCTACCACCTGTTGTTGACGATCGCCCCCGTCAACTGGCACTTAACTAAGGTGCTAATCCGTTTACTGTAGGCCTTACGCGCCGGGAGCAACATGTTTAGCTTCCAGTATCCGGGTCCCTGTCTATGTGTTCTATCAAGGTTGTCTACGCAGGTGACTAATTTATGGTCTGAATAGGCAACCATGTGCATTTGTAAACAACTTAATGTCTAATTAAAAATCTATCTAAATATGATCTAGAAACCCAGTGCAGTTGCTCCACGTCCGCAGTGGTGCACTTGGGAAGTCTAGTCGATATCTATCAGCCAGTTGGAATTGGCTGATGAGATTTCTGAGGCTACTACACACCCTCTATTATCACAAGCTCCTACATAGTCCCAACGTGCGTCTAAGATACCATTCCAGTCCCCCGCTAACACTAAGGAGCGAGACGTTCCCAGGAATGGCTCCAGACGCTTGAAGAACTCTGGTCGCGATGTCCCAGTCGGGGCATATACGGCCACCAGTCTGAAAGCCCTACCTTCACTACCATTCACGTCCAGGACCACCAGGCTGCCCTCCGGGTCCAAGTGAATCGTCTGTATTTTGAGATCCAAGTTTTTTCGAAACAGAACAGCAACTCCCCCTCCACCTCCTGGCTGACAGAGAGATGCGTAGATCTCAAAATCATCGAACATGGGGGTTAGCTGCTGTTTGTCGTGAATCCTGGACTCGGTGATAACTATCACATCTATACAATGTGACCTAAGATCAGATAGATAGATAGATAGATAGATAGATAGATAGATAGATAGATAGATAGGTAGGTAGATAGAGATATACATATGTGTGTGAGAGAAAGAGAGTGTGTGTGTGTGTGTGTGTGTGTGTGTGTGTGTGTGTGTGTGTGTGTGTGTGTGTGTGTGTGTGTGTGTGTGTGTGTGTGTGTGTGTGTGTGTGTGTGTGTGTGTGTGTGTGTGTGTGTGTGTGTGTGTGTGTGTGTGCGCGCGTGCGTGCGTGTGTGCGTGTGTGCGCGCGTGTATTGGGGGGAGGGGGATAGAAAAAGAAAGTTTATTAAAAAGTATCTACTGCATATATATATAGTCATGAATCTACTCTTTCAATGAACTGTAGAAAATTTCAAAATGAATATGACCGGATCAAAGAGAATTATTTATATATTTCTAAATGTGTATTCATATGCGTATCTATCTGTAAATACATGTCTGTAAATACAATACTGTGAATATATTTGGACATAGAGAAAGACAGTTGAAAATTAAGAGTGCATTAGAAAAAGTGATAAAATGAAATTTGGATAAGATTTAGTAGTTAAGTCATGTGCGGGTCTGTGTATGTATATATATATTATGTGTGTGTATGTATATGTGTGTGTGTGAGGGTGTGTGCGTGTGTTTGTGTCTGTGTGTGTCTGTGTGTGTGTCTGTGTGTGTGTGTGTGTGTGTGTGTGTGTGTGTGTGTGTGTGTGTGTGTGTGTGTGTGTGTGTGTGTGTGTGTGTGTGTGTGTGTGTGTGTGTACCCGTGTGTGTGTGTGTGTGTTGACCAAATCAGTGTCGTGATGCGCATATTCATGTCTGAGAATCATAAATTGTCTTATTAATACTATTTTGTTGGCGAATATATGAAAATTGAAAGTGACTTATTAAGAATGGGGAATAAAAACTCCTGAAGAGAAACATTCAGATATACAGCCATATAAATGCATATACCAATACAAAGGCAGATATATAGTAGCATACAGATATGTATCCTCATACAAACATACACTGATATAGAGACATAAAGACGTATAAATATACATCGCCATACAAAAATACTTGGTATATATCTTTCACACCGATATGATAGATATATAGCAGCATAGATATATACATTATCATATAAATATACACTGAAATATAGGCATACTGATGTACAAATATATATCGGCATACAAACGTAAACTGAGATACAGACTTTTTAGGACTTCCGAGACTTTAGGGAAAATCTCCTCAAACCGGAGACCTGGCCTGAATCCTTGCAACTGAGAGGACTCTCAGAAACTTATCCAATAAGAATGTAGTGGTGTTAAACAAGACGATGAGTTATGTTTACCCCCCCCCCCCCCCCAGATTAAGATATATATCGAGATATAGACATAACCCGGCTTATAGAAATGCATCAGAAATACAAACATGCGACGGCATACAAGCATTCACCGAAATATACATATAAATTGGTATAGAGACATACACGGACATACATATATATATATATATTCTAAGATATAGATATACACCAATGTATAGACGTACCGACATACAGATAGAGATTTACATTGGCAGCATACACTGGCATATGCCAATTATAAATATACGCTGAGATATAGACCTATATCGATATACAGTCATAAATTGAGATTCAGACATACACAGGCATATATACACCGGGATATAGATATATAATAGTTTCTAGTTTTAGCACAAGGCCAGCAATTACCCCAGTGCATTACTAGTGCTTTATTTTATCGACCACGTAAGGGTGAAAAGCAAAGTTAACCTCGGTTGGATTTGAACTCAGAACGTAAAGGGCCATCACTCCATCACCAAAGCATGCTGTCTGACATTCTACCAATACTGCCAATCCTCCACCATTTTATATATATATAGAGATATATAATTGTTTCTACATTTGGCACAAGGCCAGCAATTATCCCAGTGCATTACTGGTACTTTATTTTATCGACCCCGTAAGGATGAAAGGCAAAGTTAACCTCCGCGGGATTTGAACTCAGACTTTAAAGGGCCATAACTCTTTGCTGCAAAGCATGGTGTCAGACCCTCTACCGATACTGCCAAATATATACATTAAAATGCAGGTGTAGAGCGGCATACAGATATATACCAAATGTAGACATGCACAGATATACAAACATATTTCAGCACATAGGCATACTAACGGACACCAACATATATATATATACACGGGCATATGAACATACACTATCGACATATATCGACATACATATAAATATATATATTTATTTAGGTTTGTTGGTTTCACCGAGGGCGGCCGACTGAGGTAGAAGCTGCTAAATAGTCGGTCGTCCTCTTGTCTCTGATTTTCAGCCCCATGGATTTTATCTGTTATATTCCTTTGTTATATTTTGAATACCTGATGATATCACCGGATTCATACTGAACCCGGTCGTTGAAATGATCCTGGTATAATAAACCTTTCAAGGATTTACACCAGTCCAGCCTCCTGTTATTTTATAATAATTATATATATATATATATATATATATATATATATATTGGGTCGTCAAGTATGAAATTTGTAGAATTGGGGGAGAGGGTTCAATAAATTTCTACAAATTTCATACTTGACAACCCATATATATATATATATATATATATATATATATATATATATATATTAAATTAATAAAAATAATGAATAAAAACAAAGAAGACAGCATATATATGTGTAGGTATGTATATTCGCTCTGATAGTTTGTAAAAATTTTACATAGATCTATATGATATACATACCAACACACACATATATATCCTAGAAACGATCGTAAAATGATGAATTTTTTAATATAAGGAACTGTTTCTTTGTTTTTATTCATTATTTTTATTAATTTATCTTGACTCTGTTTTACTGTGTTTTTCATCGAAAAAATTTTGAATACAATACATCTTCTCTTTTCATGATATTTGGATTACATTGAGCTCTTCATACGGATTGGACACTACCGTATATTTTGGTAGATTTATCTACATATATATATATATATATATATATATATATATATATATATATATATAGAGAGAGAGAGAGAGAGAGAGAGAGAGAGAGAGAGAGAGACGTATACAAAACATAAGTCGACATAGAGTAATAGACTGAGATACAAACATTGAAATACTAACGTACACTAACATATAGACATATTCTTATATACAGGCATACACCAACACACCAACGTATTAGAAGATCTATCAAAACACATAAACCCATAATCATTATTTTTTCATCTATACAATTTAAAAGGTCAAATCACATTTAAAACAAATTTATATTTGTCTATCAAGTAGTATCTGTGTTCGGAATTCTTTTAGATAGATTTCTATGTCATTTTATTTGTTATATGTTTATATTTATAGTATGCTATACCTAGCAGAAAAAATTCTTTTTTCCTTGCGATGACATGTACGATATGTATATATCATGGCCCAATAATTCAGAACTAAGATTCTGGGACAGAATCAAAAGAATCAAATCGAAACATTTAAGATGTATGTGTTATAGATCTCATCAATTCACAGCTGTTCTGACTTCAGCACTTTATAATTTGTTGCCTATTTGAAAACATGATATGAAAATAAATTTCTTCTTTTTTTCTTTTTTTTGTACCGGTGACATTTTCAAATGTCACCGGTACAAGTAAAACACACGAAAATCAACAACAAAAGCAGTAATAATTCCCAACATTACCAAAAAGCTGTTTTGTGAATCTAAGGCGATTTAGAGTGAATAGATAAATGTCGAGGTATACTACTTATTTTATACATAACAGAAGAATGTATGGCAATCTTGGTTTCCAAACCTAAATTACCGTAGCTAAAAACCCATTCTACCAACACACTCCGAAAAATATTTATGATAATATCTAAATTTCACATAGACTCATAGCGATGGAATAGTTGACGGTGAATTGGCACAGTCCTTAAAACGTCGGATAAGATACTTTGGAGTACTCGTCCCTGATATCTGCGCTCTCTGAGTTCAAATTCCGGCCAGGTCAACTTTATATTTCATCCTGTCGCTGTCGATAAAAAAATATACCAGTCCAGTGTGGTGTTCCATTCATCTCTTTCTCGCTTCATCTCTCTTTCTCTCTCTCTCTCTCTCTCTCAGAAAGAAATCGGCTATATTTAAGCTTGTGGATAGGTGGGCTCCACCAGGTTTTAAAAAATACCCAAGACCTATCGTATGTCACAACGGTACCTATGACGCCATCAGGAGTTACAGGTTCATACATACAGAAACTCTAGATCTATAGACATGGAGATAGGACTGACCGTGGAACATAGCTAATACCAGTAAATACCAAGAGGCTATAAGAAGTTTAAGTTGGCCAATATAAATATAACAAATTAGATAATATAAAGATTAAACTAAATAATATAAGGTATTTTTCATGTCTCACAGATTTATGCCGAATACTCACATTATTGTACATGTATAAAGAAAGTGTCTCTTATTGTAATGAAAAGGTAAAGCAGTATGGGATGACTCTATTATGTTACTGGTACTTAATTTAGTCTGGTCGCTTTGGGGTGTTATTGATAACACATAACCCAGTACAACCTGTCACGATGTTGGGTCGTCGGCGACTAAACTGGCAACCCCACCAATCTTGCTTTATGGGGAGGAAGATTATTGAGCACCTCACGAGATAAAAAACAAAACCTATCAAAGGGCAGGAAAAATCCAGGCGAGTCAACAACCATCCAATACTGTGTACATATATATATCATATATTTTTATACGTTTCTATAAATATATACATTTTTATATGTTTCTATAAATATATACATTTATACATTTCTATAAATGCATTAATATTTTTATCGGTCTCATTTTAAAACTTGCACAAATATTTTAAAATTGTAAATGTTTTTAATTATATGCATCATATATTAATATTGTAAATGTATTAATCTTATATAAAAGATTTTATAAAGGCTTTAAATTTATATGTATTTGTCCTGAACTTGTAAAAATATAGTCATTTGATTGTATTCATTGCGCATGTGTTTCTGATCGTTACCTGCCTTTGTTATTTCTTTATGTTTGCCTGTTTTTTGTGTCTTCTGTTGTCGTTATCCATTCATCATGCACGGGTATGCGGGCATAGTAGTCTATAGCCTTTGTCCTGCATAGTTTGCAGAAGGAAAACTCTTGCCACAATCCATGAGTAGATTAGACCCATTAACATTGGTTTGAAATTAATCTAGTGTTGGCAGCACGAATAAACTTACACGAGGATATAAATCCCAGGATAATATCTGACGCAGGATAACCCTCATCATAAGGCTCTTAAGCCTTAAAATGCATTTCATCTAGAGATGGTGTTGCAGTAAAAATGCCCGGGTGTAAGTCTAGCAAACCACATCACCGATTTCTGCTATTTAAAAGGCCCTGACTATGTAAAGTTCACATCCGATGACCAGAAAAACAGAAGTGGTGAAATGCTTTTAGATCTATTGAAAGAATACATTTTCTCTGCCAACTATAGCTTTATGAAACCAAAATATAAATTGTGGAGATTTGAATATGCATCTGAAAAACACTCTCGGGTTTACTATCTCCTTTTTCGTAAGAAATGCCGTAATAGCGTAAAGAATTCTAGAGCGTATTCCTCATTCAACACAGTTGGCTCGGAAAACCGTATAGTATCAGCTCACGTTAAGCCTCATAGTATCAAACAAGCACCACCAAATACCATGAAAAGCATAGACTGGAAGTCAGTCTTAATGAACATAGATCTCTCCAAACTATATAGAAGTGAACAACAGATTCCAACATTTTTCGCCAGAACCTGAGCTTCTACCTTAAAATATAGATGAGATTTATTTCAATCTCTCAACTGTGTCTGTTCAGACTGCCACAGAAAAACTTCCTGAAAATAAATCTATCAAATATGAACCTAACACTGCTACAATAGTAAAGGAGGCTCGTGAGAATCTTAAATCAATTTCCTTAAAATATCACACAAAACCTATAATGCTTGATAAAATCGCACTCAGTACTGCCAAGAAAAAACTTAATAGTGCATAACTTCAAGCAGAGGCAGATTACTTCAATAGCAAAATATCTGAAATAGTACACCTCCATATCACCAAACAACATCATGCTGCATGGAAGACTATCTCTGAAATACCTAGTCAACCATTAGACTTAAAGGTGGCTCCAGAGATAAGTGTTTATCCAACTGGATTGATCATTTTACCAATATCTTCGGCAAAGAACTAACAATTCCCACCAACTACTCTTTACAAATATCCACATATCAGGTACCTTGGATATTCCAACTAACTACTTTAATCTTGATGAACTTTAAAAAGTGTGTGTGTGTGTGTGTGTGTGTGTGTGTGTGTGTGTGTGTGTGTGTGTGTGTGTGTGTGTGTGTGTGTGTGTGTGTGTGTGTGTGTGTACGTTTAAATTTGGTGGTACACTACTGGGTAGAATTGGTCATTTTGCCATGTTAATCATGATGTAATATGATGAAAGCACTCGACGTTATGCAACTCATCCATCTTCGATGTTCCATCATGCTGGTTGTGCGGGAATGGAGTTAAATATTTTATAAAGTAAAATGACAGGAGGCCGGACATTTTGAATTCCCTTGATCATTTATTCCTGCAAACACTATGCACATTTCAGTGGCCAGGTTGCGTAAGAACCCGGTGACATCATCAGGTGTAAACTGCATAATAGTTGAATACCAAAGGAATGATGGTAAACACATTCCAAGAGTCTTTAAGGAAAAGAGCAACGAAAAAAAAACAACAGCTAAGAAAATAACGGAGAAGAAAAAAATGCGTTTTTGTTTTTGATTTAGGGACGAACGTGGCAGCCTGTTGATATCTTCGCATATACAGTTTATTAAATATTGGGTTCGAACAAGAAAACAAACAAGTGTAGGTGAAGAAATTATTACAACTCAAAATATGAGATTTATTACAATAAACTATTGAGAATGCTACATACAATTCTGTTTGTATGAAATCCTTATTTGCAGGTGTTTAAGTAAACCCATAGAGCAAATATTACAATGATAAATTAGACAAAAATAGTTAATTATATTGCATTTTAATAAATTAACACACGTTTCTTCCAAATCTTAAGCAGATATATAATTAATTATTATTTTATTAATCATATGAACAAAAGATTGGAATCATCAGAGTTAATAAAAAGAGAATATAAGGAACCTTGTAAAATAGTATCGATTTCAGATTTAGTCTAACGGGTGATGTTTACATTAAACGACGTCAAATTTGAATATGGCACTCAAACAAAGAAAACTTACTACAAATTTTGATACTACATAAAAATAGTTGTAGACACCAAATATTGTAAGCTAGATTCAGTTTTTATTTTTGTTGATATCGGCAAAGCTTTTGATTCTGTTGACTGAAGCCTCATGTTAGAAATTCTTGGTCTTTATGGTATTCCTCAGTAAATAATCGAAGTTATCAAGATCCTATATACGAACAATTCTGCAACAATCTACAGCCCAGATGCAGAGGCACAACCCATAGACATCAAAGCTGGATTTCTTCAAGGAGATATCTTGGCTCCTTTTTTTTTTTTTTCATTGTTGTTGTTGATTACATCCTGTGTATGCCTATAGACTAAACCGATGAGAAAGGTCTAGAAATTCAATCTAGAAGGAGCTCTCGTCATCCTGCTCAATATCTCACAGACACTGATTTGGTTGATAATATCGCTTTGATAAGTAATACACTTAATGAATGTCCAATATCTAATAACATCCTTTGAGATGGCTGTAAATTGTCAGACTTTATTTGAACAAGACAAAAACTAAATACATGAATTGTTGCTAAACTATTGATCTATCTTCCACAATTAAGACGATAGCTATCTTGACTATAGATATCCTTTATCTTTAACTCGGAGAAAAACTGGACGGCTTTTAATTACCTATATAAAATCTGGACTTCAAAACTTGATGACAAATAAAAATTTTAGACTTACAAAACAATGATTGAACCAATTTTTTTATGGTTCCGAAACATAGACCTTGACATCAAGACAACACAAGCGTTTTGATGAGACACACACTCGACTATTAAAGTATGTTAAAAATATATTCTGGGTGGACATCCAACACTCCAGCCAATCTATGGTTGACTTCTAAGAGTTTCACAGATTGTTAAAGCAAGAAGGGTGCAATTTGCTGATCACTTCCATAGAGCAGCCAATGAGGTAGTGTCACTCTTTTTCCTCTGCAAACCGGAGCCAGTCGGCCGTAAATCTCGTAAACTGACTTATCATGATACCACATCTAGAGACACTGGCATTGGGCGTGATGACCTGGGAGTGACCTAGCGAGATGTTATGAAGTCGATCTCGACTGTTAAAAATCAACAGGGGGGAGTTTGAACTCAAATTAAAAGTGAATGTAACTAAATACAGAAAGTGCTTAGTCCGATGATCTGTCGTTTTTTCCACCCTGTCATCATTACTAATTGTTACACTAGTCATAAATAAATAAATAGATGAATAAAATAGATAAATAAATAAATAAATAAATAAGTGACTGATTGTCTTTGTTCTCTTACAACAGATATTGAATGAAAACACAGTCACCTCTGCATATAATTGATGTCTCTACGAGAATAATTTGTATATATTGAAATATTTAAAGATGTTTGTTACTATAATAAACTTTAATTGGTTTTATATGAAATAAACAATCATTCTGTTCAAACTATGCAATCATTCGTTTCATTAGCACTGTTAATGAGATTGGGCTATAATTATATTACAAAAGACTATAATTTTTCATTATATAGTTAAATGTTTATATAGTTTATTTTCGTTTCTATCTGTTGTGATATTATAATAATGATAGTAACTTCGAAATTGTTAAAAATGGAAACAACAATCATTTTGAAAAATGTAATGTTAAAATGTATACATGATGTTTGTTATCGATCTTATGACATGTTATTGACCTTATGATAGATATATATGTATATTTAATTTTACTTTGCTAGACTACAAAAGTAGTAGTTGTTGATGTTTATCCCCAGGTCAGCCCTGTTTCAGCGGGCATGTAACCAAATGTATTCGAACTGTTTTACACACACAAATACATACATACATACATACATACATACATACATACATACATACATACATACATACATACATACATACATGGTGGCTGCCAACTCGTTTTCGAGTACGGCCACTACTTTATATCCATGTAGGAGAACCCCTATCGATGCGCTGAACGAGTGTGACGTTTTAGTCCAGCCAGCGACTTGAAAACTCTGGTACAAACACTACACTTGTGACAATTATTGACACATAGTGCTGGGCCCATGGTACCATGTGACGACAAGTGCAGAGAGATCTCCAGATACAAAGCAATGCCTGTGACGTGAAGCTTTTATAGTGAGCAAAGGCACTGCACAAAGCCAGTCCCACTCTCTTAACCAAGATGATATTTACCAAAAAGAAGAACAAGTCAACATCATTGGATACCATCAGGGTTGCAGGTGTTATATCATACATACATACATACATACATACATACATACATACATACATACATACATACATACATACATACATACATACATACATACATACATGATGATTGCAAACTCTGCTAAGAGTATTGCAATCACTTGTCAGATTACAGAAAATTGTTCACTTTTAGGCTACGGCCAGCGACTCGAACCTGTAACTCATCCTGAACAAGCAATGCCTGTGCTTTGAAGGTTTTTTTAAGTGGGAAAGGCCTTGCACTCGACCAATCCCACTCTCTGAGCATCGAAAACACTACGCGAAAAGGAGAACTGGTCAACATCATCGGATGCGCCCGAAGCCGCATGGTTTTTTTTTCAGTGTTTCCCTCTCTTAGAAAGGTGTTGTGAGAACAACTGGAGGCCTTCCACTCCCACATACATACATACATACATACATACATACATACATACATACATACATACATACATACATACATACATACATACATACATACATACATACATACATACATACATACATAACATCTTCGACATGAGCAGTCACACATATGACGCATGAGACTATTCATAAAATTGAAGATGAATACTATCTTCAACAGAAAAGCCACAATTACCAGCCTTGTTAAATGGATATTCTTATAATATTTAATGAAAACAACTTTTATTCGAAATCGTAGAGATATCCGTCTAAAAATTGAATTCACCTTACAAGGCATTGCTGCCATCAACATGGCTAGACTCGATGTCAACATTAACAATAATAGTGTAGAATCGAAGAAAAATAACAACCAACAAGAAAGGGAAACAGAATTATTTTAGTTGTAGTTACAGAAAGAAGCGAGGAGTTACGAACACAATAACGATTTATTTATTGTTATAAAATGGCAAAAAAAGATCCTTCTGTTAGTTATATGCACAGAGTGAACAAATATATGAACTTCGGAACTCTCTGCACACAATAGTGGCCTACAGTGGCATACAGTGTGTTTGCTGTGCCTGTGTTGACACCAACATTAGACTACTTGACTGGACGCTAGATGAGATTCGAGTCATTGATGTTAAAATCCTAAAAGTTCTGACTGGCACTAGATATGTCCACATCAACAGTGACATATACCACCTCTACCTAAAACGTAAACATGGAGGCAGAGGCTTAATATCAATCCAAACAGTATTTGAGTCGCATCATATCCTTCCTACAAACGACCAAGGATAGAAGACGATACATAGAACAGTTGAGGCAGATAACATCTGGAGAGTTTGGAGCTCCTTGTGAAATACTCTCTACATGATAACCCAAAACTCACATCCAGGAAAATTGCACGAATCTATGGATGACAGAATGCATGCTAATCAGCAAAATATCCTGCATGACTACGTTTCTATAACGCTTCTTCAAAGTGATAATAATATAGATATGCAAAGTAGCCTCTCTTGGACCAACAACTGGCATATTCGCTCTCATTTTGAAAGATATGCTTTTGCAATCCAAGAACACGAAATACAGTGAAATAGCTAATGCACAAAAATATAGGGTTGCTAGCAAAACACTTAGATGTGACAACAGGTGCAAACTGCGAAATAAACATGACGGATGTCACCCACAACATAAGCAACTGTTCAAAAATGTCCTCACGATACTATCTACCTACGAAGCATGATGTGGTGGCCAAAACACTATACGATACAATCGGTAGGAAAGATAGTGCTTAGAATAAAAATATAAAAAGATAGTGATGTGAAGGGTATATGCATACATAATATGAAAGAGTAATGGTGGAATGATCCATAAAATACAAACCTAACAGGCCAGACATTGTGATATGGAACAAAAAAAAAAAAAAGGTATGCACAGTAGATGTTACTATAATATGCTGGATTATCAAAAAGGAGAATATTTATCTAAACTAATGAAGAATCTGCATATACTCCACCCTAACTATACCTTTAGATGTGTACATGTTATCATTGGGGCTTCGGGATATGCTACTAACTACCTCAGTACAAATCTTGAGAAGCGTGGCTTCAAAGAACCAGATAGAGCACGGCTATTCAGGAAGTTGAATAGCCGTTATGAAACTGTGAATATATTTTAAACATTTCAGATATTCAGCGTGTAATAATTGCATAAACATTGATATAGATATATATATCTGATCAAAACATACTGATCCACGAATGGAATAATATTCATACTTACACACACACACACACACACACACACACACACACACACACACACACACACACACACACACACACACACACACACAAATACACAAACGCACAAACACACAAATAAATACATATGCATTTACCTAGTCGATGTTGTTTAAATTCCAATGAAAGAGTTTAGTGTCTATGTTAGAAACTCTCTCTCTCTCTCTATTGGTGAAAATTTATGAAATAATAAAACTAGAAGAACATACAGACCTATATATATATATACACACACTTACATATACATGCAGTCTTACACCCACACACACATGCAGAAATAAACCCACCCACCACCCACACACACACACACACATATATATATATATATATTTAATACATTAACAGAGAAAGCTTTAAGCGATACTCTGACCAACTCCATCTCACTCAACAAACATTAGGATATACCTAAGTAAAATCCCAATTAAGTGTTTGGGGTGCTAACTATATAGTATTCCGTGGAAAATTGGTTGTATTATTTTATATGAGACATAATTAAATAAATCTCTCTTTCTTTCCATACGATCGTTTCGTTATAAGATTTCTACAAGTTAGGATAAATAATGTCCAAGTTATGTAGAAACTTGTATATAATCCATAGAAATACACACAAGCGGGCCCTTATAACTCATCAGTGGATGCCCATGCAATATCGATATAAAAATTACATCGATATTAATAGCACTGGTCAACAGCCAAAATGGTTCTTACATGTGAATATGTGCATCTTACTAATTTCATAGCACTAAATTCAGTTTTGATATTCATTTTTTGCTATCGGACCAGAATACCTTAATATGAGATCGAAAATATGTTCCTCGTATTGCATTATTTATCCATTGTGTAACATATTATGACTTAGGTATAAACATATTAACTTATTAATAAAAATATATAAACATATTTTTTTTTTTTTTTTTTAACACTTAGTATATTAACAAAACATTTCTGAACAACATTCTGAACATAGCAAAATATTTCAAAACATTTCTAAACAAATTTCTGGATTTTGCTTTTACGCTTGTTTTTCTGGCTCTCCTCACGTTGCAGTGTCCAGCAGTAGTCGCCCATCATGTTGGGATTGAACCGACCCTGATACCTACTCTCCACTATGAAACCTGGTGAAACCTCTCTCTCCATGTTCATCACTGATGTCTCCTAGATTACTTGGGAAGAAATCCAGATGAGAATGGAAGAAATAAAGCTTCAACGACATTCGTGAACCCAGAGCGCGATAATTTTGTATCATGGTTTCAACAATTTCTTTATAGTTGTCTGCACGGTGGTTTCCAAGAAGGTTCTGTGTCACATCTACAAATGATTTCCATGCATTAGTCTCCAAAGGGTTTAGTGTTTTCGTAAACTCACTATCATTAACCAGCATACGAATCTGAGGAGCATTCAAAACCCCTGCTTTTAACTTTGCTTCAGATACCACTCTACCCAATTTCTTACACAAGTACTGAAACCCATTACCTGTATGATCCATGCTTTTAATAAAGTTTTTGGCCAAGCCTAATTTGAGATGTAATGGAGGGAGGAATACTTTTTCTGGATCCACGAGAGGTTTGTACGAACAGTTGAATCTACGGGTGCATCCTTTGGTCTTGTTGGCCAATCCTTCTTCATGTAGTGCTCCGCATCTGCTCTACTATTCCACAAACATAGAATACACATATGCTTTGTGTAACCAGTCTGAAGACCTAGAAGTAGACTAATTAAGTTGTTTATGACGATGACGAGCGGTTGTAATGCCGACGCCAGGTTCCAGCAGGTTTCGTTGCTTCAGTCTTGATCCCAGGAGATCTGCCTTTTCTTTAGACAAATGTAGGTCTTTAATAAGATCGTGAAGAGCTTCCTGGTTAAATGGTATGGGTTCACTTGTCTCATGTTCGTCTTGATAGTCATCATCAATAGGGGTGCTACTGGAATCAGAATCAGAGATTAGCTCGTGTTCAACAGGTGGAACTGGAACAGGTAATTCGTCACTGTGAGGTACTGGTCGGATTGCTGACGAGATATCGGGGTATTGAAGTGTAGTTCGTGTCTTCACAGTTATTCCTTGGATGTTTATATGGTAGAAGTAGCAATCGTTATTGTGGTCTTTTGGTTCTCGCCACACCATTGGTATGGCAAATGGCAAACCAGAGCTTCGTTTCCCATTCTTCCATTCACTTAGGTGATTAACACATGACCTACATGCTATATGAAGCGCCCATTTCTTGTCCTGGTCTCCTAATGGACATTTGAAGTAGCATTTGTAGTTTACTCGAACTGCTTTTGTGATTGGTTTCTTTATGCTTTCTGGGGCAAAGAGTCCACAAATATAGCAAAATCGGTCCGGGTCATTTACACATATCCGGCGTTCCATCTCTCCCACTAGTCAAAGTTGTTGTGAATTATCCAAGAATAGCTGAGGATAGTTACAATTCTGTGATCTAAAACAAAGGCAGTAAGTATAAATTAGTTAACAACTAAATATAGTGGATACAATTGGATGAAGTAATATGATCCACATAGCTATGGGTCATAAACATGGATATGCTGGTTCTTGAAAACTAGACCTGATACAGCTTAACCGTTGTCATATTCAGATTCTGCACACTTGGTTACCCTAGAATCATACTAAATTATATCAGAACTATGAAATGAATATTTTTTTGTTGACCAGTGTAATTAGTGATGGTCTCCGTCAGTGCTAGAAGGACAACTAAATTTGAAAAGCCAGTAGTCCGTCAAAAAGAAAATTCACACTGTCCCCAAAAGGGCTTATTTCGCTTGGGGATCCAGCTGGATCAGTTAAAGTCCGTTGCTTCTGACAGGACTCGCTGGAAAGAGTAATGGAGGACTTTGCCCCCACAACGCTCTCAGGAATAAGTGGGCGAAGAAGAAGAAAATATATATACATATATATATGTGTGTGTGTGTGTGTATAAGTAAAATCAGAACATGGGAAATAAGGTGGAAGAACAACTTGAGAGGTTAAAACAAGGTAAATATAAGTAGAAAAAATGAAGGTTGGTGCTGTATGAAATATATGCCCCAAAATGTAAGGAAACAATGTCACTTGTTCTAACTACAGCTGCAGTTGCAATTAATAGGAGGAAAACACATATATCTTTTTGGATATAGAGAAATGTTAAATAGTCATCAAACCCTTACCTGACTGCTTGACCTTAGAAAAATAGCAGTCAACTTCCCAACATATCACACTCTAACGTTATAAAAGATGGGAGGAAGCATTGAATAAGGTAGTGCTATATGGGTTATACCTATAAAAATATAGGACTATCACAACTGAATAACCTCTGATTATAGAGATATTGGATTAAGGCTGGCCCTGAGTCTAAACAGCAACAACAACCAGTGTACAAGCCAATCTGTGAGTTTCTACGTAGTAGTTTTCACCTGATAGATATAGAAGCTAAGTATCGCTTAAATCCTACCCTACATTCTTAACAACGAGACACATTATATTATGTTGTCTTGGGTGTGTATATCAGACATGCCAACCTCTAAAAATCCAAACGAGAAGTACATGAAAAATAGGTGCCAGAAAACAGGGAGATACGAGGCAAAATGGGGAGATTTTACATAATGAAAGCTATACCCATTTTCACAAGAGAAGACATCTCTCACCTCACCCCATCCATGCCCCAAAGGCTATTGCAAATCTCTCTGTCGGAGGGGGAGAGTTGACAGGTCTGGTATATACGTTGCCTAAGTAAAAGGTTTGGATAACCAAAGCTGAGACGGCTTTGATCAATTAACAAACAGTATACATGCCAGTTACTGAGCTTCTACATGATGGACTTCACCTGCTAGAAATAGAGGCAATATCTCCCTTAAATCACATTGTACCGTCTATAAAAAAAAGGAACACATTAGCTAATGCATTCCTGAGTAAAAAAGAAATGCTATTTTCAGGACTTGAAGGTCTGTTGGGTTAGAGATGATCTTTGGCTAAACAACGACAAGCCGCTTGACCGATAGCTTTCAAAGATACAATAGCCAAAAATTCAACATACAAAAAGAAAGATCAGGCGTTAGGAATTATTCATTCATAGGATTTATAATCATTCTTTAGTGACACATATAGTAAAACAGGGAAATGTGAATGCGTTGTAAATCCAAATCCCACAATGGCATACTAACAAGATTGTTTGGTATGAACTTGCTACATGTATAAGTTGAAAGATTAGATGTTTCCAGAAGCCTCATTTTGGGTTCTTTAGCTAGACGATTGCTACGTGTTGACTATTACGAAGCTTATTATCAACACGTTAGGTCGAAACTGAAACAGAAATCGAAACTGAAACAGAAAATATATGAACTCACTTAACCGAGAGTTCTTTCTACTTCCTCGTGTCACTGCTATAGACGAGTAAATATTACACTTCGTTTCTAAGCTTCTGTTCTATTGGACGAAATCCAATCAGACAGCAACAAAACTACTTTTGTGAGTGTCTGATGCATAAATTCATTAGTTTTAGGCTCCATATTTCTAACTCAATCTTACACTTGTAAATTTGTTTATAATCCAATTTTTGTTTATATTTTTTCACTCGCTGTAATATGTCGTGAGCCAAAAAAGTAAGAAACAATTACAAAAATCGAACATACGCATTATTGAGGGTGTGTGGTTAAAAAAACAACAGCAACAGCTACACGAATTTTTAAAAAATCAAATTTAAATGACAAGAGAAACAATTACAAGAAGAAGAAGAAGAAGAAGAAGAAGAAGAAGAAGAAGAAGAACAACAACAACAACAACAACAACAACAACAACAACAACAACAACAACAACAACAGCAGCAGCAGCAGCAACAACAACAACAACAACAACAACAACAACAACAACAACAACAACAACAACAACAACAACAACAACAACAACAACAACAAAAATAACAATAGCCATTAGAAAATTCTTTTAGTTAGAAAGTTTCATAAGCCTAACGATGGCCGTTTTTTGTCGGAAAAATAATGACGTCTATCTTGATAACAATAAAATAAAATACTCTTTACCAAATACAAGACAGCAGGATGGAGCCTCTTCATGGTCGCTCAATTTGTAAGAAGTAGTTGCCAAATTCTTCAAAATACTGGATGAGGAAAGGACATATTGGATAATATATTCCAAGGTATGCAATATTTTTCTATTGTAGAGTTTTCCCATTTTCTGTCGTGTCCATTTGTTTTATTTATGTGACCAAGATGATAATCCAGTTGAGACTTTGCTTCTTCTTTCACTGGAAGCCTATCACCTTTAGCCGAGTCCCGAGGCATATCTCATTCGACGCTATTACAAATTCGTCTATCCAATTTCCAGGACTGGCATTTAATTAATGGATTCCGAGGGGATGATAGGCAAGGTTAACCTCGGAGTGATTTGAATTCAGAGCACAGAGAGAGCCAAAATAAATATTGCAAGTCATTCTTTCAGACGCTCTAACGAATTTGTAAATTCGCTGCATTGATCGGGAATATACTATGGTTAAAAGACATTATAAGATATGTTTTATCAAGGCTGGTATTGAGCAAAGGAAGATGTAGAATTAGAAAATCAATAGCACCATAAACAACTTTACAAGTTTACAAGTTGCCTCCGACAAAGTTTTCAGCCCAAAATGTTTGATGTCTCTGTCTCAGGTCAAAATATATAATCCACTGTTTGATCAACAGAAGAATCTGTTCGTAAAATAAGTATGCAAGTAGCTGAGCATCCACAGGGACAAACCTTACACACCGACTGCATAAACAAGCCTTATACAATAACTATATGAACAGACCTTATACAGCAACTATATTAAAATACCTTATACAGCAACTATATTAAAATACCTTATACAGCAACTATATTAAAATACCTTATACAGCAACTATATAAACAGACCTTATACAGCAACTATATTAACATACCTTATACAGCAACTATATTAACATACCTTATACAGCAACTATAGTAACAGACCTTATACAGCAACTATATTAACATACCTTATACAGCAACTATATTAAAATACCTTATACAGCAACTATATTAACATACCTTATACAGCAACTATATTAACAGACCTTATACAGTAACTATATTAGAATCTATCTATCTGGGATGGTCACACGCGTGAAACTTGCTGGGTAAGTTCTGCCTAAATTTCTATAGAAATTCTTAACTGTGAACCTTCATTTTTATACGAATTTGTAGAGGGACTGCCAGGTCAAATTTTGATCTGGTCAGTCTCTCAAAATATTCTACGCCTTTGGGCGAAATAGTACATAAAAAGCTTTTTGGGGAAAAGCTAACATTTTTTTTAAATGGCTGAAGCTTCTTCACCAACATTCGAAGGAAGAAAGGGGAAGATATGCTTACAGCTTCCCCCTACCACTGTCATAGTAGCAGATGTCAAAGACAAACGTCAGCCAGAGGAAGGATTTTCTCCACCTGCTGACCAACAACTTGACGTTGCCATGCAACAAACCAAAACAACACAACCAGCGGCACCAGCAACAACAATAACAACAATGCTATGAACGAAAACACAACTTCACAAATGAATTCCGCAACCACTGATCGAGCAATTGAGAACAACAACAACAACAACAACAACAACAACAACAACAACAACAACAACAATGACAACAACAACAACAGCAACAATGATGACAACAACACCAACAGCAGCAACAATAATGACAAGAACACCAACAAGAACAACTCCACAAACAAGGAAAAAAAGGTCTCGTTTGCACAAACTGTCCAAAATACAGAAATATATACACAGATTGACAATTCTAATGCCGGAGAATTGCTAAGAGATGCCAAGCAATATATAACTTTGGGGGAGAATGGCGCTTTTAGCATCACTTCTCCCCATGAATTGCGTAGAGACACTGTCCTGAAAACCATAGTTTTTAGGACAATCTCAAATACCACCAGAAACCCAACTCAATTAACTCAAAACGAAATTGAGCTGGTTCTAAGAAACTCCATGAAGGACATTGCCTTCATACAGAAGGGAAAACTCTTCGGGAGTTTATAAATAATAATGAAAGAACAATTGACGGCACAGAAATATTCTGTGTCGCCAATTGTGTGTGTGTGTGTGTGTGTGTGTGTGTGTGTGTGTGTGTGTGTGTGTGTGTGTGTGTGTGTGTGTGTGTGTGTGTGTGTGTGTGTGTCTCTACACCTTTTCCCCACATACATGGGAAAAAGGACCCAAAAAATAAAAATAACAAATATCACACCAAATGTAAACATCTGGTGGATAATCGCTGGTTCCATCAATTTTGATGAAGATACAGTAATTTCGATAGGAAAGTCCTCCAGGGGCATATTCAACGGTACAAGCTTAGAAGTTCTGGTGCAAATGAGACCAGAACGGATAGCTAGAATACCACAACGTGTTCCTCTGGATGGAAATTCCTACGTAAACATTTCTGTTGAGGGTAGGCGGCCTTCATGTTACCACTGTTTAAGCAGTGGTCACCTGAGGGCTTCCTGTCCTCAATTAACTGCATTAAAAAAAGGCACTACAGCCGACACCCAACACAACAACACAACCACCACCACCACAACAACAACAACACACAAAAACAAACCAAAACTGCAAACACAGTCCCACCCAACCCCTCCACACCTAAAACAACTCCAGAAATACCCACACACACATAACAGCTCCTCAAAATGTACCCCTCCCCAACAACACGGATTAGGCCTCATCATCGTCACTCAGTAACGATGAGGGAGAGCCTTTCCGACCAGTAAAAAGAAAAAAGAAAAGACATAACACAAACAAAAGTGCAACAAACACACAAACACCAATACAAGCGACGCAAACAGCACAAACAAAAACACCCCCTCCTGAAAACAAAACACCTACTACAAAACGTAAACACACACAAGAACCACAGAAAAAAAGCAACACAACACAACAAAAATGTTACACCTACATAAATACTAACAATCAAACTTTAACAGACACCACATATAAAAACCCTTCGGTGGAGACCGAAGGGGAAACTTTTACACACTCTTCGGAGCATCCTAATCTTAAAATGATTAAGATCTCCATAGACACACATAAACAGTTAAAAGAAAAATTTCCTAACGACGTAAGTAACCCCTGCGTCAAACCCTATAACCGCGTCCTTTTGAAATGTTTCCCCACCCCCACCACAGACACTCCCACCCCAGACACCCCCACCACAGACACTCCCACCCCAGACACCCCCACCCCACCTGACACCCCATCCCAACCAAACATCTCCCTCCCCACCCCGCCGGAGACCACCACCAAACAACTCCTCCAACACCCCCATGGAAATTGTGCAGCCTGGTCCCCAGGAGACGAAGAGGTGAGTGATTTCTTTTCCTCTTCTTTTAACTTTTCAGCACCAACATTGCCAATATAAGAATTGGATGTGTGAATGTACGCGGCCTGGGGATACCCTGGAAACAGGGCAAACTCTTAAACGACTTCAGGTCGCACAGTATGGGTGTAGTAGCCATTTGCGAGTCCAGGATCCACAGCGAGCGACAACTGGCTCCCATCTTCGATGACTTTGAGATCTACGCATCTCTCTGTCAGCCGGGAAGTGGGGGTGGGGTTGCCAGAAACACCTGGACCTCGTAACACAGACGGTACATCTAGACCCGGAGTGTCGACTGGTGGTCCTGGACGTTGACGGTAGTGAAGGTGGAGCCTTCAGGCTGGTGGCCGCATATGCCCCATCCGGGACACTGCGGCCAGACTTCTTCAAACGTCGAGAGACTTTTCTGGGAATGTCTCGCTCCCTGCTGTTAGTGGGAGACTGGAATGGAATCCTAGATGCACGTTGGGACTATGTGGGAGCATGTCCCGATAGAGGGGGTGTAACCGCCTCAAACAGTTAATCGGCCGATTTGACCTGGCCGATAGATATCGACTAGATTTTCCGACTGCGCCACTGTGGACGTGGACTAATCGCAGCGAAACATCTAGATCGTACCTAGATAGGGTTCTAGTTAGAAAGAAGGATAGGGACATCTTAAGCTGTCCATAAATGTTCGTGGCTGCCTATTCAGATCACAAATTATTGATCTGCTTAGTCAACCTTGACAAAGCCCATAGACAGGGACCCGGCTACTAAAAGCTGAACTTGTCGTTACCGACATGCAAAGCCCACAGTAGACGGATTAGCAATTTAGTTAAGCAGCACTTGACGGGAGCCATTGTCAACAACAGATGGTGGTACTCTCTCAAGAGGGCAGTTAGATTAGACTCGATAGGTTTTAGTAAAGAATTAGTGTTAGATAGAAATAAGACCGAAAAGGAACTCGTAGATAAAGTAGAAGAGGCACTTAGGAGTGGCAACGTAGCCAACGTGCTAGCGACGAGAACGGCCTTGGACCAGTTCTTCGACGCAAAGCATGAAGGCTGCGTTGTCAGAAGCAAAATACGTGCTCTGGGAAACGCGGGGGCCAAAGCTGTTAGCTGGGCCCGAGTGACGGAGGCGAAAAGTGGCAACAAGTCCACGATTCGGTCTTTGAAGGACCAAGGCGGACGCGTGATACGTGAGCCAAAACAGATGTGCGCGGCCTTTCAGCGGCACTTTGCTCAACTGTTCGGGCAGGGCGGCGTGCCGGGAGGGGCTTATGGATTTCGGTACATACCTCGACGGCCTACCGCGACTCTCGGACAGCGAGGCGAAGTTATGCGAAAGGCCGATTTCGGCCGCTGAGATAGGGGACGCGCTGAGCCAATGCGGCAAACGCAAATCTCCAGGTCTCAACGGTCTACCCTACGAATTTTACGTAGCAATGCCGGACTTGTTCTCCGGTCTCCTGGAAGCGGTCTACTGCAACTGGCAGCAGAACGGGAGAATTCCCAGTTCTGTGACCAAAGGGCGTAATCACGTTAGTCATGAAGGACGAGAATAAGGGGGGTGACATAGGCAACTTCCGACCCATAACTCTGCTCAACACAGAGTTACAGATTTTGGCCAAGGTGTTGGCAAAGAGGCTGGCGCTTGTCGTCGAAAACCTGGTCCATACACGACAACCTCCACCTCATGCGATACATCATAGAGAGGGTGGGGTGTAAACCCGGCTTCGGTGGGGCCCTGATCAACTTGGATCAGTCTAAGGCTTTCGATAGGGTTGACCATCGTTACCTGGATGCGGTGCTCGAGGCGGCAGGCTTCGGACCCGTGTTCAGGGGCTGGATTGCTGCAATGTACAGCAGCAACATCTGCTCAAGGGTCAAGGTGAACGGCTATCTCTCGGAGCCGTTCCATATCACGCGATCCATCCGACAGGGATGCCCTCTCACCTCCGTTCTGTACGTACTGACTTTTGAGCCACTACTGTGGAAGTTGGAGCTATTGCAGGGCATCCCTTTGGAACCAGGACTGCGAAAAGCGGCGTCGGCCTACGCCGACGACGTGACAATAAAGGTCTCGAGCACCTCGCAAATCGGGGAGATCGGCACCTTACTGGAGGAATACGAAAGGTTCACAGGAGCGAAGTTGAACCGGGACAAATCCGTCGGTTTGCAACTCGGAACGTGGAGAGGCAAACCGATGCCTTCCGATGGCGTCGTCGGACGCTGGACGGAAGGACCGGTAAAGCTCCTCGGGGTCTGGTTTGGTCCGGACCTCCAGGTGGAGAAGAACTGGAACGAGGTGACGGCCAAGGTGTTTGCACTCACCCAGAAGTGGGCCGAGTGCAAACTATCCTTGAAAGGTCGAGCGGAAGTGGCGAATACTTTTATAGCGTTCGTCATCTACCACCGCTTGACCGTCGTGCCTTGTCCAGCCAAAACGCTCACCAAAATGGAGCGCGCGCTCTTCCAATTGCTTTGGAAGAAGCGGGTTCCTTTGGTGAGAAGATCCATCTGCTGCCAACACCCTTCAAACGGAGGGCTGGGGATGCCGTGGCTGGCGATGCGCAAACACGCACTCAAGCTGCGGCACCTCCACGCATTCCTCACCAGACAACCGGTGTGGGCCCCGTTCGTGAGGCGAGCCTTCTCACGACTCGTCTCGCTGACCAAGCTGCAGTCCTGGGTCAAGCAAAGACCGAGGAAAATGAGCGACTGGCACATCGAATGTGCTCAGGCGCTCACAGTCCTCTGGCAAACGTACCCGGCGATCAGTGGAGACTCCACTTCGACATTCTATAGAGGGTTGGTCCGCAGCAAGTGCGACGACACGCTCTGAGAAACTCTAGGCGTAGAGGTGGACCAACTGGCCAGTCTGTTTGGTAGGACCTTCCGCCCGGGACCAATGGACAACTTCCAAAAGTCCCTGGCCTGGCAGTGCTGCCGAGGAGCTCTACCAGTTCGAGACAAGCTCTACAGACACGGGCGCCTGGGTAGGACCCTTCGAAAAAGATCTGTCCGAGATGCGTGCGCGACGAGGAAACCGTCGTGCACGCATTTGTACACTGCCCGGGCGTTACCGACCTGTGGGGCTATGTAGAACGACTATTGTCGCGGATGGGACCAATCCGGTTGACCACCGAGTCCATTGTCATGATCAAACCGCCACCCTCCTTCAAAAACGAGGGAGAAGCGGTTTTCCTATGTGTTATGGCTATGGTGAAAGAGGTTATATGGTGGACGAGGTTAAAAGGGCTGAGGTCAGACACCTTTCTCTCCGGCGAGCAACTGATTCGTTTTTTTAAATATCATTTTGGAAGAAGAATCAGGATGGAGAGAGAGGTGCTGTACCCCAGCAAATTTTATAAAAGGTGGGTGAATGTGGCAAAGATGGCCCGAGTGGTTGGGCCTTCTCTCTATATAAGCCTGTAGGTTGAGGAAAAAGAGGAAGATAGGAAGGGAGTACTCACTCTTGGTGCTCCTGGAGATGAGGGTTGTACATTTTTTCGGGGTGTGTACAACTCCTGTGTAACACCCCCCCCCCCCCCCCTATTGGGATATCAATTGAGGATATCAGTTGTATTAATAGTTTTATTTTCATATACCTGTATGTAAACTCCCTATTTGTATTTGTCCCCTTCTTTTGTGCCCTTGTGGCTAATAAAGAAATTTATATTAGAACACCTTATACAGCAACTATATTAACATACCTTATACAGCAACTATATTAACAGACCTTATACTGCAACTATATGAACAGAACTTATACAGCAACTATATCAACAGGATGTATGAACAGGATGTATAGAATAGTTATGCTTATTTCAATACATGTACGATGAGTAATTTTTCACGTGTCTATCATTCTGCTAGTTGTTTTCATATATTATACATATATAATCGCTCTGAAAATTGATTTCTTTTCTACTTCTATAAGCCATTTTCGAAACTCTTGCATGAATATATATTCTCGATATATATCTACAAAATATTTATTCCTCCCACCATTGTAATATATACATATGTGTGTGTGTGTGCTTGTGTTTGTGTGTATATGTGTGTTTGTGTTTGTGTGTGTACTTGTGTGTATATGTGTGTGTTTGTGTTTGTGTGTGTACTTGTGTGTGTGTTTGTGTGTGTTTGTTTGTGTGTGTGTGTGTGTGTGTGTTTGTGTATGTGTGTGTGTGTGTGTTTGTGTGTGTGTATGTGTGTGTGTGTGCGTGTGTGTGTGTGTGTGCTATAATATACATTTATGAGATATCTACGCATATATAACCCAGACAGAAAAACACATAGGCAAGTATATATGTATGTGTGGTTGTATATGCGTGTGTGTGCGTATGTATCGTCGTATGTGTATGTATGTGTCGTCGTATGTGTATGTATGTGTCGTCGTATGTGTATGTTTGTGTCGTCGTATGTGTATGTATGTTCTTTTTTATAATTTAAAATTCTATATTTTTCATGAAACCAAAAACATTTTTCTACAATCCGATGTTTACTTCGAAAAATACGCTTCAATTACTCCCTAAATTTTAAAGTTTTAATTTTTTGTAATAGTATGTTTTTTCTTTTTCTAAAATCTATATTCATATAGATGGTAGCTGTATATATTTGTCTTTTCTTTTTATCTTGAGTATTTATTGAATTTATAAAACGTAGCTTAGTTGATTTAGTTTTACTACTAACTAATATATCTTTTATGTTATTTTAAGAATACGTAGGTTGTGGCTATTTTCTTGTATTTATATTCTCGTTCATAACTATTCGTCATTCAACCAATTGTTTACGAGAAACAGTTTTATAAAACTAAGATTGGTAGAATCTTTAGATCTTAGTCATCTGCTGAGTGGCGTAATGGTTATAAGACAATAGAGCGCATCTGGCAGATCTAAAGTATAAGTTCGATATCTGGGAAAACATGCGTAGTTTTAAAACAATGTGTATGTATAATTGTTTCTACTTTAGGCACAAGGCCAGCAATTACCCAGTGCATTACTGGTACTTTATTTTATCGACCCCGTAAGGATGAAAGCAAAGTCAACCTCGGCGGGATTTGTGTATGTATAATGATAGCTAAGTATACGAGTACTTCGTCGGTAAGTGTGTGTACATGTGAGCGAATAGGGGTATATGTGTATTTGCGTGTGTTTTGTTAGGTAGATATATATATTTAGAGATTTAAACATGCTCTCTCTCTCTCTCTCTCTCTCTCTCTCTCTCCCTCTCTCTCTCTCTCTCTCTCTCTCTCTCTCTTTCTTTCTCTCTCTCTCCATCTTTCACACACGTATGTGCTATAGAAGCCTACAAGATGTAGAACCGACATTAAATATTGATAATAACTATAACAACAGCTATAGAAATCTTAGAAATATTTAATTGTTCCTGATATTTCCCGTAAAATACTCTTTACAAAGCAAGAGAGGGAAAGTGAGAGTCAATCCTATACTCATTACGTTGATATGTTGTTTCATTATAGGAGAAATCGTAATAACCACGTATGGCGAAGTATGGAATTAGGGGCTGTGATTGTGTTCCATGTGCTACCAGTGTTAGAGATGGTGACATCTATACTAGGGCAAATTATGATATAAGAAACTATTGTGAATTAGGAAAATGAGCGAGACAAAGAGGGTAATTATACGTTCACCCATAATAGACCCTAGCCTGCATTTAATTCGAGTGAACCATTAAGAAACAGCTAATTTTTGCAATTCCAAACTTGTTTTAAATATATTTCCAGGTATAGAATACAAGCGGCCGAAATGGGTTTCCTCCGAAGAGTCTTTGGAGTAGCGTTACTCGATAGAGTGCTTAGCTCGGACATTAGAGAGTCACTCCAAGAAGAAGAAGAAGAAGAAGAAGAAGAAGAAGAAGAAGAAGAAGAAGAAGAAGAAGAAGAAGAAGAAGAAGAAGAAGAAGAAGAAGAAGAAGAAGAAGAAGAAGAAGAAGAAGAAGAAGAAGAAGAAGAACCACAACAACAACAAGGTAAACAATTAACCTATGTTCTTTTCTAAGTAGTAGTAGTAGTAGTAGTAGTAGTAGTAGTAGTAGTAGTAGTAGTAGTAGTAGTAGTAGTAGTAGTAGTAGTAGTAGTAGTTTATTTAATATTTAGTATATAAAGGGTGATGGGTTGGCAGTAGCGGTCAAAATGCTTTGTGGTATTTAGTTATGACTTTCTATGTTCAAAATTCAAATCCCGCCGATGTCAACTTTGCCTTTCTAGAATCGATAAAATAAAGCACCAGTCAAGTACTGACGTCGATATAATCGACTTTCTCCTTCACACAAATTGCTGATCTTATGTCTAAATTAGAAACCATTGTTATCATTTAGGGAAACGAATTTAATTCGCCTAATTAAAAATAACTCGTCATTAATACATTTTTATCAACCCTGATAAGATGAAAGACAAATTTGATCGTGGTGAAATATGAGCTCAGAACATAAATGAATGTGACCACTGAGCATTTTATTTCCACGCTCTTTTGCTCTACTCGTTCTGCTGACATCGCAGCAGCAGCAGTAGAAGAACAACAACGAAATGCTGAGATAAAAAAAAAGTCTGCAAAATGATTAAGAGTGATACATAGTGGATTTCATAAAAACGTGTAAAAAGGTTAAATAATGAAAACTAAAACAAAATGGACAACAATAAAATGAAAACAAACAAAAATCCAATTTTTGTGGGATAATTAAGGAGATATGTGCATGTATTCTGTCTGTGTTTATGTATGTATGTGTATGTAAGCGTGTGTGCGTGTAGGTGAGTATGAATCTATGTATATTCGGGAAGCAAAGGAGAATGAGAACGTGAGTTATGTTGCTTACTCATTAACAATATACAATTGAAACCAGTCGTCAATAATACATAAAGAAATATTTCCATAATTAATGTTTTGCATGTATGAGTTATTCATATTCCTTGTTTAAAATATAATAGAAATTCTTTATTTAGAAGTTTATCTTTTATCTTAAATATATTTTCTAGAATCACCACCATTAGTGACATAAGAGAGTGTGTGTATATGTGTGCGTGTTTGATTGTATGTGTGTTTATTTGTGTGTGTGTGTGTGTGTGTGTGTGTTTTGAATGACATTTTTTATTACATGATAATAATTCATTCAATATATATATTTCATATATGAGTGTTTGTGTGTCTATGTGCGTGCTAATGTATGTATGTATGTCTGTATGTATATTACATAACCTAGTATATCTGTATGATGGAATATATGTATTAAAATATATAAAGACATGAAATTTCTTTATACCTATTATGAGACGAAGCAACTTATCTATTCAAATTTTTAGATAACTCAAAGCAATCTCTCTCTCTGTATATATATATATATATATATATATATATATATATATATATATATATATATATTCCACAACATATTCGATTGTATGATATTATTCTTGTGTCCTGTGCAATTACTGGGTACATGGTGTTCTATAACATAAGAATATTTAAAATACACACAGAGATTTATATATGTATTTTTAAATAGACATATTGTATAAGCTTTCTTACGTGCGTCTATTATTAATCATGTTAAGGGTGGTGGATTGGCAGTATCGATAGAAATTCGGACGCCATGCTTTGCAGCATAGAGTTACGCCCATTTACGGTCTGAGTTCAAATCCTGCTATGGTTAATTTTGCTTTCATCCTTACGGGGTCGATAAAATAAAGTACCAGTAATGCACTGAGGTAATTGCTGGCCTTGTGCCAAATGTAGAAACAATTATTAATCATGTTATGTTAGTACTATTGCAAATTAACACCAACTCGGCAAACCCGTCTCCTTCTATCATCTGATGAAAGACTAGTGTCCGAAACAACGCAAGGACTCTTTTCCTACTCTATCAAGCGTTAAACTAATATATTTCTTCCTTGTACTGTGTTGTTTTTGTTGTTGTTTCCTTCTGTTTACCTTTACATGAATATATATATATATATGTGTGTGTGTGTGTGTGTGTGTGTGTGTGTGTGTGTGTGTGTGTGTGTGTGTGTGTGCGTGTGGGGGGGGGGTTATCCCGGGTTCAATGAATATATATATATATGTGTGTGTGTGTGTGTGTGTGTGTGTGTGTGTGTGTGTGTGTGTGTGTGTGTGTGTGTGTATAAATATTTAATATAGAGATGACTTCTACCGGATTATAACTGCTTCATCCGGAGGAAATAATCAGGATTGCATTCCTGATTATTTCCTCCGAATGAAACAGTTCTTGTCTTGTAGAAGCCATCTCTGTATGAAATATATTTATATATATATATTTATATATATATATATATATATATATATATATATACAATGTCGATGTATCTCTCTAGGTCACACTCTGAGGGCAACAGCTTTCTGTTTTTGGCCCTTTGAGGCTCTTTTTTACTTTCCATCGCTGTATATTTCTCTATGGATTCTGTATTTGCCTTCTAAAGTCTAGCGATGAATGTACGGTCCCAGTATCACAATTTTTTCTCCATTATTTTATACCATCATTTTATCCCAGGTATTTATTTACTAATTTCGTGTATGTCTGTACATCTCTGACTATAGTTTATCGACTTTCTGCCTATCGAAAACCGTTAACTTAGAGGAGTCGGCTGATGATTAGAATTTCCATTGTATTTGTTTTTGCCGTCAAGTTCCCCATTTTTTCCCACCCGGTCCTGTTTTGAAAGCGAGGGGGAGAAGAAAAAGAACAGTGGATAGGTTATTCTTGAAAATATGAATAAACTACGATCGTCACTCGCAATCGAATGTTTTAGTAGTATTCTTTTTCTCTGGGGTTTAGTTGCCCATGTAATCGCGAGCATACACAGTCACCTCAAGAAACTCATTCCTTGATTCAATGGAATATATACCATGTGACAACTGCAAGGAGAGAAAGCTGCACCAGCTCTTGATAGGTACATTCTTTATCGAACTCTAAGTGGACCTTGGTGGGATTTGATATGAGAAAACACAGAAAAGGAATAATTATTCAATGGTATAACGACTAGCAAATTGACCGCTTTATGGTATAAATGAGTTCTTAAATTTTTAGAGTAATGTCTGTGTGATGTGGAGGTGAGGGGGAACTATATGTCAGTAATGATGCGCGCTATATTATCGGATTCAATATGCCGAGCAGTGGAAATGTCCAGCAGAGGAAATGTCAAAGTTTGTTATGCAAATCCATATTCTATTCAAATTACTCAGAAAATACTATCGGAAATGTAATTCTTCATACATCTTCATCGTGTTGTGTCGGTAGCTATTTCTAGTATCTTTCATATTGAAATGTTACGTCTTATAATCAGCGTAGCATTAGTCTCAAACTATACATGACAGTTACAGACATTTTCCTTCAACACCCGAGGCTACTGGTTTGTCCTCTCTTTTCGTGTAGCTGTTGAGATCGATTTATATTCAAATGACATACCACGTAACTGCTTTTTACGGCAGTTTTATTTTCTTCCATCAAAATCCAATCGCATCAGTTATGGTTCTATGATAAACATTGAATTCTAATTTGTTGACATTTCATCTGGCTGCTATACGACCTTTCTAGCTTTAAGCATTTTAGAGCTTTATAAAATATTTCTATATACGCTTCATATATAAACCGGCTATTACCATTATAAATGCAATGGAAACAAACATTTTCAAACATAACAACCATTTCCTTCCAGCAGGAATATGTATGTATGTATGTATGTATGTATGTATGTATGTATGTATGTATGTATGTATGTATGTATGTATGTATGTATGTATGTGGGTATGTGTATGTTTGTGTGTATGTGTTTGTGTATTAATGACGGTCTTCCATCACGGCCACAACACTTGAGCTGAAACAAGTAAAGGAGTAAAATTTGTATAATGATAATAATAATTATAATTATTATTGTTCTTTGAGTCTCGGTCATTGATGTTATTTAACTGGAAAGTTTGTTGAAATGAATATCAAGCCGCTACATGCAGCCTCAGATATTCAGGACGTATCGGAGCGTTCTTGCTGTTCCCAGCAAGCATGCCTTTTCAAGTGTTCCAAAAAGCGGGGCTGGACTAATCTTCTTTAAACATCCTTGTAAGCTCTTTGAGTTAGTACCTAGTGCGCCTATGACAATCGGGACGACCTTGATTTCATGGCAGTTCCAAATCCTTTTTAGCTCCCACTTTAAATCCTGGTATCGGTTAATTTTCTCCCTCTCCTTCTCTTGCACTCTCGTGTCAAATAGGCAGGCTACATCTACAATGAGGGACGATCTTTTTCCTTGTCCAAAACCACCAGGTCAGGCCTATTGTGTTCTAATTTCTTTCCGTCTGTATCCTAAAATCCCATAGCACTTTCACCTGATCGTTTTCTAACACCGACTCTGGCTTATGCTCATACCACTTCTCAGAATGTGGTAAATTGTTTACTTTGCATAGATGCCAGTGGATCACCCTGCCTATCACATCATGTCTCCAGCCTTTATAGTGAATCTGGGCTAGTCTGTACTCGGATACAATGTGAGCCACAGTCTCCTCTCTATCTCCAGAGATCCTACACAGTGAGCTAGCCTCTTACTTATTATTATTATTATTATTATTATTGTTATTGTTATTCCTTGAATCTCAGTCATTGATGTTGGTTAACTGGAAAGTCCGTTGGATTGAATATCAAGCCACTACCTGCAGCCTCAGATATTCAGGACGTATCGGAGGGTTCTTGCTGTTCCAAGCAAGCATGCCTTTTGAAGCGTTCCAAAAAGCGTGAAGGGGCCGATTTTCTTTAACCATCCCTGGAAACCTTTGGAGATAGTCCCCAGTGCGCCTATGACAATCGGGATCACTTTGACTTCATGGCAGTTCCAAATCCTTTTCACCTCCCACTTTAGGTCCTGGTATCGGTTAATTTTCTCCCTCTCCTTCTCTTGCACTCTCGTGTCGAACGGGCAGGCCACATCCACAATCAGGCACGATCTTTTTTCTTTGTCCACAACCACCAGGTCAGGTCTATTGTGTTCCAGTTTTTTGTCCGTCTGTATCCTAAAATCCCACAGCACCTTCACCTGACTGTTCTCCATCACCGCCTCTGGCCTATGCTCATACCATTTCTCAGAATGTGGTAGATTGTTTACTTTGCACAGGTGCCAGTGGATCACCCTGCCCATCACATCGTGTCTCCAGCCCTTATAGTGGGTCTGGGCTAGGTGTTTACACTCGGACACAATGTGAGCCACAGTCTCCTCTCTCTCTCCACAGATCCTGCACAGTGGGCTAGCCTCCTCCTTGTAGATATGGTGCTTCAACCACTTCGTTTTGAGGGCCTGCTCCTGCGCAGCCATTAGCATTCCTTCTGTAGCCTTTTTGAGGTCTCCTCTTCTCAACCAGTTCCATGTCTGTGGATCTCTAAATTCAGTTTTCTCAAAGAAGGTACTATGAAGGAATTTTCCCTTAAGGCTGCTCTTCCTCCTTGATGTTATTTCCTCCTTGGACATCCCCTGGCCTACTGTCCCCTCCTTCAGTACAGTTCTGAGCATTGGCTCCTTACTATAGGTCACGTATTTGTATAGGTTGTTTTTCTCCATCCGAACACAGTCCTCTATGCTGATAAGACCTCTTCCACCCTCAGATCTCCTTAGGTAGAGTCTATCGACATCACTCCTCTTGTGGAACATGTTGTAGATAGTCAATAGCTTCCTAGTTTTCCTATCCATTTCTTTTTGTTCAGCAACATTCCATCTCAGAATTCCCGCACTGTACCTAATAATAGACACAGCTCGGGAATTTACTGCGCTTATGGCATTTCTGCTGTTCAGATGTGACTTCAATACGCTCCTTACTCTCCGAATGTATTCAGTTCTTAACAATTCCTTCATTTTTTTGTTCTTTATGCCATCAGCCTCCAGAACGCCCAAATACTTGTATCCTTCCTCAGAATCAATTTCCTTTATCATCTCACCTGTTGGTATCTGGATCCCGTTACTTCTGCTCAACCTACCCCTCTTCATCACAATGACTCCACATTTACCAATACCAAACTGCATACATATATCACTGCTGAAAATACGGACAGTGTCAACAAGCACATCCAACTCCTTCTCACTTTTCCCGAAGAGCTTAAGATCGTCCATGAAGAGGAGGTGATTGATGGTAAGCTCTCCCCTTCCCAACTTGTATCCTGCTCTCACTTTTCGCAGCATAATGGTCAAGGGCATCAGGGCAAGGACAAACAACAGAGGGGACAGGCTATCTCCCTGGAAGATACCTCTCTTGATCTTCACGCTTCCCAAGGATACTCCAGTTGATGTCAACTCTGTCTCCCAGGACCCCATACTCCTGCCCAGCAACTGTCTGATGTTATCTGCCACCCTGAAGACCTCCAGGCTTTTGGTGATCCAGGAATGAGGCACCATGTCAAATGCCTTTCTGTAGTCTATCCATCCCATGGCAAGATCAGTGTGTCTCCTCCTGCAATTCCCCATTACCATCTTATCAATAAGCAACTGGTCCTTTGTACCACGTGACTTCTTTCGGCATCCTTTCTGTTCGTCCGGTAACAAGTTGTTTGTGTGGAGGTGATGGTAGTTTTCCTCAGACACAATGCTCGTCAACAGTTTCCACATTACGGGCAGACATGTGATAGGTCTATAGTTGGTAACATCATTACCCTTGATTCGGTCTTTCATTATCAGAACTGTGGTACCTTTTGTCAACCACTCTGGCACCTCACCCGACACCAAGCAGTCATTGAACATGGCCGTCAGCTTCGGGTGGAGGGATGTTAAATGTTTAATCCAATACCCCTGCACACCATCTGGGCCTAGTGATTTCCAGTTGGTTAGTTTTTTGGCTTGCCCCTTAAGAGTTTCAACTGTGATACTCAAATCAGTCTGTTGTTGTGCCTTCTCACCGATCTCCCTCTGTACTGTCTCAATCCACCCTGCCTGGGCATTGTGTCTAACATCCTGCTCCCATATTCCTCTCCAGAATGTTTTAGCTTGTTCCGCCCCAGGGATCAAGTCGTTGCCTCTTTCTTTCCCCTCAAGCTGTCCAAACAGCATCTTCTGGTTGTTGTCGAACATGCGGTTCTGTTTATACTGACTGACTCTGTTCTCGTATCGCCTGATTTTGGCACTCTTTGCTACAATGCGTTGCTTCAATTCCTCTATGATAATATTTAGCTTTTTACTCCTAGTTTTGTATTTTATTTCCAGTCTATTTTTAGTGCCTATGTTTTTTAGTGTCCCATTCAGTAGTGACTCAAGCTTTCCTATGTCATTTCTCATTTCCCCGATTTGCCCACTCAGTCGCTTCTTCCACCACGGCTCTGCTCTTTCTTGTCTGTTGTTTCCTCTCGCTTTTATACCAAGTAGTTTCCTCACCGTATTTGCTGTTGCTTTGAGGATATTGTTGCACTGGTGAAGACTCCTCGCCTCAAGGTATGGGATGACTTTGTTTACCTTAGCTGTTGTTTCTTTTAACTTTTTCCTGTCTACAAATCTTAGGTTCATAGGTCTCCCACTATCATTGTTCAATTCATCTACCACTAGATTTAGGATGTCAACCGAATCTTGTCCTAGCCCGTCAGCATTCATCTCCTCAGTGGCCGTATCTCTGTTCCAGGTATTATTTATCTCAGTATTCAGATCATTGTCTGCTTCGGGTGGTTCCTCCGTTCTCAGGACCTCCTCACCTTCATTTCCCACCGGCTCGCTTGTCTGGCATACTACACCCGCCATCTCCAAGCCATTCTCTCTGCTCAGTTCCTCCAGTTCCAGCTCGCTTATCCACCCATTAGTTCTTATTACCCGAGCCTGCCCGGCCAATTTTTGTTCATCTAATTTAAATAAACCAATCTCGTTCCAGATGTTATGCATCCGTCTCCTGTAGCCCCTCTCCTTGGGGTCACTTTTCAGGTAGCATTGCATAACAGTTCTATTCAATTCTTTCGTCCAGTTGGTTCTGGCCCCTTTCCTTCTTCTTCTTCCTCCAACATCAGCAGTATTTGGTTGACAGTCAGGTTCCTGCTGCTGAGCCAGGGGGCACCTGTTGGGTGAGAGTCTGTCACATGACGTTCTAGTCTCCATTTCACCGTTATTCGAACTGTTTATGTTCGATATTTAAACACTCTTATCGAGGATTGGCGAATGTATGTTTACATAGCCATCTGTGGATCCGCCATCCCACTTGGCCCTTGTGTGGCATTATCACCACGCTGTATACGAACACACATAAACAAACAAGCACACGGGCAGAAAGGGCCCCAAAAATGGATAAGCATAAGTTTCATTGTAATGTAGTATTCGAATGTCTGACTTAGTTTTTGTTTTTTAAGTTTTACTTTTTCCCCCCTCTTCTCTGTCCGTCCGCCTGCTTCCCTCTTCATTCTTATTTTCTTTACGTTTTGGGGGTTTCTTTTTTTGTTTTTGTTTTTCTCTGTTTGTTTTTCTCGTTTTTTGCTGTTGTTGCTGTGCTGCTTTGGTTTTGTTGTTTGTTTTTTCTTTTTTCTTTTGAGTCTATCTATATATTTTGATGCCTTCCTCTTTGTTAGTAGTAGGGATTCTATAATGTGGAAGTAGTAGTAGCAGCCAGCAGGGAGAAGTGGGAGAGGGCGGCGTTGGCGATACTGAGACAGTGGTGGTGGTGATGTCGATACCGAGGCAGTGGTGGCGGTGATGCGACCGTATTACTGTAGTGATGGTGCTGTAGCGGTGGCAGCAGCAGTGAAGGAGTCAAGGGGTGGTGGCGGCGGTGATGGGATAGTGGTGGTAATGATGGCCGTAGTGAGCGGTGGCGGTGAAGGTGAAAATGCTGTTGTGTTTAGTGTACACAGATGATGGGGTGGGTGGTGTATCTAGTTTCTGGTGTTGGTGAGTTTAGCTGTCCTATATAGTGTAGCCAGAGGAGAGGAGGGGGGGGGGTTCTTCTTCTTCCATTTATAGCCATTTTTTTTTTTGGATATACAGTGTACAATACAAAGTTGAATATTTGAATATTTGAGCCTTATAACAATATATTTTGGGTCCGAATTTTTGGGGGCTCAAGCCGGGTGCTTTACGTAGCATTTGTACTAAGAGTTGTTATTTCACAAATGATTTAAATATGTTAAAAATTCAAAACTTACGGGAGCGATTTCATGACCTCCGTCACCTCGTGCGTCTTCTTCTTCTTCTTATTATTATTATTATTATTATTATTATTATTATTATTATTATTATTATTATTATTATTCTTTGAGTCTCAGTCATTGATGTTATTTAACTGGAAAGTTTGTTGAAATGAATATCAACCCACTACCTGCAGCCTCAGATATTCAGGACGGATCGGATGGTTCTTGCTGTTCCCAGCAAGCATGCCTTTTGGAGTGTTCCAAAAAGCGGGGCGGGGCCAATTTTCTTTAACCAGCATTTATAGTGAGTCTGGGCTAGGTGTTTACACTCGGATACAATGTGAGCCACAGTCTCCTCTCTCTCTCTCCACAGATCCTGCACAGTGGGCTAGCCTCCTCCTTGTAAATATGGTGTTTCAACAACTTCGTTTTGAGGACCTGCTCTTGCGCAGCCATTAGCATTCCTTCTGTAGCCTTTTTAAGGTCTCCTCTTTTCAACCTGTTCCATATCTGTGGATCTCTGAATTCAGTTTTCTCAAAGAAGGTACTATGAAGGGATTTTTCATGAAGGCTGCTCTTTCTCCTTGTTATTTCCTCCTTGGACATCCCCTGGCCTATTGTCCTCTCCCTCAGTACAATTAGGAGCATTGGCCCCTTACTATCAGTCACGTATTTGTGTAGGTTGTTTTTCTCCATCTGAACGCAGTCCTCTATGCTGATAAGACCTCTTCCACCTTCAGATCTCCTTAAGTAGAGTCTATCGACATCACTCCTCTTGTGGAACATGTTGTAGATAGTCAATAGCTTCCTAGTCTTCCTATCCATTTCTTTTTGTTCAGCAACATTCCATCTCAGAATTCCCGCACTGTACCTAATAATAGACACAGCTCGGGAATTTACTGCACTTATGGCATTCCTACTGTTCAGATGTGACTTTAATACGCTCCTTACTCCCCGAAGGTATTCAGTTCTTATCAATTCCTTCATTTTTTTGTTCTTGATGTCATCAGCCTCCAGAACGCCCAAATACTTGTATCCTTCCTCAGAGTCAATTTCCTTTATCATCTCACCTGTTGGTATCTGGATTCCGTTACTTCTGCTCAACTTACCCCTCCTCATCACAATGACTCCACACTTACTAATACCAAATTGCATACATATATCATTGCTGAAAATACGGACAGTGTCAACAAGCACATCCAACTCCTTCTCACTCTTCCCGAAGAGCTTAAGATCGTCCATGAAGAGGAGGTGATTGATGGTAAGCCCTCTCTTTCCCAACCCGTATCCTGCTCTCACTTTTCGCAGTACACAGGTCAGGGGCATCAGGGCAAGGACAAACAACAGAGGGGACAGACTATCTCCCTGGAAGATACCTCTCTTGATCCTCACGCTTCCCAAGGATTCTCCAGTTGATGTTAACTCTGTTTCCCAGGACTTCATTCTTTTGCCCAACAACTGTCTGATATTATCTGCCACCTTGAAGATATCCAGGCTTTTGGTGATCCAAGAATGAGGCACCATGTCAAATGCCTTTTTGTAGTCTATCCATCCCATGGCAAGACCAGTGTGTCTCCTCTTTCAATTCCTCATTACCATCTTATCAATAAGTAACTGGTCCTTTGTACCACGTGACTTCTTTCGGCATCCTTTCTGTTCGTCCGGTAACAAGTTGTTTGTGTGGAGGTGATGGTAGATTTCCTCAGACATAATGCTTGTCAACAGTTTCCACATTACGGACAGACATGTGATAGGTCTATAGTTGGTAACATCATTACCCTTGATTCGGTCTTTCATTATCAGAACTGTGGTACCTTTTGTCAACCACTCTGGTACCTCACCTGACATCAAGCAGTCATTGAACATGGTTGTCAGTTTCGGGTGGAGGGATGTTATATTTTTCATCCAATACCCCTGCACACCATCTGGGCCTGGTGATTTCCAGTTAGTTAGTTTTTTGGCCTGCCCTTAAGAGTTTCAACTGTGATACTCAAATCAGTTTGTTGGTGTGCCTGTTCACTGATCTCCTTCTGTACTGTCTCAATCCACACTGCCTGGTCATTATGTTTAACATCCTGCTCCCATATTCCACCCCAGAATGTTTTAGTTTGTTCCGCCTCAGGGATCAAGTCGTTGCCTCTTTCTTTCCCTTCAAGCTGTCCAAAAAACATCTTCTGGCTGTTGTAGAACATGCGGTTCTGTCTATACTGACTGACTCTGTTCTCGTTTCGCCTGATTTTTGCACTCTTTGCTACAATGCGTCGCTTCAGTTCCTCTATGATAATATTTAGCTTTTTCCTCCTAGTTTTGTACTTTATTTCCAGTCTATTTTTAGTGTCTATGTTTTTTAGTGTCCCATTCAGTAGGGACTCAAGCTTTCCAATGTCATTTCTCATTTCCCTGATTTGACCACTGATTTGACCACATCGTAGAGAGCGTAGCTAGGGAACCTGGCACGGGTGGGTCCTTGATCAATTTAGATCAGTCGAAAGCTTTCGATAGAGTCGACCATCGTTACGTAGCGGCAGTCCTGAGGGCGGCTGGCTTTGGGCCCGTCTACAGAGGCTGGATCGCTGCCATGCACAGCGACATCTGCTCTGTGGTGAGAGTGAACGGTCACCTTTTGGAACCGTTCAACATCATGCGCTCGGTCCGCCAAGGATGTCCCCTCTCGTCCCTCTTGTACGTATTGACTCTCGAGCCATTACTGCACAAACTGGAGACGTTGAGGGGGGTCCCGCGCGTAGATAGGATGCGGAAGATCCGTGTCAGCATATGCGGTCGATGTCACCGTAGTGGTGTCGAAAGCCAAACACATCGAGGCGATCGGCACTACACTAAGAGAATACGAAGCGGTGACAGGAGCAATGATCAACCAGGAAAAGTCAGTGGGCCTGCAGCTCGGCACCTGGAGAGGCAGGTCCATGCCGTCCAACAGTGTCGTCGGGCGCTGGACGGACGGACCGGTTAAATTGCTAGGGGTCTGGTTCGGTCCGACCTGCAGACGGACAAAAACTGGGACGAGGTGACGAGCAGGGTGGCTTCTCTCACCCAGAAATGGGCGGAGAGGAAGCTATCCCTGAAAGGTCGAACGGAGGTGGCTAACGCGTACATCGCGTCCGTCATCTACTACCGCCTGACGGTCGTACCTTGTCCTAAGCCCCGCCTGACTGCGCTGGAGCGTTTACTCTTTCGCTTTTTGTGGAAGGGACGCGCTCCGATCGTCAGGCGGTCCATCTGCTGTCACCACCCGCTACGTGGAGGGCTGGGCATGCCGTGGCTGATGATGCGCAGACACGCGCTCAGGCTACGACATCTCCACCTCTTCCCCGACGGTGATCAGGTGTGGTCGCCGTTTGCTAGACACGTCTTTCCCCAGTTCGTCTCCTTGACGGAGCTGCAGTCCTGGGTCAAGCGAAGACCGAGAGGGAGCGCTTGGAGCTTGGAAAATGGAATGTCTTCAGGCGCTCATAGCCCTCGACCAATCGGGCAATGTGATCGGTGGAAACTCCACCTTGGCGTTCTATAGAGGATTAGTGGAGGGGAAGAGCGACGACGTACTTGGAGAAACTCTAGGCGTCGACGAAAATCAACTAGCCAATCTCTTCGGAAGTACTTTCGGGCCGGGGCCTATGGACAACTTCCAGAAATCCCTGGCCTGGCAGTGCTACCAAGGAGCTTTGCCAGTTCGGGATAAACTCTACGGGCATGGAGGTGCCGTCAGCCGGGCATGTTCGAGATGCGCGCAGGGTGACGAAACCTTCCTGCACGCACTCGTCCAGTGTCCGAGCATTGCTGACTTGTGGGTTTATGTCGAACACCTGCTGTCACGTGTAGGACAGATCCGGCTATCAGCTGAGTCCATCGTGAGGATTGCCCCGCTCTCTTCCTTTAGCCGGGAAGGGCAGGCAGTTTTTATCTGTCTGGTGGCCATGGCGAAAGAGATAATATGGTGGACACGTTTGAAAGGGCTGAAGACGAGCACTTACCTCTTCGCTGATGCCCTGATTAACCTTTTCAAATTTCATTTGAAAAGGAAAATCAGGGTAGAGAGGGAGATGCTCTCTTCCCAGCATTTTGTTGAAAGATGGGTGAGAGAAGCAAGTATGGCCCGAGTGAATGGGCCTACTCTGAGTATGTACCCGTAAATTAAAGGTGGAAAACTGGGAGAGGGCACTTGCCCTGGTGGTCAGGGTCACTGTGGCCTTTTAAGGGGCTTTCTCCACAAATGTCCCTCGGAAGTCTCCCTCCTATTGGGGAATTTTTCATTGTTATTTTTTCATTACATCCTCTGTTTTTTTTTACACGCAGAAATGCCCATTTGCACCGTCCTGTATTGTCCTGTACTGTCCTTAATGTCTACTTTATGTAAATCGTTGTGGTTAATAAAGAAAGCATTATTATTATTATTATTATTGAGGGCGGTGGATTGGCTGTACCCGTAGAGGGTCGGACACAATGCTTTGCAGCATAGAGTTACAGCCCTTTATGATCTGAGTTCAAATCCTGCCGAGGTTAACTTTGCCTTTCATCCTTACGGGGGTCGATAAAATAAAGTACCAGTCACGCACTGGGGTCGATTTAATTGACTTTCCCCTCTCCACCAAAATTGCTGGCCTTGTGCCTAAAGTAGAAACAATTATTATTATTTCTTTATTCGCAACAAAGACCGAAACATGAAGGATAATATAAAAACAGAGACTGGGTTTTACACAAAATCTAGTAAAAAAGATAACGAAATACATAACAAAATATCCCCCAAAAGGAGGAGGACCACATGGGAGTGACTTAGGAACTCCACCGATCCAAAGCCACCCGAATCCCCAAGAGATTCCTAGGAGGGTACCCCTTGACTCTCTAGAGTCTCCAGTGTATAGGTGCATGATCAGAGTATGCCCATTCACTCATACCACCTCGCTATATTCACCCACATTTTAACAGATGTACTGGTGGGGAGGCACCTCCCTCTCCTAATGCACCTTCCTTTCTACGCAGAACTTGAAAACGTTGATGAGGGCTTGTCCGAAGAGGAAAGTGTCTGTCTTCTGTCCTTTCAGTTGCGTCCTCCACACAACCTCTTTCGCTACAGTCACCAGCCAGAGGAAAACTGCCTGCCTTTCCCTGCCAAAATATAATAGCTGTTCGACACAAGTCCACAAATCAGTAATGCTCAGACACTGGAAGAGTGCATGCAAAACAGTTTCGTCGCTCCGTGCTCATGTAGGACAGGTCCGTCTGACATCAACATCTGTATTTGTAGAGTTTGTCTCGAACCGTCCGTGCCTCCCCCCCCCCCCCCGTAGCATTGCCAAGCTAGGGATTTCGGGAAGTTGTCCTTAGCCTTCGGCTCGAAAGTTCTCCGGAACAGACTGGTCAGATCGATTTCGTCGACGCCCAGAGCTTCATCGAGAATGTCGTCGTACCTGTCCACCGCTAGTCATCTATAGAACTCTAGAGTGAAAATTCTACTGACAGCATTGCCCGACTGGTAAAGTGATGTGAGCACCTGGCTACATTCCAGATGACAGACGCCCATTCTCAGTCTTCGCTTGACCCACGACTGCAGCTCAGTCAAAGGGATGGGCTGTGAAAAGACTTGCTTGATAAATAGCGACCACGCCTGTTCACCGCTTAGGAATATCTGTACTTGCTTGCGCATCTTCAGCCATGTCATGTCCAAACAATGGATGTAACATGGTGCCAAACAGTAAATTTAACAATAGATATCGAACAAAAACAATCCCCAATAGGCGGATGACACTTCGAGTAATTTGGGAAGAAAAATACATACGAAAGTCCTGGATTACTCTGTATCACCAAAGACACTCAAAGGGCCCTCTCCCAGTTTATTTTCCTCTTATTATAGAAAAGCATAATCAGAGTAGGTCCATTCAGTCTCGTCAATCTCACTGCTCTCATGCACCTTTCGGGAATCACTCTAAAATGCAGAACCTCCATCTCCACCCTCACTTTCCTCTTCAAGTGGTACTTGAAGAAGTTAATGAGGGCCTGACCTTAAACGAAAGTTCCTGTCCTCAATTCTTTTGGCACTCTGCACAGAAAACCCTTCCGTGCCAAAGGAAGGAGGTATCTATTGTGCCTAAGTTGTATCTGTTGAAGCAGCCCTTTGAAAATTCCTCGGATATCCCAAATACCGTAATTTTTAATTTTTAACTTTTAATGTATAATTTTCCTCAATTCGTTTTTATATTTATCCTTAAAGGCTCTCTAAAATTTTAATTCTTCGAAGGGTCTCTCGGAAGAAGTTCCTATTGGAAATATTAAAGGGGCCTTTTCTGAGAGATTTATGGAAGGCTCTCTGAATTAACCTCTAATTGATTTGTTTTTTTCAACCTAGTTTTCAATTCAGTTTTCTGAATTTTGTAAACGTGATCTCGGGGGAAGAAGGTTTTTTTCTTTCGGAAAAAAATTTTTTTCTCTAGAAGAAATTTCATAGGAACTTTATATATTTTTTAGGGAAACTTTATATTTTTATTTTCTTATTTTATTAGCCTCTTAATTTTCTTCTAGACTAATAGGTTTATTGGAGCCTGTAAGCTTTATGCACTCATTGAGGGATTTTCTAAGGTGCTTCTGCGGGACCCCAAGTCTTTTAGTTTAATGTTGATGCGTAAATTATATATTTTGTCTAATTTTTAAACTTCAATCCCTGACCCCGACAACTAATATAAAAGAGCCCCCCTTAAAGCGGAGTTGCTGATGTATACAACAATTTCAAACTGCTAGCCTTGAGTGATACGTTGATGTAAACAATGATCTTGCAATCACATGTTATATGCCTTGATAAGTCCCACCATGGGGTCGGACGAAACGGCTGTTGGCAATAAACTTGTTATAATGTCATAATAGTTCCTTTGTTCTTTTTCACTAATATTTCTGCTCTGCGTATACGCATAGAGCTTAACTAGCTACCGTCACATATTTGGTAAGTCAGACGTGATCATCGCGATTCACATACGACCTACCATACATCTTACTTATATATATATATATAAATATATATATATATATATGAGGCATAATAAAGCATATATATAAGGCATATATATAAGGCATAGAAAATAGTAAGCAGCTGCTATTATCAGACCTGAAAGTCGACATTGAAGCACAAGAGCAACCCAAAAGAACTAATTATATGAAGTATAGCATTGGCAATACCATGGGGTCATTATTAGAGCTGACCTAGACAAGACAACATTACATAAATATGAAGGCTTTAGTTGTTCACTTACGGCCCATTATATTATTATTGTTTGCGAAAGACATAGAAAAGCCAGTTCATTAAGAAGAATATAGTCGTCCTTACTGCGGCCTTTGTAGACAAGTATACACCAGTATTAATATTTCGAATTTGAACGTTATCTTTTGAATCATAACAATAGCTTTCTTATGGTTAAAATATATTCATCTAACGGGAAGTCACTCATATGATTTAAATCCTTCGTGTACTACACATTTACATGATTACATAGCAAATACGTCAGATTTGAAAATAAAGATCAGTTGTGAAAGAATTTTATTGAATTCCAACAATTGTATTAGAGAAATCTTTCGTTCAAACTGCTTTTCTATGGATTGCTCCTTTCATTCAGTTGGAATTTGCTTACCTCGTTATCTTTCAGGTGGATTAATACTCACGCTATCCCTTAGCTTCATAACTTCGGGCTCGTTCTTTATAAAAGCTTGATATTTCTATTTTTAGTAATATATGTTAAACTTCTATATGTTAATCCGATTATCATATAACTGTTAACGTGCAAAAACAAGAAGTTTGCTTCTATTACTACAAGAAAAGAGAAATTCAATTCAATTTTCTAACTACATACAACGGTGAACATTTGTGGTTTCCTTTTCTAGTCGAAATCACTTCACATATAT
>OZ024740.1:370738573-370756073 GCA_964016885.1 Eledone cirrhosa
TTACACACACCCTAAATAGTGGTAGGCAGTAATGTATTACTACCTTATTACGAGTAAGTTAAGTAGCTCATGTAAAAACATCAGATGATTTACAGAGCAGTTATATGAAATATAAGAATCAAAGAACTGTTCAAAACATTATTGTGCTTACAGCTGTTTCCTCCAAACCGAGGTTTGGATTCTTCGGAGCAATTTATTAATGCATGGACAGTTATATGACCTCCTTTTCAACCGAGAGACATACCGATACATATTCAAACATTGATACATATTCAAACATTGTGGGTCAACATTCATTACAGAATTTAGAGTGGCAGTACACACTTCGAGATTACATTTATATTAAGAGGTACAATCAAAAATCAAAAATACAGGTTAAAATACAACATGAAGATAAGCGGTTATATAGTGCAAATGTTATATGTGTGGCACGCATGTGCGTCTTGTTTATATAGTGTGGCAGAGAGATATGTGTGGTAGAGGCACTTAGGTAGGTAAACAAGAGTGTTAGGTTGGTAGATCTGGTGGCAAATTCTTTATATGATTGATATAGTCTGTGTGTGGAGAAATGTTATAAGCATTAAAAATAGTGCAAGCATTAAAAGTATTAAAAGTATTGGAGATGCACAGCGAAGGGATGTCAAGTATTTCATGTACTTCGACATTTTCATGGTCAGGGGAGTGTATTTTTCGATTATATGCCCCTCACATAATCCACGACAATTCGGTATTGAGCGTTTTACAATCCAGTTAGAGATCGTAGTCTGGTGTTCTTTAGTTCAATACAGGAGGCTGTTACGTTTCGAGAAACGCCATTGAATACCACCCGGAAGTGTGTGTGTGGCTAAGGGGAGTTAATGCATGCGGGGAGGTAACTCCGGGGTTTCTATACCTAGCTATTAAAATGTGTCACAATATAGACCCTAATTTCTATGGTGATGCGCATCCTCCAAAAAAATTTTTAAAGCATAAAGTGTATTAACTATAGAGTAGTTTAATTAAGTTATGCTGAAGGCGATCATATTATTATGGTGGATTAACCCATCGTAAGGTGCCACAAATGGAAATTATAGATGATGAGCGAGGATTCTAAATTAATGATCTCTGTGGTTGTAGTCTACTCATAGGACCAGGCGCGGTGATTGCAGGATTGCTTCAGGACCCAATGATCTCTGGTAAGTTCTGGGTCATCGCTTGCTACATTGGATGTCGAAGGATAATCATCCCCAGGCCGGCCAGAGGTCAATCCGCAGTCCTCGCGACCCCTCTCTGACCGTCAGATCATCCATATATGTACAACCCGCACGGCAGTTGCAATGCATTCACTCACTGCGCTCAGCAGCCTGGTCCTACTGCTCAACAGCGTTACTAGATTAAATCGTTTTTCATCTGTCTAAGGAAGGTGTTTCCTCTGCACAACACTATCCAACCGATCAATTCATGCTCAAATTACCCTTAGAGCGGTGTAGTGCCGTTCAAGTGGGTGGATGTTGACACACCTGACGTAGAGGTATAAATGGGTATTCTCCCTGCGAAGGGTTCCACTTTTAATGCTTGCACTATTTTTAATGCTTATAACATTTCTCCACACACAGACTATATCAATCATATAAAGAATTTGCCACCAGATCTACCAACCTAACACTCTTGTTTACCTACCTAAGTGCCTCTACCACACATATCTCTCTGCCACACTATATAAACAAGACGCACATGCGTGCCACACATATAACATTTGCACTATATAACCGCTTATCTTCATGTTGTATTTTAACCTGTATTTTTGATTTTTGATTGTACCTCTTAATATAAATGTAATCTCGAAGTGTGTACTGCCACTCTAAATTCTGTAATGAATGTTGACCCACAATGTTTGAATATGTATCAATATTTGAATATGTATCGGTATGTCTCTCGGTTGAAAAGGAGGTCATATAACTGTCCATACATTAATAAATTGCTCCGAAGAATCCAAACCTCGGTTTGGAGGAAACAGCTGTAAGCACAATAATGTTTTGAACAGTTCTTTGATTCTTATATTTTATATATATATATACAGAAGGAGAGAGAGATTAAGTGAGATGGAGTTACTGTCTTTTAGCCTAAGCCTTAACTGCTTTTGAAAAGTTTAAATAAAGTGTTTGCAACAAACAGACCCTTGGAATCAGAACTAGATGTGCTGGAAACTTGATATAAATCCAAGTTCAGACTGAATTCTGAAAAGTCATGTAAGAAGTGTATGCTTTGCTGTTTCTATATTCGTTATAAATATTCATTGCACGCATCTTCAGACTTGAATTTCTTCTTGGCTTATAAATATCTTTTAATCCAGTCATTGACTCAAATCAGTTGAGAACGCGCGTTCAGTTAGTTAAAAACAGAAAATAATTCCATTATACTCCATGCTATCAAATTAAATACTCGAAACTTTTATGTTAAGGAACGTGAAAATAGATTTACATAATGAAAATGTATGTGGATGATATTATGCTCAGTTTTCTAGATTGCTTCCTATCTATGTTATTTGTACGTCATAAAATACATCGATTGTTTGTTTAATGATAAAAAATTTAGTTTATAATCTAGTTTAAACGTTTAATCTTTTATTGGTTTTGGTCATTAGACTGCGGCCATGCAAGGGCACCGCCTTAAAGGAATTTAGTCGATCCTATTGACCACAGTATTTATTTTTTTCAAGTCTGGTATTCATGTTATTGATCTCGGACCGGTATGTTATGGGATATAAACATATATGTATGTGAAACTTCAGTCGGGACTTTGAAGAAAAAAATAGGTACATCTTCGTGCATTCTTTCCTCGCATTTATAATCTGATATACATATACATATATATATATGTGCGTGTGTGTGTGTGTGTGTGTGTAGGGGTGTACGTGTATAGCTATATATATATATATATATGTGTGTGTGCGTGTGTGTGGAGGGGTGTACGTGTATAGCTATATATGTATAGGTGTGTGTGTGTGTGTGTGTGTGTGTGTGTGTGTGTGTGTAGCGTGTATTCGTAGTCGATCTCAAGAACTTTTACGAAATGCTGAGGGGGATAATGTAAATATAAAGTGTGGTATTCTCATGCGCGATATTGCTATATAATAGGTTATAAAATAGGATGAAGATCCTTATAGATAGACAAAGAAGTTGTCATCGACTACTACGAGGAATCGAACCTTGTATCTACCAGATATTGGCTACGTACTTTGAACCATTAAGCCAAGGTACCTTGACAACTCTTATCCACTCAGCGCTTTGTTAAAGTCCGTCAGATCGACTACGTATATATGATGTTTATTTACACTTACAACCTGTGATTAAGGCCATGGAAATATGGAATTGCCACACACTATTTCAGTAATGACCATACCATAAATTTTCTATGTAAAAAACCCCGGATCATATTATCCAGGTACCTTTTACGCAAGAGTGTACCGGCTTCAACACCATCATAATTTACTGGCTGTTGGAAAATGGAATGTGCGAATAAATGGACGAAAATAATGGCTTACACTTCATATGCACTGAAGAAAATACGAGTAGTGACATACGTGAGGATACTTAATAAAGACTATAGAGAGTATAAAGAGTATAAACATACACGCGCTCTCACACACACACACACACACACACACACACACACACACACACACACACATAATGGGAGAGATGGTGAGATAGTGAGTCAAATGATAGAAACAAAAGGATGTATGAAAAAATAGATTAATAGACAGGCACAGACAAACATATTGATAGTGAGGAGGGGGGGGGGTTAGTGGGGGGGGGGTAGGAAGGAAGGTTGATAGGTAGGTATGTGGGTAGGTAGGTGGATAGGTAGGTGGATAGGCAGGTAGGTAGATAAGTAAGTAGATGGATAGGTAGATAGGTAGGTAGATAGATAGGTAGATAAGTGGCTGGAGGGATGGATAAATAAATAGATAGATAGATAGATAGATAGATAGATAGATAGATAGATAGATAGATAGATAGATAGATAGATAGATAGATAGATGTAGAACGTTTTGCATTCTAGATGCCTGACAAGCTAATGGAAGCAATAAAAGTAGAATAAAAACAATGTAGCCATTTGATGTCATTGAAATCTCTAGAAACTAAGCAGAGGATGCTAGCAACATCACTGTTTGAGTCAACTTCATAAATGATGCGGTAAGCAATATTCCTCTGCACTTAAGCAAGTTTTTTTTCTCTCAGACCTTAGAAGTAAATTACATATACATATGTGTGTATGTGTAGGCGCGCACGGTAGTGTATGTGTGTGTATGTATGTGAGTGTGTATGTGTTGTATATGTTTAGGTAAGGGTGTGTGAGTTTGTGTGTCTGTATGTTATTATAGTTTGTGTAGTACTATGTATCAAGATGTATGTGCGTCTCGCTGTAAATATGTATATGTTTATGTATATGTATATGTGAACTTGTGTGTAGATATATACACACGTATGTGTGTATACATACATTTATATGTATGCATGTATGTATGTGTATATATATAAATATATATTATATATATATATATATATATATATATATATATATATATATATATATATATATATATATATATATATATATACAAATATATATATATATACTAGCTGTCGTACCCAGCTTCGTCCGGGTAAACAGATGATAAGAGAAGACAGGTAAAAGAGAAAATGTCTGTATTGGATGTTTGTCTGGTTACAGTATGAGGCGAGTCCGTGGTGTCTGTGTGATAGAGAAAACAGTAAAAAAAAATCTTCCAGATATACCACATTCTTCGTTGTACCGTTTGTGCATAGTATATGAACAATTCTAGGTGCTCCCATCTAGAATAGTGACCTCTAGGAGATGGTTCATCTTCTGCCTGACTGTGAAACGTGTATCATTGCATAGATGTGGTTTTTCCACGTTTCTCAAAAGAATGATGGAAGTTCCAATCTTTTATATTATATGTAGATATAGATATAGATAATTAATATAAAAGATGTCAGTCAATGTAAAAAAGGTCCCTATTTACTCCCTTCACGACTCTGTGTATTTTAGACTGACAGACAGGCACACAGACAGATAAACTGCGTGGCCATTGTAGGATACCGCACGTACACACACATACACGCATGGAAACGCGCGCACGCACGCAAACTTACACACGCACCCGTGCACTTACACACACGTACACACTCACACATGTTGATAGTTTTTACTTTCTGTGGAATGCACACACACATAAACATACGCGCACGTACATACACACGCACACATGTTAATAGTTATTGCTTTCCTTCCCCTCTTATTTCCACACACATGTCTCTACACTGACACATATACATAGTGTATCTAAACACAGCGTTCACTTTGCCTCTCTCTCTCCCCTCTCACTCCCTCATTGGCATTATGCATATTAATTTAAGTTTGGCGTCGTTGACGTGGGCGGAGTCGTTTGAAACCTATGAACCAATGATAATCGAGAATTATGTCACACGGAATAATGACATTGTTGAAATTAATATATAGATATATATATATATAAATGGAATAGAATGAAACGAAATTTCATTTCTCACTCTTAGTACGGCACTTACTTAAATGTAAGTATGCATGTATACGTACATACATATATGTATACAGACGTACAGTAGTATGTATATATATACATACATGCACACATATATATATGCACGTATCGGTTTACCGAACATTTATTACAATGCTCGGTTTGTTTGTTTGTAAACAAACAAACAGCCCGAATTACACCGTACAGTGTTTAGGCAACCACGTCACCTTTTTGTGGAACACTGACACAGGAACGATGTACTAGTTTCAAGCTTATTAGCTATCGTCAGCACCGTATACCTTCCTGCCAGATGGTTGAACGTCTGAAAGTATATACTTTCCTTATGCATATTAACGGGTGAGCAGCCTAATTTGCATATCGAGTGAGTTCAGTCGGTCGGGCACACCGAAAACGATAAATGGAATAGAATGAAACGAAATTTCATTTCTCACTCTTAGTACGGCACTTACTTAAATGTAAGTATGTATGTATGTATACGTACATACATATATGTATACAGACGTACAGTATGTGTATATATATATATATATATATACATATGTATATATATATATATATACATATGTATATGTGTGTGTGTTTGTGTGTATGCATATAAATATATGTATAAATATTTATATAAATATGTATCTGTGTGTGTATGTATGGATGCATATAAATATGTGTGTGTGTGCGTGTGTGTACATAATAATAATAATTGTTTCTACTTTTGGCATAAGGCCAGCAATTATCGACCCTGTAAGAATGAAAGCAAAGTTAACCTCGGTGAATAATAATAATAATAACAATAGTAATAGGATTTCAGGATACAAATGGGAAAATTATTAGAACATAAGCCTGACCTGGTGGTTTTTGACAAGTAAAAAAGATCCTATTTAATTGTAGATGTAGCTTGCCCCTTTGACTCAAGAGTGCAAGAAAAGGAGGAGAAAATTAACTGGTACCGGGATTTATAGTGGGAACTAAAACATATTTGGAAATGTCGTGAGATCAAGGCCGTTCCCATCGTCAGAGGAGCACTAGATACTATCTCGAAGAACTTCCAAGATTAGTTAAAGAACATAGTCCAGCCCCCTTTTTTTAACACTCCAGAAGGGCGGTGGATTGGCAGTATCGGTAGAGGGTCGGACGCTATGCTTTGCAGCAATGAGTTACAGATCTTTATCGTCTGCGTTCAAATACCGCCGAGGTTAACTTTACCTTTCCTCCTTACGGGGTCGATAAAATAAAGTACCAGTAATACACTGGGGAAAAAAGTAAAGGCGCGTGACTGAGTGGTTAGAAAATTGGATTCGCAATTGTGAGGTTGTCATTTCGATTCCCGGACCGGGTGATGCGTTATGTCCTTGGGCAAGACACTTTATTTCACGTTGTTCCTTCTACCTGGCGTTGCGACCGGTAGATAGTATTTGCAATTGGCAAGACCCATGGAAACATCGTTTCCTCGGTCCGATTTGACGAAAGTCGATCGATATATATTTATAAGGCATACCTACTGGGAACAGTAAGGATCCACCGATACGTCATGAATATCTGAGGCTGCAGGTAGCGGCTTGATGTTCATTAAAGCAAATTTTCCGGTTAAATAACATCAATGACTGAGATATCAAAGTAATAATTATAATAATTACGAAGGTCAGGCTTAGATATTCATAATTCATTTTATTCATAATCTGCCATAATCTGCCATAATATATATTTCTGTGGCGTTAATAATTATTTAATGATGCCATTATGCAACCACCAATATGACTTCATCAGACAGCATCTTATGTAATAAGTTTGTTATGTAACATTTTTAAAGCAATACAGGCTATCGATAAAAGGGCAGATGAATTCGATGATGGTCTTATGAGACTCCATAGCCTTATGTTGAAGATGGTATCTGATAAAGACGTGTTGGTGGTTGCGTGATGAGAGCACTACGCAATTATTAACGCCACAGAACTATGTACTACGGCATATTATTAATTAAATGACTTATAAATATCTACGCCTGACCTTTGAGGTTAACTTTGCCTTTTATCCTTACGAGGTCGATAAAATAAAGTACCAGTAATGTACTGGTATAATTGCTGGCCTTTTGCCAAAAATAGAAACAATTATTGTACGTATACTCTCTATGATAGACTACCAAATTGGATTTGGAAGGATACAAATTACATTAAGTGTTTGAACCTAATTGTATCATTATTTGCTAATTGGAGTCTTGAATTTTCGTCGCTGATCAGCCAACATCTTATAACACAAGTATATATATATATATATATATATATATATATATATATATATGTGTGTGTGTGTGTGGATTTGTTTACGCCTTTCAGCTTTTTATTTTTATATATATATAATATTTATGTATTTTCTTATATATATATATATATATATATATATATATGAATATAGACATAGAATATTCGAAAATATTCTGTATGTTTATAATAAACATTTTGAAGACCTAATCGCTATAGAATAGAATACGTCACGTATTACAATTAGATTCTCGATAAAAGCAAGGGAAGTAATCTACGCGTTTCATTCTCGTTAGAAATCATCAGGACTACATATCCAGTGCTTTTATCGAGAATGACACAGCTAGAGACTTATAGAATACTTAGCTGTGTACAGGAACTGGTTTGAAAGAGCGGTTGCCGGTCCGGCAGAAATTAGAAATTGGAATAAATGCTCTGAAATAGCGATATATATGTGAATATAGACATAGAATATTCGAAAATATTCTGTATGTTTATAATAAACATTTTGAAGACCTAATCGCTATAGAATAGAATACGTCACGTATTACAATTAGATTCTCGATAAAAGCAAGGGAAGTAATCTACGCGTTTCATTCTCGTTAGAAATCATCAGGACTACATATCCAGTGCTTTTATCGAGAATGACACAGCTAGAGACTTATAGAATACTTAGCTGTGTACAGGAACTGGTTTGAAAGAGCGGTTGCCGGTCCGGCAGAAATTAGAAATTGGAATAAATGCTCTGAAATAGCGATATATATGTGAATATAGACATAGAATATTCGAAAATATTCTGTATGTTTATAATAAACATTTTGAAGACCTAATCGCTATAGAATAGAATACGTCACGTATTACAATTAGATTCTCGATAAAAGCAAGGGAAGTAATCTACGCGTTTCATTCTCGTTAGAAATCATCAGGACTACATATCCAGTGCTTTTATCGAGAATGACACAGCTAGAGACTTATAGAATACTTAGCTGTGTACAGGAACTGGTTTGAAAGAGCGGTTGCCGGTCCGGCAGAAATTAGAAATTGGAATAAATGCTCTGAAATAGCGATATATATGTGAATATAGACATAGAATATTCGAAAATATTCTGTATGTTTATAATAAACATTTTGAAGACCTAATCGCTATAGAATAGAATACGTCACGTATTACAATTAGATTCTCGATAAAAGCAAGGGAAGTAATCTACGCGTTTCATTCTCGTTAGAAATCATCAGGACTACATATCCAGTGCTTTTATCGAGAATGACACAGCTAGAGACTTATAGAATACTTAGCTGTGTACAGGAACTGGTTTGAAAGAGCGGTTGCCGGTCCGGCAGAAATTAGAAATTGGAATAAATGCTCTGAAATAGCGATATATATGTGAATATAGACATAGAATATTCGAAAATATTCTGTATGTTTATAATAAACATTTTGAAGACCTAATCGCTATAGAATAGAATACGTCACGTATTACAATTAGATTCTCGATAAAAGCAAGGGAAGTAATCTACGCGTTTCATTCTCGTTAGAAATCATCAGGACTACATATCCAGTGCTTTTATCGAGAATGACACAGCTAGAGACTTATAGAATACTTAGCTGTGTACAGGAACTGGTTTGAAAGAGCGGTTGCCGGTCCGGCAGAAATTAGAAATTGGAATAAATGCTCTGAAATAGCGATATATATGTGAATATAGACGTAGAATATTCGAAAATATTCTGTATGTTTATAATAAACATTTTGAAGACCTAATCGCTATAGAATAGAATACGTCACGTATTACAATTAGATTCTCGATAAAAGCAAGGGAAGTAATCTACGCGTTTCATTCTCGTTAGAAATCATCAGGACTACATATCCAGTGCTTTTATCGAGAATGACACAGCTAGAGACTTATAGAATACTTAGCTGTGTACAGGAACTGGTTTGAAAGAGCGGTTGCCGGTCCGGCAGAAATTAGAAATTGGAATAAATGCTCTGAAATAGCGATATATATGTGAATATAGACATAGAATATTCGAAAATATTCTGTATGTTTATAATAAACATTTTGAAGACCTAATCGCTATAGAATAGAATACGTCACGTATTACAATTAGATTCTCGATAAAAGCAAGGGAAGTAATCTACGCGTTTCATTCTCGTTAGAAATCATCAGGACTACATATCCAGTGCTTTTATCGAGAATGACACAGCTAGAGACTTATAGAATACTTAGCTGTGTACAGGAACTGGTTTGAAAGAGCGGTTGCCGGTCCGGCAGAAATTAGAAATTGGAATAAATGCTCTGAAATAGCGATATATATGTGAATATAGACATAGAATATTCGAAAATATTCTGTATGTTTATAATAAACATTTTGAAGACCTAATCGCTATAGAATAGAATACGTCACGTATTACAATTAGATTCTCGATAAAAGCAAGGGAAGTAATCTACGCGTTTCATTCTCGTTAGAAATCATCAGGACTACATATCCAGTGCTTTTATCGAGAATGACACAGCTAGAGACTTATAGAATACTTAGCTGTGTACAGGAACTGGTTTGAAAGAGCGGTTGCCGGTCCGGCATATTTTCGAATATTCTATGTCTATATTCACATATATATCGCTATTTCAGAGCATTTATTCCAATTTCTAATTTCTGCCGGACCGGCAACCGCTCTTTCAAACCAGTTCCTGTACACAGCTAAGTATTCTATAAGTCTCTAGCTGTGTCATTCTCGATAAAAGCACTGGATATGTAGTCCTGATGATTTCTAACGAGAATGAAACGCGTAGATTACTTCCCTTGCTTTTATCGAGAATCTAATTGTAATACGTGACGTATTCTATTCTATAGCGATTAGGTCTTCAAAATGTTTATTATAAACATACAGAATATTTTCGAATATTCTATGTCTATATTCACATATATATCGCTATTTCAGAGCATTTATTCCAATTTCTAATTTCTGCCGGACCGGCAACCGCTCTTTCAAACCAGTTCCTGTACACAGCTAAGTATTCTATAAGTCTCTAGCTGTGTCATTCTCGATAAAAGCACTGGATATGTAGTCCTGATGATTTCTAACGAGAATGAAACGCGTAGATTACTTCCCTTGCTTTTATCGAGAATCTAATTGTAATACGTGACGTATTCTATTCTATAGCGATTAGGTCTTCAAAATGTTTATTATAAACATACAGAATATTTTCGAATATTCTATGTCTATATTCACATATATATCGCTATTTCAGAGCATTTATTCCAATTTCTAATTTCTGCCGGACCGGCAACCGCTCTTTCAAACCAGTTCCTGTACACAGCTAAGTATTCTATAAGTCTCTAGCTGTGTCATTCTCGATAAAAGCACTGGATATGTAGTCCTGATGATTTCTAACGAGAATGAAACGCGTAGATTACTTCCCTTGCTTTTATCGAGAATCTAATTGTAATACGTGACGTATTCTATTCTATAGCGATTAGGTCTTCAAAATGTTTATTATAAACATACAGAATATTTTCGAATATTCTATGTCTATATTCACATATATATCGCTATTTCAGAGCATTTATTCCAATTTCTAATTTCTGCCGGACCGGCAACCGCTCTTTCAAACCAGTTCCTGTACACAGCTAAGTATTCTATAAGTCTCTAGCTGTGTCATTCTCGATAAAAGCACTGGATATGTAGTCCTGATGATTTCTAACGAGAATGAAACGCGTAGATTACTTCCCTTGCTTTTATCGAGAATCTAATTGTAATACGTGACGTATTCTATTCTATAGCGATTAGGTCTTCAAAATGTTTATTATAAACATACAGAATATTTTCGAATATTCTATGTCTATATTCACATATATATCGCTATTTCAGAGCATTTATTCCAATTTCTAATTTCTGCCGGACCGGCAACCGCTCTTTCAAACCAGTTCCTGTACACAGCTAAGTATTCTATAAGTCTCTAGCTGTGTCATTCTCGATAAAAGCACTGGATATGTAGTCCTGATGATTTCTAACGAGAATGAAACGCGTAGATTACTTCCCTTGCTTTTATCGAGAATCTAATTGTAATACGTGACGTATTCTATTCTATAGCGATTAGGTCTTCAAAATGTTTATTATAAACATACAGAATATTTTCGAATATTCTATGTCTATATTCACATATATATCGCTATTTCAGAGCATTTATTCCAATTTCTAATTTCTGCCGGACCGGCAACCGCTCTTTCAAACCAGTTCCTGTACACAGCTAAGTATTCTATAAGTCTCTAGCTGTGTCATTCTCGATAAAAGCACTGGATATGTAGTCCTGATGATTTCTAACGAGAATGAAACGCGTAGATTACTTCCCTTGCTTTTATCGAGAATCTAATTGTAATACGTGACGTATTCTATTCTATAGCGATTAGGTCTTCAAAATGTTTATTATAAACATACAGAATATTTTCGAATATTCTATGTCTATATTCACATATATATCGCTATTTCAGAGCATTTATTCCAATTTCTAATTTCTGCCGGACCGGCAACCGCTCTTTCAAACCAGTTCCTGTACACAGCTAAGTATTCTATAAGTCTCTAGCTGTGTCATTCTCGATAAAAGCACTGGATATGTAGTCCTGATGATTTCTAACGAGAATGAAACGCGTAGATTACTTCCCTTGCTTTTATCGAGAATCTAATTGTAATACGTGACGTATTCTATTCTATAGCGATTAGGTCTTCAAAATGTTTATTATAAACATACAGAATATTTTCGAATATTCTATGTCTATATTCACATATATATCGCTATTTCAGAGCATTTATTCCAATTTCTAATTTCTGCCGGACCGGCAACCGCTCTTTCAAACCAGTTCCTGTACACAGCTAAGTATTCTATAAGTCTCTAGCTGTGTCATTCTCGATAAAAGCACTGGATATGTAGTCCTGATGATTTCTAACGAGAATGAAACGCGTAGATTACTTCCCTTGCTTTTATCGAGAATCTAATTGTAATACGTGACGTATTCTATTCTATAGCGATTAGGTCTTCAAAATGTTTATTATAAACATACAGAATATTTTCGAATATTCTATGTCTATATTCACATATATATCGCTATTTCAGAGCATTTATTCCAATTTCTAATTTCTGCCGGACCGGCAACCGCTCTTTCAAACCAGTTCCTGTACACAGCTAAGTATTCTATAAGTCTCTAGCTGTGTCATTCTCGATAAAAGCACTGGATATGTAGTCCTGATGATTTCTAACGAGAATGAAACGCGTAGATTACTTCCCTTGCTTTTATCGAGAATCTAATTGTAATACGTGACGTATTCTATTCTATAGCGATTAGGTCTTCAAAATGTTTATTATAAACATACAGAATATTTTCGAATATTCTATGTCTATATTCACATATATATCGCTATTTCAGAGCATTTATTCCAATTTCTAATTTCTGCCGGACCGGCAACCGCTCTTTCAAACCAGTTCCTGTACACAGCTAAGTATTCTATAAGTCTCTAGCTGTGTCATTCTCGATAAAAGCACTGGATATGTAGTCCTGATGATTTCTAACGAGAATGAAACGCGTAGATTACTTCCCTTGCTTTTATCGAGAATCTAATTGTAATACGTGACGTATTCTATTCTATAGCGATTAGGTCTTCAAAATGTTTATTATAAACATACAGAATATTTTCGAATATTCTATGTCTATATTCACATATATATCGCTATTTCAGAGCATTTATTCCAATTTCTAATTTCTGCCGGACCGGCAACCGCTCTTTCAAACCAGTTCCTGTACACAGCTAAGTATTCTATAAGTCTCTAGCTGTGTCATTCTCGATAAAAGCACTGGATATGTAGTCCTGATGATTTCTAACGAGAATGAAACGCGTAGATTACTTCCCTTGCTTTTATCGAGAATCTAATTGTAATACGTGACGTATTCTATTCTATAGCGATTAGGTCTTCAAAATGTTTATTATAAACATACAGAATATTTTCGAATATTCTATGTCTATATTCACATATATATCGCTATTTCAGAGCATTTATTCCAATTTCTAATTTCTGCCGGACCGGCAACCGCTCTTTCAAACCAGTTCCTGTACACAGCTAAGTATTCTATAAGTCTCTAGCTGTGTCATTCTCGATAAAAGCACTGGATATGTAGTCCTGATGATTTCTAACGAGAATGAAACGCGTAGATTACTTCCCTTGCTTTTATCGAGAATCTAATTGTAATACGTGACGTATTCTATTCTATAGCGATTAGGTCTTCAAAATGTTTATTATAAACATACAGAATATTTTCGAATATTCTATGTCTATATTCACATATATATCGCTATTTCAGAGCATTTATTCCAATTTCTAATTTCTGCCGGACCGGCAACCGCTCTTTCAAACCAGTTCCTGTACACAGCTAAGTATTCTATAAGTCTCTAGCTGTGTCATTCTCGATAAAAGCACTGGATATGTAGTCCTGATGATTTCTAACGAGAATGAAACGCGTAGATTACTTCCCTTGCTTTTATCGAGAATCTAATTGTAATACGTGACGTATTCTATTCTATAGCGATTAGGTCTTCAAAATGTTTATTATAAACATACAGAATATTTTCGAATATTCTATGTCTATATTCACATATATATCGCTATTTCAGAGCATTTATTCCAATTTCTAATTTCTGCCGGACCGGCAACCGCTCTTTCAAACCAGTTCCTGTACACAGCTAAGTATTCTATAAGTCTCTAGCTGTGTCATTCTCGATAAAAGCACTGGATATGTAGTCCTGATGATTTCTAACGAGAATGAAACGCGTAGATTACTTCCCTTGCTTTTATCGAGAATCTAATTGTAATACGTGACGTATTCTATTCTATAGCGATTAGGTCTTCAAAATGTTTATTATAAACATACAGAATATTTTCGAATATTCTATGTCTATATTCACATATATATCGCTATTTCAGAGCATTTATTCCAATTTCTAATTTCTGCCGGACCGGCAACCGCTCTTTCAAACCAGTTCCTGTACACAGCTAAGTATTCTATAAGTCTCTAGCTGTGTCATTCTCGATAAAAGCACTGGATATGTAGTCCTGATGATTTCTAACGAGAATGAAACGCGTAGATTACTTCCCTTGCTTTTATCGAGAATCTAATTGTAATACGTGACGTATTCTATTCTATAGCGATTAGGTCTTCAAAATGTTTATTATAAACATACAGAATATTTTCGAATATTCTATGTCTATATTCACATATATATCGCTATTTCAGAGCATTTATTCCAATTTCTAATTTCTGCCGGACCTGCAACCGCTCTTTCAAACCAGTTCCTGTACACAGCTAAGTATTCTATAAGTCTCTAGCTGTGTCATTCTCGATAAAAGCACTGGATATGTAGTCCTGATGATTTCTAACGAGAATGAAACGCGTAGATTACTTCCCTTGCTTTTATCGAGAATCTAATTGTAATACGTGACGTATTCTATTCTATAGCGATTAGGTCTTCAAAATGTTTATTATAAACATACAGAATATTTTCGAATATTCTATGTCTATATTCACATATATATCGCTATTTCAGAGCATTTATTCCAATTTATATATATATATATATATATATATATATATATATATAAAATAAAGTTAAATAAAAAGTCAAATGTTTAAAATTTAGCTTCGTTTATTACTGCTATATATATTTCAGTGACACCCATCTTTGGCTGTGACCTCTTCAGGCAGTCCGAATTAGTGTGGTATAGACAAGTACATATGTTGTTGAGGTGTATAATATTGTCAATACTCTGATATGCCCAGTTCCTGGTTGGGTTGTTATTTCACTGAGGAACTGGAATCATATGAATTCAAACAAACGAATTTCAGTGTCAAAGGGCCTCTTCTCCTCTCATTGGTCAGTTGTTAGAACATTCCTCATTCTAAGTGTTGTTATTGTTGGAGTTAACTTAAAAAATTGATAAAGTGGTAGAAGGGACAAGGTGTTAAAGGAACAAAATAACAAAAAAAGTGTCAAACTTCCCATTGGTCAGTTCTGAGAGCATTCCTCAGTCAGAAGTCTATAGAATTCTTTCTGGGTGAGGCTCTCTGTAGTGTTTGTGTTTGCTATTGTTAAGTATATTTGACCTCTACCATTATTTTGGTAGTGTTGTTGGTGTTGTGGTCAGCTTATGTCTTGCTTCTGTTGACAATTTAGAAGTATCTGTGTGTGTTTTTTCTTCATCCCTCCTGCCACCATCTCTCATAGTGGTGGGGTGGGGTTCTTCCATGTATATGAAGAAATATAAGGCAATAAATGAAGAAAACAGAAAATAAATAATATAATTTGTATAATTTGAAAATAAATAATAAATAGAGAATAAAGAATAAAGAATAATATAATTTTTCTCCTTATGTAGAGAACAAAACGCTGAATAATGCTGCTAATTTTAGTGGCAATATCAACATGTTTATAATATACAGCTATTATCAGCGACCTGATTTTGCGTGTGTGTCATTTTAACGGCTTGACCGCATGCGTTGGGCAGGAAGCGAAATATTTACTTACTATGGGGCTTGCAACCTTATGGTGTGGAAATAGGCTGCTTGAAGATTCATTTCTTTCCATTGGAAATTCTCTGGATTTCCAATCTTTTGGAATGATGAAACCGTCTGTAACAGCAATGGAACAGGTGATTATTTAAATCGTTTTTTAATTTATTTAGAGAATTGTTTAATAACCGCTTACTTTTTATATTGTTCTGGCATCTCGAATTAGTACAATCGAACCACAAGTATTATAAACAACTTGCATATTTCTACAAGTACATTGTACCTGTTGAGGTATTCATCCACTTATATATATATATATATATATATATATATATATATATATATATATATATATATATATATATATCATAAACTTGTCTTTAGAATAACTAGATATAATATATACCATTTCATCTCCCAATTAGCATAATTAACCATATAAAAAATCAATTAGACCAAGCTATAAGAATAAAGGCTCCTATGAAGAAATCTCCGACAAATAACCGAAAGCAGCCCCTTCGCGGCGGCTACGATGGAGTATTTAGCATGTAGAAATCGACCAGATATACAGTCAACCAAACACAATTAGGTGTAAAACAAACTTAGAAGAAATGCGTACATACCAAATTACCTCTGCCATGGTTTCATCCGTATTTTAAGACATCCGATAACAGGGAATGTCCAGAGCTTCGGATTCATCAGGAGTGAACTCAAATTTAGACATTTAATTTTCCAAAGTGATCGCGCCAAAAATACATTCAAAAATGGCTAAGAATCGTGACGTGGCAGCCGTCAAATTAGAAAGGATGTGATTAGTTGCTTACGGCGGATAGGCTTATTGCTACAAAGCGCAGCCCAATATAGCCAAATTGTATCTCAACTTAACGGGAGATTATTACATATAAAGGTTTACATATATAGGTCATAGATATATATGTGTTTTGCAACAGGTCACGTTGTGCCTCAATGAAGAATTAATAAATTAAATAAACAGAGCTATATATCATAAAACATGTCTTTAGAATAACTAGATATAATATATACCATTTCATCTCCCAATTAGCATAATTAACCATATAAAAAATCAATTAGACCAAGCTATAAGAATAA
>OZ024740.1:370761073-370791073 GCA_964016885.1 Eledone cirrhosa
TTAAATAACAAGATCATAGCAATATTAGTTTCTTTTTGACAAAACATAGAAGCACTACATTTTACGAAATAATCCACTGGACGGTGTAATAATGTTATTGGTGGTGTATATCTAGTACAGAATAACATAGTATCGTACAGAAATTTCAAGTAAATTGTTTTCGATACTCGTCAGCATAAACGTTTCGCTTTTCTAATTTGATAGCATGGACCTAGTGTGTGTATATATATATACACAGTTCAAGAGTAACCAATCTTAAAGAGAGAGATGGAGATAGGAGAGGAGATAGGAGATGAGAAGAGAGATTAGTGAATTAGTTAGAAGCCAAAGCGTAAAGGCATGTGCTCAATGTGCAATATGCAGTTGAAGGCAGCTAGGTGGCTAGGTTCATGCAGAGGTTAGGTGCACAGAGCTGGAAATAGTCATTAGTTAAGCAAAACAAGACCACAAATTTCACAGGGAAGACATTATTAAAAGATTGTCAACATATTTTAGTTTGATGTAAGGAATGTAGAGAATACTAATAATATTAATAATAATAATGTCCGTTTACAATTGTTTCGCTACTCCATATAATATTTCTGGATCAAATGATTATAGATCATTATTGATCTGGTTCAGTTGAAAATAATTAACGTAGGTAAAAATAGAGCAGCTCATCGGAACTTCAAAAGGAATATAAATTAAAATAAGGTAAGAATGTTACATTAATGTAATGTTCCATATATTGGTATTTCACTATGGTGTCCTGGGTATATCCATTGTGTGCCATAGTCGAGTAGTATTCTTCTGTCGAGGCTGCATTGTGTGAGATCTGCCTATGGGTAACAAGATATATATATATAAGATATATATATATATATATATATGAGGAAAAGGGATAATTAATTTGTTGGTAATTCAACAAATATAAATGTTTATAACTGATTCAAAGCACTCGACAGTTTTTCTGTGTTTTCAGTTATTCAATGATATTAAATAAATGGAAACTATATTTATAAAACCCTATTTATTCTATTATATATATTTCATGGGTACCAAAACTTTGGTACGCTCTCATCAGATAAAATACAAAGTTTGTTTTATAAATGTTGACATAACCAGGAAGAAGAACTTAACGGTTCAAATTTTTCCTGGATAGTAAAGGAAAGAAGGGAAAGAGAAGAAAAGTCAAATATTTCAAATTATTAAGATGAGTATGCAAATGAGGTTGAAGTATACGGCTGAAAAAAAACGTTATTTTTAGACGCTATGTAGATTTAAATAATTATTAGGATACATGTATGTATGTGTAGGAAGAAGAAAGAGAAAGAAAGAGCTTGCATTTACGTTAATTTAAAAAGAATTAACAGTTTGTAGGAATGGTGGAATACTAGAATTTTTTAAATTATTTAGCTATATTATGAGTTATAATATTGTATATATAATCAATTAGATTATATGAAGAATTATGGTTGTAAGTACATTTTATCTTATTACATTACAACAGGTTGTAAGTATATAAATATCTATATAGATTAATAATTGTGCAAGTATAAGTATTATTGGGCGTTTTATAGAAATAAATCACAATTATTAGTTGTTTACATTTCTCATATGAGTTACGAAGGGTGTTTTACATAAAAAAAATTTAAGAAAAAGACGTAGTTCAAGTTGTAAGAGGAGAACAATTTGTAGATTCAAATATTTTGTTCCAACATTGAAAATGTTTACAGAATATTGTTAATTTAGCGAAGTTATATAGTTTATCATACAAGTTATCATAAGTATGTTTGCTCAATTGGAAAGGAAAAGATAACACCAATCTTATTTGCTAAACGTTAAATTTGATGAATGATTTACTCAGAAAGCATGTAGAGAAAATTATATATTATTTTGTGTGAGATTAAATTTTTTTCAAGGATGAGAATTTCAATTACATATTATTTAAGTCGAAAGATGAGTGAAAAGTTTGAAGATCAAAAAGAGGAAAAAAGTATTGAGCATTTCGAAGAACTATCGTAAAGAGGATATCTTTCAGAATGACAATTAAAGATTATCAATCTACATCTAAAAAATAGATTAATAAGAGTATCATTAGGAAAAGAATATCAAATGGTAAAAATACTAAATTTAAGAAGGAATATCATTTTTAAAAATTTTAATTTTTAAAGAAATACTCAGTAAATAATAGGATCATTTTAAAGGTGTATAAGATATAATCAAGTGTAATGAATATCATAGATTAAAAACACTTCTGAAAATGGAATTTTGGCGATGTCTGCAACTAGATAATAATTCTGTTTTAAAATTAATAGAGTTTTGACAGTTAATTATATAAAAAATACACAAATGACAGATTCTTGAGAAAGCCATATTTCGGTATACAGGTGCTTTCTAAATCGTTCTCCAAGATATTGAATAGTATATATTGTTGTCCTTTAAATTCCAAATTAAATGTGAAAGTGAAGTGGAAGATTTTTTATCGGACCTATTAAATGTATGTTTGTGGTTGTACCAGCGTTCTTTGAATTTTGTAGAACTGGCACCTATATAGTTAAATATTTTGTCGCTAGTTTTAACTGTGCATTTATAAATTACGTTTTTGTCTAAGCAATTATTTTGTAAAGGGCAGTTTGATTTAATTCTACAGTTACATTTTCTGGAGTTGTTATTCGGAACGGTACTATTATTATGAATAATGTTGTTAGAAATATTATTATTGCTATCTTGGTTTGTTTGGTTAGGGTTTAAATTTAAGTTTCTATTACTAATTTTATTTATATTTCGTGCTATGGTCATAGTAGTAGAGTAGGATAGTTTTAGTGTCTGTTAAAAATAGAGTGGTATATGTGGGCTTTAGGAAAACACTTATCTAGTGTTTTAAAAAATAGCTTTGCTAAAGGTGTTTTAACGCCTAATGAGAATGGGGGAGTGTACCAAATAATATTTCTAGTTCTAGTTTTTTTGTTTGGTTTACTATTTAAGTTGAATTGTTTTTTGTTATTATAATTGTTTCTACTTTTAGCACAAGGCCAGCTATAAACCCAGTGTATTACTGGTACTTTTCATTTTATCGACCCCGTAAGGATGAAAGGCAAAGTTAACCTCGGCGGGATTTGAACTCAGAATGCGTCAAGGCATGGCGTCCGACCCTCTACCGATACTGCCAATGAATTCTAGGATGATTTGTCATGTTATTGTTATCTAAGTATTTAATTTTATTCGAGTATCCTGCTCTATGTAAAGCCTCATTGTAATATTCTGCCTTATCATCAAAAATATTTTGATTAGCGGAGATGCGTGAAATCCGTTGCTGGACGCTATTGACAATAGTGTTTTTTATATTTTTAGTAATTTAGATCTTCGTTAATTTTATGGAATGGATAGTATAGACCTGAGCTAAGGTTTAAGGTTATATCTAAGAAGTTAACGATTTTGTAATTATTCTTGATTTCTTAATTAAGGTTGTAGTTGTTGAAAAATTGTATTATGGATTTCTTTTTCCTATTAATTTCACTATTGCTATGGTTTTCAATTAAAAGTAACATATCGTCGCGATATAAACCTCCGGTCATCTCTGGCATTTTTCTATGCAGTACATTATTAATAAATAATCCAACGAGGTCTGTTACTTACGCTGAGTCAGATGATCCCATAGTGATATCAAAATTGTTTTTTCTGTCGGCTCCTGTCCAGAGATGATTATTAAATTCTATTAGGGTTTTACGTGCTGTTAGAATGATATTCATTTCTTTACTAGATAGGTCTGTATGTTTAGAAGCGTAGATAAGTGCCTTATTAAGTAAGCTAGGGTAATAGAGGAGTAGTAATTTGCAATATCCATTTGAAGGAATTTTTTCTTATGTTTTAATCTTATGTTTTTAAACCAATCTATTAATTCATTAGTACCGTTCCATAGTTTAAGGTGTGATTTTTCTTTAAGTAGTGGTATAATTCTATCTAGTATATGATTGCTAATTATGCCTAAGTCAGATTAGATGGTGCGATGAGTCTGACTGGTAGTTCAACTTCAAACTTTCTTTTGTGGTCCTTCAAGTTAATCTTCGGTTTTCTAGGTATAAAGGGTTCGGTCCTATTTTGAATGCCTAATTTATAAATAATTTCCGAAGCTTCTCTATTTAAGGTTGAAAGATCTTCATTTGATGTCCTTTTGTAGTTTTTCTTTCAGTATTAGGTTATTATAGTCGTCCTTTTCCATACCATATAAATTATTGGTTTTGTCAGATTTTACAAGGATCTTCTTTGTTTTTTCGAGATTGTCTATTTTATTCTTGAGGCCTTTAAGGTACTCCTGGCCGATAAATTGGTTTCTTTAATGTTTTGTGTAATAGAGATTACTTCAATTTTCAAATTCGGCTAATAGTTTGTTGCTAGGTGGATTCTTCTTAGATTTGAAAATAAAATCAAAGTTGTAACTGGATTTATTTATTTTGTCTTCCGATTTTTTATAAAAATGGAAAGCACGCCATCTAAGTCTTCGTAAAAAGGAGTCAGATTTTTCTATGAATTGTTATATATATATATATATATATATATATATATATATATATATATATATATATATATATATATATATATATATATATATATATATATATATATATATATATATATATATATATATATATATATACAATAATATTAAATAAATGGAAACTATATTTATAAAACCATATTTATTCTATTATATATATTTCAAGGGTACCAAAATTTTGGTACCCTTGAAATATATATAATAGAATAAATATGGTTTTATAAATATAGTTTCCATTTATTTAATATCATTGTATATTATACTCCAGAAAACTTTTGAGTGCTCTAAATAAGTTATAAACATTTATATTTGTTGAATAACCAACAAATTGAATATCCCTTTTGTTTATATATATATATATATATATAAACAAAAGGGATATTCAATTTGTTATATATATATATATATATATATATATATATATATATATATATATATATATATATATATATATATATATATATATATATATATATATATATAGGAAAATGTTTAACCTCGACGGCAGAGCTCAACCCGTTTCGACGGCTATTTCTGACCGTCGAAACGGCTTGGGCTCTGCTGTCAGGGTTAAACATTTTCCTATTACCCACTCTACTACCCTAAGTATTGTACTCTGGTGCGTTATGGTCCATCTGGTTCCTTACCACACCTCCTTCGTTATATATATATATACTTCCGTCATTAGAGGACGAAATCTTTGGAATAAGAAGAGATATTTAATATTTAATATAAAGCTTAAAGACCACGTCGATGAGCCGTTGAATATCTTTAGAAATACGAAATTCCAATACATATCTGTATACAGCTATGCTCGAAGCTAAATTCTAATTATATATATATATATATATATGTATATATATATATATATATATATATATATATATATATATATATATATATATATATATATATATATATATATACAATATTAAATAAATGGAAAACTATATTTATAAAACCATATTTATTTCATTATATATATTTCGGGGATATCATATTAACAATATGCTATGCCTTCATCAGACAAAATACAGTATAAACAGTTTTATAGATAAATATATTCGACATACCGTAATAAACATCAACTTCATTTGAAGAGGTTTACGCTAGCAGTGAAAATACAGAGAGAAAGAAAGAGAGAAAGAAAAGAGGGAAAAACGAAAGAAAGAAAGACAAAACGAAGAAAAGGAAGAAAAAGAAGAAAAAGAAAAAGAAGAAATGCATGGAACAAAATAGAGAGATGGAAGAATACATAAAGCGAAGAGCTTCATGTAAAGAGACAGAAAGATATATATATATATAGAGAGAGAGGAAATAGAGATAGATACATATATATATATATAGAAAATTAGGTAGTGGGAGGTCATTTTGAGTAAGTGTATCAATGATACATTTATTTATTTATTTATTTATTTATTTATTTATTTAGCTCAAGTATTAATGTAAGGGAGATATATAGAGAGATATAGAGAGATATAGAGAGAGAAAAAATTTAAAAATAGCCAGACATTCGAGGCGTAGAAAACCCTATGTTTTAATGTATTAGTATTTATAAAACTTACACTATATTGTAAATATCAGTATTCCTGAATGAAACAAGTATTCACAATGTGTGAAAATTCATTATCTTATGTTTAGTTTTAAAAATTCATATGTCTATGTGACAGCTACAAATCTCAATGTGAATCCAACTGATTCACTCCGCAAACTCTAAGTTATCGGAAAACATTCTCAATGTGGTATACAAATTTGAGCGTATTATTATTCTTGCGATTACTCTACAAGATTATCTATCAAGCAGAAATAGATAGCAGATTTCAATATACTAATCGAAAATATATATTATATTATAAACAAAGATAACAATAATAATAATAAGTAAAAATATATAAAAATATAGAATAGAAAACTAAAAAAATATTACGAAAGAATATTACATAATAAAAATATTGCATATTAAAAATACTACGTATTAAAAAATATTACGTATTAAAAATTTACATATAAAAATTTAACATAAAAATATACATATAAAAATTTACATATATAAAAATTTACATATAAAAATATATTAAAAAAAAAAAAAAAAAAAAAAAAATGTATATATATATATTAAAAAAATAAAATAAAAATAAAAATATTATAGAATACTACAATACTAAAAGAATAAAAATAAAAATAAAAATAAAAATGAAAATAAAAATAAACCACAAAAAACAACCCTTCAAAGTTAATTGACAATATATTGCCAAGTTCACTACAAGACAAAGCCAAAAATTATCTATCAAATCACATCTAGCAAAGAATATCGTAAAAAGATTATGATGTCCAATAATGTCTACATATGTTCCTATGTTTAATATAGAAGTTTCTCTAGTGTAAGGTTAATTCAAAAATTTGGAGCATCGGCTTTTAGGGTAGCTTAATTTTTCATGAGGAATGTTTAGATAAAAATAAAAATAAATAAAATAAAATAAACAATAAAAAGAGTAAAACGAGGGAATTAAAGATTTAGGAATCAAAAGATTTATCGGCTAGTTCTCACATAAATATAAATCAAACTAAATATACTACATTTTAAATTTAAATTTATATTTAAACGTTGAGTTTAATCTATGTTTGCAACAACTGAATAAATTTGTCCGTAGGTTAAGGGAATTTTTAGATTTTAGTATAAAGAATATCTCCTCTGCGCAGAGGTCACATGTCTCAGAGGATGAATTAAAAGGAATCCCTCTTGAGACTATATTCCAAGCCGTCGAATATCTAACGTTATCTAGCTTAAGTTGCCAGAGTACCCCTGATAGTGCCGTTGAAGATTTTTTATTTGGATCTGTGAAAGAATTCTTGTGGTTATTATAGCGAAGTTTAAATTCCGTCGATGTGGAACCGACGTAGTTAAAAGAATTAGAGTCAGTATTAACATTACAAGTGTATACTATATTTTTAACTAAGCAGTTGTTATTTAACGGACATTTAGATCTATCTCTACAGTTACATTTGTTAACTTGTATATTATTTATGCTATTATCAGTAGGTTTTAAGTTCCTATTATTTATTCTATTAATATTTTGTGCTAAATTTTTGGTGGATGAGTAGGTTAATTTAATTGTATGCCTATTGAAGATTGAGTGATACCTATGTGTTCTAGGGAAGCGATTATCAAGAGCTTTGAAAAATAATTTAGCGATGTGGGTTTTAATGTTTAGTGAGAAAGGGGGGGGCAAACCAAATTATGTTCCTAGTTCTATTTCTTTTTTTGTCCTTTGGAATTATTGTAATGCTTTCTATTATAGTTGTTAATGTTGTTGCCGTAATTAAAAAAGTTGTTACTTTGTTTAGTTTGTCTATCATTATCTATGTATACAATCTTATCAGCATACCCTGCCCTAGCTAGTGCATCATTATAGTATTGGGCCTTTCCGTCAAAAATCTTTCTATTCGACGAGATCCTAGAGACACGTTTTGGGACTGAGTTTACTATAGTGTTTTTGACAGATCTGGGGTGGTTAGAGTTAAAGTTGACATAGTTTAAGTTTTCATTCAACTTGTGAAAAGGATAGTGGAGACATGTGTTGAGATTTAATGTTATATCTAGGAAATTGACTATTCTATGGTTGTTCTCAATTTCTATTTTAAGGTTAAAGTAATTAAAAATTTTGTAATTTGTTTACATATTCTATTTAGTTCAGGGTTATTATTATTAATAAGTAAAAGCATGTCATCCCTATATAAACCTCCGGTAGTACCAGGTATTTTCCTATGTAGCGAATTGATTAAAAATAAGCCCACAAGGTCAGTTACCTGAGCTGAGTCGGAAGATCCCATAGTTATGTCAAAATTGCTATCTCTATCTGCTCTAGTCCATAATTTGTTCCACATCGACGGAATTTAAACTTCGCTACAATAACCACAAGAATTCTTTCACAGATCCAAATAAAAAATCTTCAACGGCACTATCAGGGGTACTCTGGCAACTTAAGCTAGATAACGTTAGATATTCGACGGCTTGGAATATAGTCTCAAGAGGGATTCCTTTTAATTCATCCTCTGAGACATGTGACCTCTGCGCAGAGGAGATATTCTTTATACTAAAATCTAAAAATTCCCTTAACCTACGGACAAATTTATTCAGTTGTTGCAAACATAGATTAAACTCAACGTTTAAATATAAATTTAAATTTAAAATGTAGTATATTTAGTTTGATTTATATTTATGTGAGAACTAGCCGATAAATCTTTTGATTCCTAAATCTTTAATTCCCTCGTTTTACTCTTTTTATTGTTTATTTTATTTTATTTATTTTTATTTTTATCTAAACATTCCTCATGAAAAATTAAGCTACCCTAAAAGCCGATGCTCCAAATTTTTGAATTAACCTTACACTAGAGAAACTTCTATATTAAACATAGGAACATATGTAGACATTATTGGACATCATAATCTTTTTACGATATTCTTTGCTAGATGTGATTTGATTTGATAGATAATTTTTGGCTTTGTCTTGTAGTGAACTTGGCAATATATTGTCAATTAACTTTGAAGGGTTGTTTTTTGTGGTTTATTTTTATTTTCATTTTTATTTTTATTTTTATTTTTATTTTTATTTTATTTTTATTTTTATTTTTATTCTTTTAGTATTGTAGTATTCTATAATATTTTTATTTTTATTTATTTTTTTAATATATATATTTTTTTTTTTTTTTTTTTTATATATTTTTATATGTAAATTTTTATATGTAAATTTTTATATGTATATTTTTATATGTTAAATTTTTATATGTAAATTTTTAATACGTAATATTTTTTAATACGTAGTATTTTTAATATGCAATATTTTTATTATGTAATATTCTTTCGTAATATTTTTTTAGTTTTCTATTCTATATTTTTATATATTTTTACTTATTATTATTATTGTTATCTTTGTTTATAATATAATATATATTTTCGATTAGTATATTGAAATCTGCTATCTATTTCTGCTTGATAGATAATCTTGTAGAGTAATCGCAAGAATAATAATACGCTCAAATTTTTATACCACATTGAGAATGTTTTCCGATAACTTAGAGTTTGCGGAGTGAATCAGTTGGATTCACATTGAGATTTGTAGCTGTCACATAGACATATGAATTTTTAAAACTAAACATAAGATAATTGAATTTTTCACACATTGTGAATACTTGTTTCATTCAGGAATACTGATATTTACAATATAGTGTAAGTTTTATAAATACTAATACATTAAAACATAGGGTTTTTCTACGCCTCGAATATGTCTGGCTATTTTTAAATTTTTTCCCTCTCTATATCTCTCTATATATCTCCCTTACATTAATACTTGAGCTAAATAAATAAATAAATAAATAAATAAATGTATCATTGATACACTTACTCAAAATGACCTCCACTACCTAATTTTCTATATATATATATATGTATCTATCTCTATTTCCTCTCTCTCTATATATATATATATCTTTCTGTCTCTTTACATGAAGCTCTTCGCTTTATGTATTTTTCCATCTCTCTATTTTGTTCATGCATTTCTTCTTTTTCTTTTTCTTCTTTTTCTTCCTTTTCTTCGTTTTGTCTTTCTTTCTTTCGTTTTTCCCTCTTTTCTTTCTCTCTTTCTTTCTCTCTGTATTTTCACTGCTAGCGTAAACCTCTTCAAATGAAGTTGATGTTTATTACGGTATGTCGAATATATTTATCTATAAAACTGTTTATATTGTATTTTGTCTGATGAAGGCATAGCATATTGTTAATATGATATCCCCGAAATATATATAATGAAATAAATATGGTTTTATAAATATAGTTTTCCATTTATTTAATATTGTAAATATACTCCAAATATTTGTCGAGTGCTTTTATATCAGTTATAAATATTTACTAGTTGTAACCCAACAATTTTAAATATAACTTTACATGTATATATATATATATATATACATTATGAAGAGAGAAGAAACATTTAGATATAATTAGTAATAAAATGTATCATACCTAAACTGCTCCTAGATTCCTCGACTACGTAGTTTCGTGGCATAAACAAAAACAATACATCATAAAGATATAGAGTCCTTGCGAGGTCTGCCTACTTATCAAGAGGATACCTCATTTTACTAGCCTCAAGAACGCGTCTACACGACGTGAGAAAGAATCCCAAAAGGCGGAGGGGTAGATAGTCAAGCGATATAACGGTCGGGAAACAGAGCTAAGCCTCTTATAACCCCGAAGAAAATACCACGGAGGCGGAGGGGGTAATTTATATCGAAGCCGTTAGAAGAGGTGGTGAAGGAGGCGAGAAGTATGAGTAATGGCAGCTTTCCAGCAGTCACCACACTTCAAAGATTACTCAACCAGAGGGAGTTATTAACAATATATTTAGAAACAGACAGATACATGCGGACACACACATATACATGAATGCATCCACACCCAACCGTGAGTTAAGGGTGCCAACCTCACCGATGTTGCTCAATGAATGACTGGGACAGACCAATCCGGTTGAACTAGACTGAACCAGTATCAGAGTTAAAAATACATTATGAAGAGAGAAGAAACATTTAGATATAATTAGTATATATATATATATATATATATATATATATATATATATATATATATATATATATAATATGCATATATGAATATGTACTACATATACATGTATATTTCTATATTGCTATACTGTGGCATCATGCTGCCAATAAAAGCATGCATCAGCCTAGTTTCACTTTATTTTTTTTATTAGTTAGGTAACAAATCCATTCTTTGGTTACTTTAGTTCTATTTTGTATGTATTTGTGTTTTCTATTCAATTGAATTGTTGGAGATGTCTGTTGAAACTAAATTACAATATCAACCATAATCTACAATATACGGTAACATCTATGATCTATACAAAGAAGAATAAATCAATGTAACATTCATTAGGAAAATCCTCATAAATGTACTGTCATAATATAATTGTCAAAACTCTTTTGTCAAACATTGTGTGACCTTATCAATGACTATGCTCTCTCCTCTCTGTCTCCTCTTTGTTCGGATCTTGTTCTATTTACTCCATCGTGTCTTTATAGTCTTTGACAATAACAAAAATCAAGAGTGTCGAATTCTGATTATAAAGCCAACAACAATTCTGGTGATAATGATTCCATAGAGTACATGTGCTATACAAAATAACATATTTATATATATATATATATATATATATATATAGAGAGAAGAGAGAGAGAGAGAGATGAGAGAGAGAGAGAGAGAGAGAGAGAGAGAGATGAGAGAGAGAGAGAGAGAGAGAGAGAGGAGAGAGAGAGAGAGAGAGAGAGAGAGAGAGAGAGAGAGAGAGATTCATTTAAGTTCACCACTGGATAGAACTGATTATTCCATATAGCTAACCATGATATAATATTAGGAAAAAAGCACTCGACGTTATACATCTTTGATGTTGAATCTTGTTGGTGGTGCGAGAACTGAGTTAATTATTATTGTGTAAAATGACAGGAGGCCGGACTGGTGAAAATTCCTTCAAAGATTTATTTCAGCAAACACTATGTACATATCAGTGGCCAGGTTACGTAGGATCCCGGTAACGTCATCAGGTATGTATTGCACAATAGCTATATAATAATGGAATAAAGGAAAAATGGTAAACACAATCCAAGAGGATACATACACATGTGTATGTAGTTTGTGTGTACATATATATATATATTTATATATATATATACATATATATATATGTATATATATATATATATATATATATATATATATATATATATATATATATATATATATATATATATATTATATATATATATATATATATATAAGAGAGTCTTGAAGTTTGCTTGAAGCATTGTGGAATAATAAATAAATATCTTTAAGTCGTTTGGAAGCCTCGACAAAGCAAATGGGTAAATCTCCGGGTAACAAGATCCGGTGGTGGAGAGAGAGATATAAGTGGGTGTACGTTGAGATGCGTGGTGTGTAAAGATGTGTAAATGTGTAGAAGAAAGAAGGGAAGAGTATAAAGGATAAAATTAAAATAACAACTTCTACCGAAAGGCAGCCTGCAGGGACCTGTTCGTTCACTACAAGTCCGCCCTCCCTAACAGTGCCAAAAGAGGATACATCACGAACGAGATCGCGCGAATCAAAAACAGATGCAGCGATCCCGCGAGTGGTGTCACTCATACCAAGCGATTCCTCGAGGTGCTGGAGACGAACGGGTACCCTACCTCGATCACAGACAGAATAGGAGACACCAGACACAAGAGACAGAGAGGGCACCCAAGGCAAGTGCTTCCTTAAAATTCCACATCTGGGCGAGAATACCACCAACGCTATCCGCAAAGCTATACGGAGGGAGGGCCTCGACATCCACCTGGCCTACTCGGGCCCCTCCCTGCGAAGATGCCTCTCCAAGAAACCCGGGAAATCTACTGATGCATGCTCCCTCAGAGACTGCCCGATACGCCATGCGAACTGTTGCCTACGCACATACGTCGTGTATAAAATAGAATGTGACAGGTGCAACCAATACTACATAGGTAGTACAATCCGACCTTTGCAGATCCGGATCAAGGAACACACTAAAACCAGGGCCTCGTCTTTCCGGAAACACATAGACAAATGCGGAAACAAAGACGGAAGGCCCATTGTCACAATTCTAACGACTGAAAGAAACGTCGGCACGTTACGTATCAAGGAAGCACTTTTTATCAAAACGCCTGCAACCGCAAATAAACAACCGATTAGAGAGAAGCGAAATGAGATGGCTGGTTTAAGTTAACAAACGATTGTAGTAACACACAACACACGCACACACAAACGAGACAACTACACACACACACACACACAGTAGCATTCCACCATACGAACATACTACACTGCCAATACAGATGAACAAGGCAACAACAACACGCGCACACACACACACACACACACACACTCAAGCGAGACAATAACACACGCACGCACACACACACACAGTAACATTTAACAAACAGGCAGAGAATGGACCGACAGCTAGCGCCACCCCACTCCCTCATTCGGCCGCTGACCTCTGCCCGACCGACCCCATTTCAAGCGCACGCGCGCTCTGCCGAATACCTCAGATATTCAAAACAACAAACAGCGGAGGACGCGTTTCGCACCTGTCCGACAGACAACCTTTATCCGGAAAAAAAAAACCCAGTTGATGGATGTGAATCCGAAATATATAGGGACTATTAAATCTCTCCCAAGGTAACTCTCTCTTGTGTTGTTATTTTTATTTTATCCTTTATACTCATCCCTTCTTTCTTCTACACATTTTACACATAATTTACACACCACGCATCTCAACGTACACCCACTTACATCTCTCTCTCCACCACCGGATCTTGTTACCCGGAGATTTACCCATTTGCATTGTCGAGGCTTCCAAACGACTTAAAGATATTTATATATATATATATGCATATATGTGTATGTTAGAGAGAGAGAGAGAGAGAGAGAGAGAGAGAGAGAGAGAGAGAGAGAGAGAGAGAGAGAGAGAGAGAGAGAGAGAGAGAGAGAGAGAGAGAGAGAGAACAGTAAATAGGACTAGCAAGATTAACCTGAAACGATTTAATAGAAATTATATTTTTTTCTTATAATAAGTGAATGGTATGTTTCTATGTAATCTCATGAGTATGTCAATATGCATGTTTCTAGCCTATTTTATTTTTAGATTTGATATTTAGTGTTTGTGAACTTGGTCAAGATCGTAAGGTCATGAGTTTGATTCCCTGACCAAGCGGGCATTGTGTCCTTCAACAAATCACTTTATTTTACGTTGCTTCAGTCCAGTCTAGTCAACTGGCAAAAATGAGTTGTATCTGTGGAATGCTCAGCCACTTGCACGTTAATTTCACGAGAAGGCAGTTCGTTGATTGAACCAACTAGAGAGCCCGTTGTCGAAAATAAGTGAGATCCAACAACAGCAGCTTTTGTTTGGAAACTTCAGAAAAAATATTAAAATCTCTCTTTCAAGTCTAAATTCCTTGACCTATCTCTTAAGTGACTCTCTGAAGCTAACATCTGGATTATGTAAAACAATAAGTGGTATAATAATGTACTTTTATGTGAATTTTGCTGATGAATATTATATTGATTTGTTTTTCTTCGTATAGATCATAGATGTCATGACTTATATGGATTATGGTTGATATTGTACCTTAGTTTCAACTGACATTTCCATTAGTACAACTGAATAGATACATAAATACATACAGATTTACATGCATATACAGACACATATACATATGTGTACAGACATATATATAGTGTGGAGAGCCTCCGTCAGTTCCGTCGATGAGTGTCCCAGCTGTTTGAATTCAGGAAATATAACGTGAAAATGGCTGAGCATTCTGCAGATGCGTACACGCTTAATGCAGCTCTCGGGGAGATTCAGCTGAGTTGCAGCTCTCGAGGAGATTGCCAGCTGAGTTCAGTAATGCAATGTTAAATAAAGTGTCTTGTTCAAAGATACAATGCGCTGCTGGGAATAGAACTTATTTCCTTACGATCGCAAACCGAACACTCTAACCATGAAGCTACGGTAGTAGGCTGTGATTAGGAAACCATAGTGTAATACGGAAAAGCACTCAACGCCATGATTATCCTACCAGTTTTTATATGGTATCGTAAAGGTAGCGCAAGACGGAGTTAAATACATCAATAAACACAAAGGCTAGATTTCATAACTTCTTTAATTATGCCATAGCCATGATAAGTATTTCTGTGGTGAAATGACTACGTCATGATTCAATGATGCAATCCACGACACACTATAATTACATATTAATACCTTAATATACCATCTGGAGACGGCGCGTCATGGATTGCATCATGGTATCATGTAGCCATTTCACCACAGAAATACGTATTATGGCTATTTTGTAATTAAAGAAGTTATGAAATCTAGCCTTCGTGTAGTATTATTGATGTCTGTCTTTGACAATAACAATATTGGTTATTCATCCGGCAGGAGCCCACTTGTATCGCGTCTAATCCGCATATGTATGTATACGGATGCAACATGGTCGAATGGTTAAGGAGTTCACTTCGCAATAATAAGGTCCCAGATTCGATCCTACTGCATGGTATCTTGGTCAAGTGTCAAGTACCATAGCATTGAGTCAGCCAAAGTCATGTAAATGAAATTGGGAAGACGAAAACTGTTTGGAGTCTCATCGGATAGAATCTCTCTGTGATTCAAAGGGCCTGCCAGGCAGAAACTCCTTATGAATTGTGTTAAAGATACACGTGCTTGTGGAATGCTCAACTACTTACAAGGTAATTTCACAAACAAGACATTCCCGTTGATCGAACAACTGGAACACGCATCGTTGAAACAGACGAAGGTCCATTCCATTCTATGGATGTATATGAATGTATGTATGTGTATGAATATATGTATGATTTATATATATATATGTGTATATGTGTGTGTGTATGTATGCATGCATACATGTATGTTTGTATGTATATATATGTGTGTGTGTGTGTGTGTGTGTGTGTGTGTGTGTGTAAAGAGGGAAAGAGAGACTGGGAGAAAAAGGGGCGGGAACTGGGCGGGGAAAAGAGAAAGAACCTGGGGCAAAGAACAAAGAAAAGAATACATTAGACAGTAAAAGAAGAGCAGATTAGAAAACTTTAAATAAAACGATAAGATACTATATAAAGTCTCAGTAAGTTATCTCTTAATATCTTTTATTGGTTGTATCATGCGATCAGCGTTATTGGGAGACGTACTAATAACAGTGCAAAGAGACATAAATTGTCTAGACAGTAAATATCATGCTGTAGTAGTAGTAGTAGTAGTAGTAGTAGTAGTAGTAGTAGTAGTAGTAGTAGTAGTAGTAGTAGTAGTAGTAGTAGTAGTAGTAGTAGCGGTGGTGGTAGTAGTAGTAGTAGTAGTAGTAGTAGTAGTAGTAGTAGTAGTAGTAGTAGTAGTAGTAGTAGTAGTAGTAGTAGTAGTAGGAGGAGGAGGGGGGAGGAGGAGGAGGATTGGTGGTAGTAGTAGTAGTAGTAGTAGTAGTAGTAGTAGTAGTAGTAGTAGTAGTAGTAGTAGTAGTAGTAGTAGTAGTAGTAGTAGCGGTGGTAGTAGTAGTAGTAGTAGTAGTAGTAGTAGTAGTAGTAGTAGTAGTAGGAGGAGGAGGAGGAGGAGGAGGAGGAGGAGGAGGGAGGAGGAGGAGGAGTGGTGGTAGTAGTAGTAGTAGTAGTAGTAGTAGTAGTAGTAGTAGTAGTAGTAGTAGTAGTAGTAGTAGTAGTAGTAGTAGTAGCGGTGGTGGTGGTAGTAGTAGTAGTAGTAGGAGGAGGAGGAGGAGTGGTGGTAGTAGTAGTAGTAGTAGTAGTAGTCGTTGATGTTGTTGTTGTTGTTGTTTTTGTAGTTGATGATGATAATGATTTGAGTCCCAAGTCAAACCTAATTCCGCATATCTATGATGAAAGATATTCTTTTTCAAGCCATAGCGTACCTATGACAACATTATCTAAGGCGCTCTTTTTTTTTCAATGGAAAGCCATCACTAAGTCCAAGCCATACGCAAGGGGAAATCCGTCGTGTGGACTATGCATTGATGAACGAATAAATATTCTAAAGAGATTATGCAATAGCGATTGCCTAAACACGAGTAATGAATTCTTCACACGTTGTCCACACGTCTTGACACACCTCTTACAAAGCTCCGGATTGAATTACAACAACATCCTAATTTTCTTATCAACTAGAAATTTTTCGGACGTTCGCAGTTATCTCCCTTACACCTCTCGCACGCATTTTTGTATTGCCTGTGTGAAGTGATCGTTTCTGCGCTTGCGCGTTCGTACGGTTGTCCTTCCTGTTCCGTATAACCATGTCCATTACGAGCTGAGGATCCGCTAAGGTGAAACAATTGTTCTCGGTATGGTGAACTAACTGTTGGGTAACCACTTCTACCTAACTCGTCCCATGGACTGAGTGTTCTACCACTACGGATATTACCTTCCAGTGTTCTAACACTATATATATATATATATATAAATAAATATATATATATATATATATATATATATATATATATATATATATATATATATATATATATATATATATGAAAAGAGTCAGGACCCCGACGGCTGGGCTCCGGCCGTTTCGGTAGCTAGATCCGAACTAAACCAGTAGTATTTACTGGTTTCGTTCAAATCTAGCTGTCGAAACGGCCGGAGTTCAGCCGTCAGGTGCCTGACACATTTCCTATTACCGACTCTACTACCCTACGTATCGAGTACACTGGTGCGTTATGGTCCACCTGGTTCCTTACCACACTTTCTTTGTTTTTATATATATATATATATATATATATATATATATATATATATATATATATATATATATATATATATATATATATATATATATATATATATATATACTAAGAGTGAGAAATGAAATTTCGTTTTCATTTTTTTCAACTTATCGTTTTCGGTATGCCTGACCGATTTAACTCACTCAATATGCAAATTAGGTTGCTCAGCCGTTAATTTTCATAAGGAAAGTATATACTTTCGAACGTTCAACTATCTGGCAGATGGGTAAACGGTGCTGATGATAGCTAACAAGCTTGAAACTAGTACATCGTTCCTGTGTCAGTGTTGAACAAAAAGGTGACGTGGTTGCCTTAACACCGTATGGCATAAATTCAGGCTGTTCAGTTTGTTGACAAACGAACAAAGCGGCGTTATAATAAGCGTCCGCTAAACTGATGCGTGCATATATGTATGTCTACCTGTATGTATATATATATATATATATATATATATATATATATATATATATATATATATATATATATATATATATGCATGCTACTGTACGTCTGTATACATATATGTATGTACGTATACATACATACTTACATTTAAGTAAGTGCCATACTAAGAGTGAGAAATGAAATTTCGTTTTCATTTTTTTCAACTTATATATATATATATATATATATATATATATATATATATATATACAAGTGCTTCCTTAAAATGCCACACCTGGGCGAGAAAACCACCAACGCTATCCGCAAGGCTATACGGAGGGAGGGCCTCGACATCCACCTAGCCCACTCGGGCCCCTCCCTGCGAAGATGCCTCTCCAAGAAACCCGAAAAATCTACTGACGCATGCTCCCTCAGAGACTGCCCGATACGCCATGCGAACTGTTGCCTACGCACATACGTCGTGTATAAGATAGAATGTGACAGGTGCAACCAATACTACATAGGTAGCACAATTCGACCTTTGCACATCCGGATCAAGGAACACACTAAAACCAGGGCCTCGTCTTTCCGGAAACACATAGACAAATGCGGAAACAAAGACGGAAGGCCCATTGTCACAATTCTAGTGACTGAAAGAAACGTCGGCACGTTACGTATCAAGGAAGCGCTTTTTATCAAACGCCTGCAACCGCAAATAAACAACCGATCAGAGAGAAGCGAAATGAGATGGCTGGTTTAAGTTAACAAGCGATGCAACAACACACAACACACGCACACACACACACACACACACGCAAACGAGACAACTACACACACACACGCAGACACACACAGTAGCATTCCACCATACGAACATACTACACTGCCAATACAGAGGAACAAAGCAATAACACACGCACACACACACACACACACACACACACACACACACACACACACACACACTCAAGCGAGACAACAACACACGCACACACACACACACAGTAACATTTAACAAACAGGCAGAGAATGGACTGACAGCTAGCGCCATCCCACTCCCTCATTCGGCCGCTGACCTCTGTACGACCGACCCCATTTCACGCGCACGCGCGCTCTGCCGAATACCTCAGATATTCAAAACAACAAACAGCGAAGGACGCATTCCGGACCTGTCCGACAGACAACCTTTTTCCCCTCCCCGGAAAAAAACCCCAGTTTATGGATGTGAATCCGAAATATATAGGGACTATTAAATCTCTCCCAAGGTAACTCTCTCTTGTGTTGTTATTTTTATTCTATCCTTTATACTCTTCCCTTCATTCTACACATCTTATACACACCACGCATCTCAACGTACACCAACTTACATCTCTCTCTCCACCACCGGACCTTGTTACCCGGAGATTTACCCATTTGCATTGTCGAGGCTTCCAAACGACTTAAAGATATTTACTTATTGTTCCACAATGCTTCAAGCAAACTTCAATACTCTCATATATATATATATATATATATATATATATATATATATATATATATATATATATATATTATATATTCAAGCTTCCATATTCTGTGCCGTTTGTTTGTCTTTTACATACATACACACACACACACATATATATATATATATATATATTGTTATATTTTGGGAGGGTCATGCTGTCAATAAAAACACACGCACCTCTTGGTTTTCACTTCAAAGGAGGTCACAGTATGTGTGACGAAAGAACTTTGACAATATATAAACAACCTTCCGGTTATCGAACCAACCAGCCAGCCGGAAATTTATAATATATTGAAGTAAAAACCAACAGGTGCGTGTGTTTTTATTGGCTGCATGACTCCCAAAGTATAACAAAATCTGTTCCAACACACGTTTACCGATAAGAAATCTTGCAAAACAAAACAAATTCAAAAACGAAGTATATATATACATATATAACTACCCTATCATTTCACATATGGAAGAATCTGTAGTAACCCTATATATGTCAAAGAGAATATAGAAAATACATGAAAGGATCAGTCTGATTTGCATGAAGAGCACAGCTGTTTGGTGTTGTATTTGAATAAATAATGAACATTTATGCAGGAACACAACGCATATTTCAAGATATGAAGTTAAGCTTAATATCTTGACAGGCCGGTGGATTGGCAGTATCGGTAGAGGGTCGGACGCCATGCTTTACAGCAAAGAGTTACATCCCTTTACGGTCTGAGTTCAAATCCTGCCGAGGTTACCTTTGCCTTTCATCCTTACGGGGTCGATAAAATAAAGTACCAGTAATGCACTGGGATAATTGCTGGCCTTGTGCCAAAAGTAGAAACAATTGTTAAGCTTAATGGAGATAGAATTACTGGGGGGGGGGGTTAATCCTTGGTGTGAAAAGAATAAAGTGTGAAGTGTAATCGTTTTAACTATTCCTCCATACACAGAAAAACAAAAGAGATTATTCTTATGCATTTCGGACATTATTGTATCCTCATCAGAGAAAACTGCCACATATAATTATGTGTAAGGAGGAACATTGGTATTACAACGCTATATATGCCAATCAGAATATGTTTTTAGACCTACGCATTAGTGATTCTTTCATTATTTCGTCAAATGTAGTGAAGTCTATGCCTTGCTGACAAGGTTCAATAAAACTGAAACATGTCTTAGAATATTTCAAACAACAATAGTTATTTTGAATGGCCCAGTCAGAGGAACAAGATTAGCATCGAAGACCTTTTTCAAGGCCTCCAAGATTGTTGGGGACAAAGAAAATCTCTCACTGTCAGAAATACAGTGGACCAGTGATCAGTCTATAAAAAACACGTGAACAGTGATAATGCTATTGTTTACTATTTGTGTTGGATAACGTGGACTTGAGTGCCAGTTTTCGTACCTTGATAAAAGAAGGGCTCATTACAGGTCTGCTTAATTAGGGCTAAACAACAGTAACAAATTTCCTATGGTTTTCGCAGCAATCAAAGTAACTTGATTGTTTGCAAAGACCACCTAAAAACAATCTAACCTAAGTGCACTTAAAGAGTGGACAAACCATACACTCCTTGCATCACTGTTTCTGATAACCAACAAACAGACGCTCAATAACCAGTAAAATAATTGTTTTTACTTTTGGCACAAGGCCAGCAATTACCCAGTACATTACTGGTACTTTATTTTATCGACCCCATAAGGATGAAAGGCAAAGTTAACCTCGACGGGATTTGAACTCAGACAGTAAAGGGACGTAACTATGCTAGAAAGCATGGCGTCAAACCCTCTACCGATACTGCCAATTCACCGCCCTAGAATAATGCTGCTGTCTTGCATGCCACGAGAAACAAAACACCCCATTTCCCTACGGCGTAGACAGATATTCATTAGAATGCCCATATCCTTAAGTGGATAAAAATGACACTGTCGGCTCAACCACGTGATGCAAAACAACCGGTGGGAGTCCTGAATAACTGAACTTGGTAGCCATATACATATTTCCTGTCATTTCATTTCAACCGCATCTGTGTTGGCAGACGTATTTGAGTCTGCAAAACCAATGATAAAGCAATGATATATATATATATATATATATATATATATATATATATATATATATATATATATATATATTATTTATGTGTGCGTGTGTGTGTGTATGTATGTATATATATATATATATACATACATACATTGTAAATAAAACGAGTAAATCAGACAAAGTTGGAATTCCTCTTATTAATATAATCTTCTATACACAATCATACACACCCGTGTATATTTACCTATCTATATCTATATATATATATATATATATACATGTATATATGTGTGTGTCTGTGCGTGTGTGTATGTATGTAGGTATATATATATATATATATATATATATATATATATATATATATATATATATATATATATATCGAATGTAGAAAATATATATGTATATATATATATATATATATACTTATTGATTCCCGGAATGCATTACTCATTACATCAATTTCGACAACAATTGCTGCTCAAACTTTGGTTCTGCCAAAGTATTAACATTGTCAGCATCCTACTCTTTTTTCTCATCATATACTCCTTCTAACCTTCTACTTATTTCCCTCTTTCCTTTGGTGTTGTTGTTGTCGTCGTCATCATCATCATAATTATTATTATCATTATCTTCTGGGTCTCTTGCTTCTTAATTTGACAGCCAAACAAATCTTGAAGTTAGAACGGAGAATAATCTTGTTTGTGTAATCTTTGAGCAATAAGACTTTCAAGGCTTTCTTTCTCCCTTCTTAAAACTCTCTACAATAAATATGTCCGTGGTATGCTATGATAGTAGTAGTAGTAGTAGTAGTAGTAGTAGTAGTAGTAGTAGTAGTAGTAGTAGTAGTAGTAGTAGTAGTAGTAGTAGTAGTAACACCAGTAGCAACAGAGGCTGTCGTTGTGGTGGTGCTGGTGGTAGTGGTAAACTCTATAAATCCTTAGTCTGGAATATACACGTTCACAGTGGATGCAAGATTAAAGCCACAGAAATTCTTGCCAGCTACATAAACATGTGAGCAAGCTTACTTAGGACCAGCTTTGTTAACTCCACACAGGGAGAGGATTGGTAAAGTTCCGCAAGCATTGCATGCTTCAATCTTGTTGAGCTTGGAATCCACCCATTACTGAACGCAACAACAGAGCAAAACGGAGAATAAACATAACTTGGATCTTGAAGTATAACTATACTAGACTTTAAAATGTCTAATATATATATTAAAATAACAGATTAAAGTTTAAGCAAAGAATCGCTGCTTTCACCCTTAACGGGAACTTCTGAAGATCCCGTTAAGGGTGAAAGCAGGGTGAAAGCAGCGATTCTTTGCTTAAACTTTAATCTGTTATTTTAATAAATATTTGCTCTAGGGTTCTTATATATTTGATATATATTCATCCTTATCGAGCGCTCTTTGGATTTTAATCTTCACATTTATTATATATATATATATATATATATATATATATATATATATATATATATATATATATATATATATATATACTATAGATGTATACATATGCATATATAAATATATATATATATATGGAAATTATGTCTGGATCTGATATGTTTGTGTATGTGTGGGGGGGGGGAGAGAAAGGGTGTTGAAGAAAAAGATTGATGACTCTTGAAGTTGTTTAGTAGATTCCTGGTCTAACAACTTGGCCATCTCGTGCTTTGTTTATCAACGACTACGTTGATCAACGTGTCATTTCCTTTTAAAGACAGTAGTACAGAAAAACTGAAGGAAATTTTACTGTGGTATTGTGAAGACAGCGTCATTATCATGATCATCATCAGCAGAAGCAGCAGTATTATTTCTAGCACCATCCTCGTCATCCTTAACTTCATTGTAAACATCATCAGAAATTCTAATAGCATCTTCATCAAAAAACAGCAACAGTTGCAGCAGCGTCATTACTATCATGAGTATTAGCAAGAGCAGCAGCAACAGTATCACCGTCACCACCATCGCCATCATCATCATCCTCAGCAGTAACACAGCCCATAGTGGTATAAACATGATTAGAATTAAGTCAAATTCTGTTTACGTCAAATGAAATTAAATATTTATTTGTTGTTGTTGTGTTTGCGTTGTTGTTTATTTTTTGTTTTGTTTTTGTCTGTTTTGTTTATTTTATTTATTTATTTATTTACTTTTGTTTTATTTTGTTTCGAAACATTGATATTTTATGAAAACTGACACATTGCGTGGCCTATGTTACGTAGGTGAACTTGCTATTACCAAAATATGCAGAAACACCAGAAGACTCGGTGTATCTCGGACACTATTTCAAATGGCATAAAAAAGGAATACAAGATCTATTATAATTTTTGAGATGTTTGACCGTCTGTCACAAGAGACACTCACAAAACTAAATAACTGTTTGTAGTTCTTTTCATTGACGTCATAAATCAACGTGTGCTCTATCTGCCAACACCTTTCTCTCTATCTCTATCATTCCCATTGTCTCTCTCTCACCCTTGTCTATCTCCCTTTCTATATATATTTACAATTGAGGACATACCACTCCCCAACGATACACATGGCGACAAGTGGCATAGTAAGTTCTCCAAAAAATAAAGGAAAAAAAGAAAAAATCATCTGTCTTCATTCTCAAAAAAAAGAAGGCGAAAGAGCCCAAAAAATCTTAAAAGTGGAAAGTCAAAAACACCCAAAACAACCCACGTTACCACCACCACAAACACCCACCCAGTCAACCCCACTAACATCAACGTCACAACAATCACCACACACACAAATAACATTCCACCCCCACCCACCCCGACACAACAACAATAAAAAATATATACAAACATCACGCACTACACAGCAATTGACTCGAACAATGTAAAACTGTTAAATTACTTACAACACAACACCACATCACACAAAACGATTTTACAAAACCAGAAAAAATAGCAATACCCACAAACATACAAATATTTTTAAAAAACTCAGAAAAAAAAATAAAAATTCCCATATTCGATTGGTGACTTCAAGGGAACAATCTCCAAACGAATCTACACAGACATTTCGGCTCTTGAGACAAAAAAATACGAAGGATAGAACTACTGTCCTTCCTCTCCAAAATCTAAGGTGGCCTTTCCCACTTTCTCCTCCTCCGAATCGATCATGACCTCACTCAAAATAGCCAGTGTGAATGCATGTGGCTTGGGGTCGTCCTAGAAGCAGGGCCACCTCCTCACCTTCATGGACTTGGAGGGTAAATTCGTTGTACTGGACGTGACCGGCTGTGAAGGGTTCGCCTTCAGGTTAGTGGCCATCTATGCTCCGACAGCGGCAGGACGAATTGATTTCTTCCGACGTCTTGAAACTTTTCTTGGAACGTCTCGCTCTTTAGTCTTAGTGGGTGACTGGAACGGTATATTAAAGGCTAGCTGGGATTGTGTGGCAGAAGTGTATAGGGGAGGAGGGTGTAAAAGCCTCGCAAACATGCTCAGATGCTTTCAATTGTCTGACAGGTACCGAGAGGATTTTCAGAATGCGCCAATGTGGACATTGACAAACCGCATCGGGTCATCCAGATCGTATCTAAAATAGGGTATTCTATAAGGAATTAGAGAAATCTAGCTTAGATTGTCCGCAATTTAAGTTGAATACACAGACCATGAATTCGTGACGCGTTAAATAATTCTAGATAGGCTCCATAGGCAAGACCCGGTTACTGGAGGCTGAATTCATCATTCTCGACTCACAAAGCCAACAGTAACCGGATTAGCGAATTAGTTAAACGGTCGTTGACGGGAACACTTGTCAAAAACAAATAGTGGTACACCCGGAAAAGGGCGATTAGAGTATAATCGATAAGGTTTAGCAAATCCGTAGCAATAGAAAAAAAACTAGAGTAGAGGGAAAGCTAGTTACAAAACTAGAAGAGGCGATTAGCAAAGGCATCGCAACCGACGTTCTTGTGGTGAGATCAGACCTGGACCAACTCTTCAATGCTAAGCACAAGGGCTACCTGGTTTGAGCTAAAGCGCGTGTTCTTAGATACGAGGGGACAAAAGCCGTTCATTTGGCCCGAGTGGCGAAGGCCGGGTGAAGCAACAAAGCTACAATCCGATCTTGGAACACCACGACGAGCGCATGAAACTCGATCACAAGCAGATGGGTGTGACTTTTCTGCACCACTTTGCCCAGGAGCGGCGGCGGGCCGGATCGCGAGAGGGACTTCACAGCCAATCTCGATGGCCCGTCACGGCTGTTGCGAAAAGCCGATAACAGTCCTAAGAAACAGCGGCTTCTCCGTGAGAATCTCTTACTCTCCAAATCACCGTTGTATATCTAGCAAGAAAAACGTCAAGACTAATGCACTTTTCACACTTCCCTGTAGGCCATTGATACCGGCAAATGTTTTACCGCCATATAGTTGTAAATAGTCTACTCTTACCCTAAAAGGATGAAACCTCACATCACCAACTAACGCCTTCCATCTTCCAGATGCTCATGCAGATGGTCTGAGGCCTGACCTCTGGACCAACAGTGCAACACTCTAGCGGTGATATATGAAGCAAAAGTGATCTCCACCAACTAAAACGACCTAACTGAATCCTGGGATTATGTAGCCATGACTGAGAGCCGGTTCAAAAGCCGATTCCTGAACCACGAAACGACATTCAGACATCCTGACAAAGACATACCACTCAGCTCGCAAGCAATGTGGGAAACCCCAAAGAAAGCGGCACAGCGTTCTCCATTAAATGGAGGATGCTGGAAAGAACCACCTCCTACATCAATGGAGCGAAATTTTGTCAGCTATGTACCTCTGAAAAGTAAAATACACTCTCACAACTGTTATCAAAGAAACGCTTCTTGAATACGCACCGCAACTGTTTCAATTGTTAAAATGGTCAAGGGCAGACTAATATTTCGACTTTTCAAATTAATTCGTCTCTTCCTGAAACACGAGTTACCTAACTTTTTCTTGTTAGAGTTAGCTCCCTTTACATTTATAAAATGTAAGTTATTTGCTAGTTAAAGGGTAATTTCGGGATTACCTACCCTTAGAACTATCTTATACTTTCAAGAATCTCCCCGAATGTACACCATTTTTATTATAGCCGACTGAATCAGTAACGAATTAATCTTGTGTGCCCCATTAATTTTCTGCTTTTATGAAAACTTATCTCTATGTTTACAAATCGAGGACTCACTTTTTTGTAATTCCTAATTCACACTTGTATTTTGGGATCCGGGCGTGATATATCAATTGGCAAAATCCATGCGAATTTTGCATGAGCCAATTAATAAGCGAACCTTTTATGGAGATTCTATCTATACTTTGGAAATCAGATGTGGCGCATGGCTAACAAAGTTTAAGGACGAACTCTTAGCCTCTGCACACCCAATGATCGTTGTGCGTGTGGAAGAGTCACATCCTACTTTGAGGTAACCCTGTTTGGAGCTGAACACAATGAATCTAGAGGACTCTAACCTGGAGAAAATTCCCTCAGCAGATCGTATGGTCATCTCACTTGAGTGACTTTCAATGTACGTTTTCGTAGGCATATACATTTTATTCTGTGCGTATATATGTGAAATGTGAGCATTAATGTCTAATTCTATTTGTGCGTACTCATGTGTTATGTGGGTGTTGAATGTATATTGTGTAATGTGTGGTGCTCTAAGAGCGTGAGGCTAACATGTGTTGACATATGGAGGCATGTATTTGAATATGTGCGTATGTATATATATATGTATGTTGTATTCGCATTTTTATCAATGTGTTTGTATAGTGTGTGTATGAATATTTCAACATGTGAACATAATTTAATGACATTGCGTAGGTATATACTACAGAGCATATGTGTGTGTGTGTGTGTGTGTGTGTGTGTGTGTGTGTGTGCGTGTGTGTGTGTGTCTGTGTGTGTCTGTGTGTGTCTGTGTGTGTGTGCGTGTGGTATGTGCGTGTGTGTATGTATGTATATATGTATAGAGCAAAAATCACGAGCACTCTATCTCAAAATTATTTTTGAAAAGCATAAGAAATGCTCAACCGGTAAATACTTAAAACACAAAACTGAATACTAACTAATACTTATTACTAAGTTTTACTTATTCCTAATTAAACTATTTTTCACTGGGAAAAATTTGTCAGCATTTTCTTTTCCTTTTTACTAATGTATATATATGTGTGTGTAAAAGGTAAACAGAAATAACAACACATTCGGTACAGTATATGGAAGGAATATATTAGATTATATATATATATATATGTGTGTTTGCGTGTGTGTGTGTACGTGTGTACGTGTGTGTGTGTGCGCGCGTGTGTGTGTGTTTTCGGCAATATTTATAAATATATATGTGGGTGTGTCCACGTAAACTTCTCTCTCTCTCTCTCTCTCTCCCTCTCTCTCTTTCTTTGTAGAGCTTGCATATATGTAAGTGTATGCACATGTTTGTGTGCGTCTATACGTTTGTGTTTCGCGAGTGAAGTTGTGTGTGCGGACATGTATTTCTTGTATCATTATATATACAGTATATACGTGTACGAGTGTATGTATGCTTGTATTTCTATATAGTAAGAAATTATATGTGTGGGTTGTGGTGGATGTGGGTTTGTGTGTGTGTGTGTGTGAAAATGTATAATTATCTATCTATATGTGTATATAACGTGTGTTTACATATGTGTATTGCCATGTGAAGGTATATGTGTGCGCGAGTGTGAGTAAAATTGTATCTATAGTTGTGTGAGTGAATATATGTTTGAGGTGTTTAAGTAGGTGGGTGGACGTGCGCGTGCGCATACGCGCGTCTGCGTGTGTATGTGTGTGAGTGTGTGTGTATGTGTGTGAGTGTGTGTATGTGTGCGTGTGTGTGCGTGTGTGCGTGTAACTTGTAAGAGTGTGCATAAATAAATAAAGGGAGACGACAACGTGGTATTTGTAATAAAGCCGATAACGGAAACCATATAGATGTTTGGTATTAAAATTATTTTCCTCTATCATTTATTTGATTTGTCACACTATCTTTGTCATACTACCAGTCCCTCTACTTTTCTTTCACAATCTCTCTCCATATATATGTATATATATATATATATATATATATATATATATATATATATATATATATATATATATATGTATATATATATATATACATATATATATATATATATATATATATATATATATATATATATATATATATATATATATATATATATATATATATATATATATATGACCAAACTAAAATATGTTGACAATCTTTTAATAATGTCTTCCTTGTGAAATTTGTGGTCTTGTTTTGCTTAACTAATGAATATATATATATATAGTAATAATAATAAATTTGAAGAGTAAAATCCAAAGAGGGTTCGATAAGGATAAATATATATCAAATATATAAGAACCGTAGACCAAATATTTATTAAAATAACAGATTAAAGTTTAACCAAAGAATCGCTACTTTCACCCTTAATGGGATCTTCTGAAACTAAAAAAAAAATCAATCTGTGAACGCAGAAGTAAATATTTCGAAAAACGTTGCAACCGGAGGAAGACAGAAAGACAGGTAATATATACTTACCTATACGAATAAGTAAAGGTATAAACATAAAATATACTTAGCTACCACACCAAGACGTAAATTATCCGCGTATAGCTCGTACTATCCGTTAGGGTATAGTGTGGGGCTGTTATACAGGAGAGTTTTGTGCAATCTGTATGTTTTGTGAAGGTACGTATACTTTCACGTACGTATATTTGCTTGTATTTGTTATAGGCGTATATATTATATTATATATACTGGTACATGTGTATATGGTTATGTGTATACGTGAGTTTTGTGTTTGTGTGTGTATGCGGGTTTGCGCGTATGTAGGGTGTGTGTATATGTGTACTTTGTGTTTTGGTTGACGTACGTTTAGCGAACATATGTGTATTTACATGTAGGTGTGTGTTGCGTGCGTTATATACGTATTTATGTGTGTATATTTATATACGTTTATAGAATTATATGTATACAGGCACACACACACACGCATGTATATATATATATGTTTTTTATATATGTTTTATGTGTATTTGGTGTATATGTTCATTTGTGTGCAGGCGTTGCGCGGGTTTTGTATGTGTGCGCGTGTTTTTGTGTACGTGCCTGTAGTTGCATACCCAAGGCGGGTG
>OZ024740.1:370796073-370805164 GCA_964016885.1 Eledone cirrhosa
TGTGTGTAGAGAGAGAGTCCCGACGGTTGAGCTCATGCAGTTTCGACAGCAAACACCAGTTTATTACAACGAAGTTATACCATGAATGTAGGTTCTGTTGGCCTGGAGGACAAACTTTTTTACCATGTGCCGGTGGAAAGGAACCGGAAATATATATACATGTGTGTGTCTGTGTGTGTATCTGTGTGTCTGTGTCTGTGTACATACATAAGCGTGCGTGCGCATGTGTGTATTTACATGTATATATGGAAGCACACTTGGCCAAGTAGATAAAAAGTTCTCTTTACAACCATGAAGTATTAGTTTCGGTGCCATTGCACTTATATACAAGTGTAGGCGATATTGTTGACTGGTGGGCGATTTCAACTGTTAAGTGGGCGATGAGTCAACTGAACAGAAAATGGTGGGCGGGCGACTGGAAATTTCGGTGGATTTTGAGTATTAAGGATTTTGGGTATTAAGAAGTTATTTCAACATATACTACCCGAAAAAATATTCAAAAGAGATATATATAAAGAACCTGTAAAAAAAGGTAGGATTTTAAATGGGAATAACGAACCAGTAACAAACTTTTACCAAACATTTTTGGTATGCTTTTGAATATTTATTATACAGGTGGGCGGTGGGAATGTTTTTCATGCGAAAGTGGGTGTTGACGCAAAAAACGTTTGGAACTCCTAATATAAAGTGCTGACATATATGTTAAGTGAAGGCGTGTGGCTGAGTGGTTAGAGGATTGGATTCGCAATCGTGAGGTTATGAGTTCGATTCCCGGACCGGCTGATGCGTTATGTCCTTGAGCAAGACATTTTATTTCACGCTGCTCCTTCTACCTGGAGTTGCGACCGATAGATAGTATTAACAATTGGACAGACCAATGGAAACATTGTTTCCTCGGTCCGATTTGACGAAAGTTGATCGTTCCTTTTATATCTGTTAATGGCAACACTATGGAATAGTTAAGATGAAGTTAAAATATTTACAACTGCAGCATTGGCATACGTATTAAACATGAAAACAGAGTCGTATAAAAATGTAAAATAACTATTTAGCGCCTGAAATTGTGACTTGCTTCGTCAGCTATCTTTAACAACGTATACAGTAATCATTGAATCGTACTAAGAATAGCAGTGACATGATCACAGCTTGTATACATACAAATATATATGTGTGTGTGTGTGTGTGTGTGTACACACATACATAAGCGTGCGTCTATGTGTATGCATGCGCACGCGTGTGTGTGTGTTTGTGTGTGTGTAGTCTTCTGTACAGAAAATACGAAGATTATAGCTTGAATTCAAGAAAGAAAATTAAATACTAAATCGGCTTAAATGTTATGATTAGACATATTTTCTGAGGTTTCCTGATATTTAATGAAACTAGAATGGTCATTGTTGTGGTTTCCTTCTCTTTTTATTTTTAGTATATATATATATACATATACATACACACACATATATATATATATATATATTAGAAATAGAAGCTTTCACCGTATTTTTTGAGTAAAGGAATTTTAGCCTGATAGTGGGGTTTATAACCCTCAGAGAAATGGAAAAAGATGAGTATTTACGTACATGTACGTAAATACTCATCTTTTTCCATTTCTCTGAGGGTTATAAACCCCACTATCAGGCTAAAATTCCTTTAGTCAAAAAATACGGTGAAAGATTCTATTTCTAATTTCAAACTTGCTCACTGTTTCAAAACATACTTACTTGATATATATATATATATACAGTATATATATATATATATATATATATATATATATATATATATATATATATATATGTATATAGAAGAGCTTCTACAGGACTAGAACTGTTTCATTCATGAGAAATTATCAGGAAGCTCACGAATGAAACAGTTCTAGTCCTGTAGAAGCTGTACTATATTCAACCTTTTATACTCTGGTATGTATTGAGTACCTTACTTACTGTGGTTACCTCCGATTCAACCCGGAATAACTTTTATATATATATATATATATATATATATATATATGTGTGTGAGTGTGTGTATATATATATATATATATATATATATATATATATATATATATATATATATATATACATATATATTTATATATATATATGTGAGTTTGTGTATATATATATATATATATATATATATATATATATATATATATATATATATATATATATATATATATATATATACATATATATATGTATATTTGTGAGTGTGTGTGTATATATATATATATATATATATATATATATATATATATATATATATATATATATTGTTATACTTTGGGAGGGTCATGTTGCCAATAAGAAACACACGCACCAGTTGCTTTCACTTCAATTTATTATAATAAATTTATAAATGGAAAGCATCCAGCAAATAGCAAACTCCATCCACCAGAGCATTAGAGTTACTATAGACTACCCAAGTAAACACCCCAACCATCGATTACCTGTACTAGACACAGAGCTCTGGTTAGATACCATTAACAACAAAAAACAAATCCTCCATTCCCATTATGCCAAACCCATGACTTCCAAACATCTGATCCACCGAAACTCGGCCGTTTCGGACCATACCAAAATCAACATACTGATTGCGGATTTGGTACGGGTGATGAGAAATGTGTCCCGCATGTGCAACCCCGAAGAACTAGAGAGACACATACAACACTTCATCCACCGTATGCAGTTCTCTGGCTACAATCAGAGAGATAAAATCAGAGTGTATAGAGGAGCCAGAACCAAATGGGAAAAAAATGGTAAATAATGACATAAATGGGACCTGCCCCTTGTATAGGAGCAAATTTTGGAATAGAATAGAAAGAACTAGGAACAATGCTAATAGAATAAACTCATGGTATGATAGCAATAAATACCAGAGTGTAATGTTCATCGATACAACCCCTAGAGGTGAATTAGCTTACAAATTTAGAAGGGCCCTAAATAAACATAAACTCAATATTAAGATAGTAGAAAGACCAGCTACCTCCGTAAAAACACTTATTAGCAAGACATACCCTTTTCAAAGACCCTCATGTATAGATAAGAAATGTATAACCTGTAAAATAAGCCCCCATATTAACTGTAAAACTAGAAATGTAGTGTATAGCATAAGATGTACTGAAGGACAATGTAGAGACAAAAATATAGTGTACATAGGTGAGACAGCTCGTAGTGTAGGGGAACGGATAAATGAACACTGGCGAGACCTTCAAGATAATAAATAATCATCTGTACTCTACCAACATGCTAAAATAGAACACAAGAGTAAATTAGAGAACATAGAAATAAAAATAGAATCTACACACAGAAAAGACGCAATGTTTAGACAAATTACAAAGGCAATAAACATAAAAGAATTACAACTAAAATTAAATAGAAAATATGAGTGGAACAGCAACATCACAACTTACAATTAAGGACAAAATGAAAACACACACACACATAGAACAAACAACCAACCAGTAACATGTAAATAAACAAATAAATAAATGAACATAAACACACACAGACACCCGGATGTGGCGCATGCGCAGACTGAGCACACAACACACACACAGAAACAAAATAGCGTAGAACAGAACAAAGGAGAGGCACAGAAACAAAGAAAGGAATCCCCAGTCACTGAAGAGGTCACAGAGTGTGTGACGAAAGAACTATGACTATATATAAACAACTATCTGGTTGTGGAACCAACCAACCAACCAGAAATTTATTTAATTTATAAATTTATTATAAATTTATTATAATAAATTGAAGTGAAAGCAACTGGTGCGTGTGTTTCTTATTGGCAACATGACCCTCCCAAAGTATAACAATATCGGTTTCAACACACGATTTCAGATAAAGAATCTTGCTAAACAAATTCAGAAACGAAATATATATATATATATATATATATATATATGTGTGTGTGTGTGTGTGTGTGTGTGTGTGTGTGTGTGTGTGTGTGTGTGTGTGTGTGTGTGTGTGTGTGTGTGTGTGTGTGTGTGTGTGTGTGTGTGTGTGTGTATTTGTAGTTCCTGGATTTCTAAGGATCTGTTCTGATGATTTCTGATGATTTTGTTTGTTTGTTTGTTTTACGTTTACTTTTTTGTTTTCGTTTTGCTTTCTTTTTGTTTTGTTTTGTTTGTTTTTTTGTTTTTGTTGCTGTTAATGCTGTTGTCGTTGTTGTTGCTGCTGCTGCTCTGCTGTTGTTATTGTTGATTTGGTCTTCTATTTTCTTTCGATGAAAATAATTTCTATTTTAAATTTTGAAAAGTAGATATACTGTTGACCGTTTGCTCATAAATTATATTTGTTCCAAAGCATCGTTATCACATCAGATAAAATGTGTTTAGGTGTAATTCATACCAAAATCTCAATGAATATTGAAAAGGGATACACAAAGCATCACTTTAAAAATCTATAACATATAAATTAGCAATCAAGACAAAATCAATGTAACAACAAAAATAAAAACAATTATACATACGTAATAATAGTACAGTAAGACACCACAAATAAACACTCCAAAAACACACACAACCTCGAATAAACTAACGTTGAAACTTCTAGATATTCATTCGATCTGCCATATATAGCAATCATATCTTCCGCGTAATACACTGTTTCGTATTTAAAAATAGAACATCACATTGAATTATGTAGTCTGAAAACAAAAAGAAATTAGATGCTCGCGGCAGGAAATTTTTTATTATACTTTAATTCGATTATAGCGAAAATAAATCTAAACAAGAATAGAAACCGTGAACAACAACTAATTCTACACGAGTCTACGATAGAGCATTTGCATGATTGGTTAGCCTGCTAAGAATAGTGACCAATTCATACTCTACCATCTTAACAAAAGGGCACATTGGCTATATATGCATGTGTGTGTAAAGTATTCACACTCTGAAACGTATTAGATATGGATATATGTGTGTATGTATGTATGCATGTATGTACGTATGTATGTACGTATGTATATGTGTATGTCCGGGAGAGATGACCCCTTAGCCTTTGTCACCGGGAGAGATGACCTCTTAGCCTTTGTCAAGGCAGAATTCTAGGAGAAGGAAAACTCTGATATAACACCTGCAACCCTGATGGTATCCAATGATGTTGACTTGTTCATCTTTTTGGTAAATATCATCCTGGTTAAGAGAGTGAGACTGGCTTTGTGCAGTGCCTTTGCTCACTATAAAAGCTTCACGGCACAGGCATTGCTTTATATCTGGAGATCTCTCTGCACTTGTCGTCACATGGTACCATGGGCCCAACACTGTGTGTCAATAATTGTCACAAGTGTAGTGTTTGTACCAGAGTTTTCAAGTCGCTGGCTGGACTAAAAAGTCACACTCGTTCAGCGCATCGGTAGGGGTTCTCCTACATGGATATAAAGTAGTGGCCGTACTCGAAAACGAGTTGGCAGCCACCATATGTGTATGTATGATTGTATGTATGTATTACGTATGTATATATGTGTGTGTGTATGAATGTGCCAATAAAGAGAGAGTCGATTTCTAACATAGACACAAGACTCTCTCATTGGAATTTACACATCAACTAGGTAGATATGTATGCATGCATGCATGTGTAGATATGGATGTTATTGTATGTGTGGATGTGGATGTTTTGAGTTGTATGTGTGCATGTGTATATGCTTTGTATCTGTACATGTGTATATGCAGTTATTAGATGCAAAATCTTTGGAATGTTTTACATATGTATGTATGTACGTATGTATGTATGTATGTACGTATGTATGTATATGTGTGTGTGTGTGTGTATGTATGTATGTATGTATGTATGTATGTATGTATGTATGTATGTATGTATGTATGTACGTATGTGTATAGAAATATGTGTGTGTATATATAGAGTTAGACTTAATCTGTCTCCTATTTTAACAACACCATCTTAGACCCCTTTAGCAGAAGCCACTCGGTTGCAATCATTCGGACCAGATCACCTGTTTGATACCTTCATCCTTTCCTCCCACCGATCTTTCATTAGCACGAACCTTCTCTCCCCGACTAAACATATATGGCGGTGGATTGGCAGTATCGGTGCAGCGTCAGACAACATGCTATACGACATAGAGTTACGGCCATTTACGATATGAGTTCAAATCCTGCCGAGGGTAGCTTTGCCTTTCTTTCTTACAGGGTTGATAAAATAAAGTACCTGCAATGCACAGGGGTCAATTTAATCGATTTTCCGCTCCCCCAAAATTGTGCCTAAATCAAAAACCAATATTCCAGTTGTTCTAACAACCCAAATACTTACTCAATATATTAGCGTGGGTATTTCATACACATGTATTTCCTTAACGAAAATCTCGTAACGACTCAAGGTGACAGACAGAGTATGCCAAGTTTAAACCTTTTGGTTGCATATGCACTGATCCAATGCTTTTGCACACAAGATATACCTTAAAATAACCTTAATGATAGATCAATAGTAAATACTTGATATCATGCGTGTGTCTGTGTGTGTGTGTGTGTGTGTGTGTGTGTGTGTGTGTGTGAGTATGTCTGCATGTAAATATTTGATATCATGCGTGTATGTCTGCATGTGGAGTGCGTGCGCCTGTGTATATATGGAAGCGTGTGTGAGTGTACGTGTGTGTGCCCATGTGTTTGTGAGTTCGTGTGTGTCCGTGTGTTCGCGCGTACGTATGTCTGTATATGTGTGTGTGCGTGCATGTGTATGTTTATTGTTTTAATAAATACACCTTTAGTATTGACCAGACCATAGAAATAATAATAGCATTGGTTTGTTTTTAACGTAATGCCGCCATCTTTTTATGAATACAAACATATTTTTTTCTTTTCTCAAGAATATTATCAACTTTACATTCAATGTATTGGATTCAACAAACAATTTAAAATTCTACGCCATTGCAACTAAATGATGCCTTTTTCTAGATTCACAGATATGGCCGAAAATCGTATTCCTGGATCTTCCGTCGTTTTCAACGACGAGCATTTAGTTTATTGATCAACTAAAAGGTTTATATAGCAGGCATACATATCCTTTAAATGATTTCTCATTTAAGCAAAAGGCCAGCATTTTTTTTAGGGAAGGGAAAGTCGATTATATTGACAACACAGTGCTTGACTACTACATTATTTTAGTACCAGTCACGCACTGGGGTCCATATGATCCCCAAATAATTGTTGGCCTTGTGCCTATTCAGAAACCATTATTTTCCCGCAAAGGTTAACGTTGCCTTTCATCCTTATGGGGTCGATAAAATAAAGTACCAGTAATTCACTGAGATAATTGCTGGCCTTGTGCCAAAAGTAGAAACAATTATTTTATCGACGCCGGGAGGATGAAAGGCATGGTTAAATCTACGTGTATCCTTTAAATATAGCTGAATGAACGTGACACGGTGTGTGATAAAGCTAACCTTTGAATTACAGATGCTATCTACCCAAACGGCCTTGCAGATAGTCCCTGTCGCCTAATTTCACACACACAGTAAGGAAGGCACATACAATTTGCGTTCATAATATTAACCACGCCACTGTCAGCATACTAAAGAGTAAGCGGCTTAAAGGGACATAACTCTAGTAGGACAGGGTTACTTCCCTTAGATTATATTTTTCGTGCCATATGAACAATTCCAAGGGAAATAACTCCAAATTACTACGTTCATTTTTTGTATGCTAAGGAAGTGGTTATATGGGGGAAGAGAAAACGAGGCTGAGAGAGAGAGAGAGAACTAAATACACATCTACATGTACATACATATATACATATATATCATACATATATACATACATATATACATACATATATGCATATATATATATATATATATATATATATATATATATATATATATATATATATATATATATATATATATATACCTAACACGTCCCATGGAATGAGTGCTCTACCACTACGGATATTACCTTCCAGTGTTCTACCACTATATATATATATATATATATATATATATATATATATATATATAAACGAAAATGTCTGTGTGTCTTTATGCAGTCGATGCTTTTCCACAGTTTCCATCCGATTTTGTTCAAATTTGATACATACGTTATTTAGCTCCAGGAGCATATCAACATGTAGTTTAAGTATTGTTTTTCTCGTAAATAACAGAGTTCTGGGGCTATTTACAGACGTCTATGTTGGTGAGAAAGGGAGATCTTTGTTTACACTTGCGAAAGGTGTGCCAGGCAACGACAGGCTCTTTTGCTAGGTAGTGTAAGTTAGCGTGAAACACTCTTCAATATGGGTGGCGATAGAAAGAGGAGCAAATGAGTTAGCAGTGTTTGAGAGGAAGTAACAGAAAACCAAACAGCTTCGTAGAGTAGAGGTCATTTTACTAAAAATAAACGTAGGGTGATGAAATAGAGGATCTTCTGGCAAGATGTTGTTCTCACATATAAGAAACCTGAAGCAATGTAGCATACGATTTTCTATCCAAACCCAGTGAGACAATGAAATACCAGCTATAGGTTTGGACTACTTATCCATGAGTATGTTCTTGCTGTTATTGTTGCTGTTTAGTTCCAAGTCTACCCCTAATCTAGCACACCTATGATTAAAGACATTCCAAGTACGGTCATCCTATTATTGAATTAGTATCTAGGACTAACAGTGGGGTGTTATTTGAGGGAGATTTTGCTACTATTTTTGCCTGTTTGCGCGATTATGTAGGCGTTCTTTTGTTGACTCAGATGCCGGTGATCCAATAATGCTATCCACACTACCACTAATGGTATTTAGACGTAAAGTGTGTTCAAATCATTCTAGGTTTGATTTTCCCATTCGCAGTTCAGAGTTTGATAAAATAAATAACAGCAATTTTGTAAGGTCTATTCAATGTACTACGGTGAAAAACAACTTAAACCGCACTCAAGTAAGAGTCACTCGGCTAGTCGCTAAATACTCGTTCATCAACATCTCTAGCCAACAGACGCATTGTCTTCTCTCTTTATTTCTTTTACTGTTTCTACAATAGCCTCTCTCCGTTAGACCGAACTAGCAGCTCACCATCCCCCTCCAAGCCGACGCGATGTAGCTGTCTCTCCTTTTCTCGCCATCACTACTGGAAGTGAAAATGGAAAACA
>OZ024740.1:370805364-370807864 GCA_964016885.1 Eledone cirrhosa
TGCTTGTGGTGGTGGTGATGGTTGTGGCGGTGGTTGTGGTGCTGCTGTTGCTGTTGGTGCTGCTGGTGCTGCTGCTGGTTTTGTCGTCGTCATTTGGGTGTTGATGCTGGTGGGAGGGAGTGCTGGTGATGGTAGTTTCCATAATAATCTTAATTGTGAAGGTACAGTTTATAATTCTTGTAGACACTCCCAATCTACGTAAGTGGTGAGGGTGTGGAAGATGATGATGATGATGGTGGTGGTGGTGGTGGTGGTGGTAGTGGTTGTGGTTGTGGTGATTATTGTGTGGGTAGAGATAGGAGTAATTGTTGATGGTATTTCTTTTCAAGGCGTGCTGATAAAATTATCTGTAAAAGTAAAATGTCCAAACGACAATTATATTAATGTACGTGGTAATGGTGGTGGTGGTGGTGGTGGCGGTGACAGCTTTAGTGTTGAGGTGTGGCAGTGACAGTGGGGGCGATGGTGGGAGTGGTCAATATAACTCAGTGTTGAAACTGTATTCGATGCCATGTGCGGGAAATAAGGCACCATGAAATATAATGATGTGAACTGGAAGGTAAAATTGAGGTAATCTTGAAGAAGAAGAAGAAGAAGAAGAAGAAGAAGAAGAAGAAGAAGAAGAACAACAACAACAACAACAACAACAACAACGACGACGACGACCACGACGACGACGACGACAACAACAACAACAACAACAATAACAACAACGGCGACGACGACAACGATGACGGCGACGACCACGACCACAACAGCAGCAGCGGCAACAAGTAAAGGTAACTACTATGGTGACAACGATGACATGTAATAACATGAGAACAATAAGAACAATAACAAGGGAGTAACAATAAGGAAGATAACAATAACAGCAACAAAAACATCAATCATCTAAAAGAAAGGCCAGTAAAAAAATATCACTAACGACGATCACTGCAACAACAACCACAAGAAACTAGAGAAAGAAGCACATGATAAAAATGAGATTTAAAGCAGAAGTTAGATATAAAAGGTAAAATTGAAATAAATACATAAAAACAAATAAAGAAATAATGAAAGTAAACAACAACAACAACAACAACAACAACAACAACAACACTGGCAATGTAGTACTCGTATGTGATGCTAAAATGGAAAAGAAATGTCATTATAAAAACGATGTCAGACATCTATACACAAACAAGGTAAAAAAAATACATATCTAAAAGAAGATCAAAGGATGAAGAAGCAATGAAAAAGAACGATGATCGTATAAGTTCTGAAGGCGCCATTTTGAAACTGAAATAGTTAAATGCGGGAAAACTTTTAGATGTATTGGCCCAGACAGCAAAGTTAGACTCGTCTTTTATTTTATCTCTTTTCTTTTACGTTTATATGTCTGCAGTGTTTAATATACATGTTTGTGTGTATCAGTTTGTATGTTTGTATGTGTGTCTATGTGTGGGCGCGAGTATGTTCGTGTGTGCATGTATACTAACATTCTGTTTTACATAAATAGTGACTACAATAAAGATCCCTTGGAGGTAATTATCTTCTGATGAGGAGACAATAATGACTGAAATGCGCAAAGATAGGCTCATGTTTTTTATTTCTCTATCTGTATAGATGGAATAGTAGATGTCTTTTATATCTATATTAAATTTATCCTAAATCTTCTAATATACACCATATTTTACATGGAGATTATATATATATGATAACTGCTACTTCTTCTTTACAGAATAGAGTCATCTCCGTGTATATATATATATATATACATATATATGCGTGTTTTTGTGTATGTATGTATGTGTGTGTGTATATATATATATATATTTATTTATATATATATATATATATATATATATATATATAAAATATTAAACAAATAATGAATAAACAATTCCTTATATTAAACAAAAAAAAAAAAAAAGTTCATTATTTAACGATCGTTTCTAGGATATATATGTGTTAGAATTGGTATGCATATTCAACAGATCTATGTACAAAATTATACAAAATTATACAAATTATCAAGATTAAATATACATACCAACACATATATACGCCGTCTTCAGAAATAATGAAGTATATTTATTGATAATAACAACAATTCAAAATTTCAGGTCCGTTTGGGAACAAAATTGACCAATGAAAACACAAAGGGTTAAATGCAGTTCGGTGTGTGCATATACATGTAAAACCCTTACACATATTTTACAAAAATGTATGTATAATTTGTATACGCATACTAAAAGGATGGATGCAAATACAAAATTTCAAGGTTAATGTCTCTGTAAGTTTATAATGTACAGATAAGATGCGTATTGACACAAGTGTGAAATTAAGTATATAAATATATTTTTTCATACTCACACTTATCCGTACAATCACACATACACGCGCGTATATGCATAAATATACACATAACCACGAACATACAAACACACACACACCCCCACTCACATTTATATATGTGGATATAAAATCATAAGCACATGGATATTAATTCACTCACACA
>OZ024740.1:370812864-370850364 GCA_964016885.1 Eledone cirrhosa
TACGGATAAGTGTGAGTATGAAAAAATATATTTATATACTTAATTTCACACTTGTGTCAATACGCATCTTATCTGTACATTATAAACTTACAGAGACATTAACCTTGAAATGTTGTATTTGCATCCATCCTTTTAGTATGCGTATACAAATTATACATACATTTTTGTAAAATATGTGTAAGGGTTTTACATGTATATGCACACACCGAACTGCATTTAACCCTTTGTGTTTTCATTGGTCAATTTTGTTCCCAAACGGACCTGAAATTTTGAATTGTTGTTATTATCAATAAATATACTTCATTATTTCTGAAGACGGCGTATATATGTGTTGGTATGTATATTTAATCTTGATAATTTGTATAATTTTGTATAATTTTGTACATAGATCTGTTGAATATGCATACCAATTCTAACACATATATATCCTAGAAACGATCGTTAAATAATGAACTTTTTTTTTTTGTTTAATATAAGGAATTGTTTATTCATTATTTGTTTAATATTTTATCTTGACTCTGTATACCGTTTATCTTTCACCGAAAGTGATTTTTCATTACATCTCTTCTTTCCATGATATCCGGAATACATTGAGTTCTTCATACGGATTGGACACTACCGTAAACTCTTGGTAGATTTATCTACATATATATATATATATATATATATATATAGAGAGAGAGAGAGAGAGAGAGAGAGAGAGAGAGAGAGAGAGAGAGAGAGAGATACGGTATATATACATATACATATGTATGGAGGTGTATGTTTGTGTGTATACATATATGCATGCATGTGTGTGTGTGTGTGTGTGTGTGTGTGTGTGTGTGTGTGTGTGTGTGTGTGTGTGTGTGTGTGTGTGTGTGTGTGTTATATAAGGCGGTGAGTTGGCAGAATCGTTAGAACGTCGGATAGAATGCTTTGTGGTATTCGTTTCGGCTCTCTGCGCTCTGAGTTCAAAATCCACGAGGTCAAATTTACCTTTCATCCTTTCGGGGTCGTTAAAGAAGTACCAGTCCAGTATTTGGGGTCTATTCTCTCTCTATATATTTATATATATATATATATATTATTTTCCCACATCTTACGTTAACTATTTTTCCATTTTGAGGCTATAGTCATTTATATATTATGGAATACTGTTGGCTTCTTGGTACAATAATTTCTTTCCTTTTTCATTTATATATATATATATATATATATATATATATATATATATATATATATATATATATATATATATATATATATATATACATATATATATACACACACATATTATATATATATATATATATATATATATATATATATATATTAATTAAAATAACAGATTAAAGTTTAAGCAAAGAATCGCTGCTTTCACCCTTAACGGGATCTTCTGAAACTAACAAAGTCAATCTGTAAACGCAGAAGTGAATATTTCAAAAAACGTTGCAGCCGGAGGAAGACAGGAAGACGATACTTTGGTTCGTGGAAACATTCCCTGGCAAAGAACGGGAAAAAACGAATATAATACGTCATTATTTGGAGCGGTGAAAAACAATTACACGCAAAAACAAAACCACGTTTATGGTATAAAAGAAGTCGTAGACTAATATTCTATTTGTTCTACGGTTCTTATATATTTGATATATATTTATCCTTATCGAGCCCTCTTTGGATTTTAGTCTTCAAATTTATTATTATTACTATATATATATATATATATATATATATATATATATATATATATATATATATATATATATATATATATATATATATATATATATATATATATTAAAAATTAGTATCAGTTCTCTGAAATAGCGATGTATGTATACATGTATGTATAGTATATTTGATAATATACTGTATGTTTATTTAAAAACATGTTGAAGACCATTCGCTGTGAGTTTTAAAATAGTGACTATGTTACTTACTTTGTCTCGGCAAAAACAAAGGGAAGCAACCGACAGCTGTTTCTTGTTTGTTAACGGTTATCAAGATTGCTTATCCCACCGCTTCTGCCAAGACTTATCGTAGCTGGATTCTTATAGAATTCCAGTGATGTTTAAGAGCTGATTAAGCAGAGCAGTTGCCGGTCCAACAAAATTTTTAAAATAAACATACAGTATATTATCAAATATACTATACATACATTTATACATACATCGCTATTTCAGAGCAGTGATACTAATTTCTAATTTTTGCTGGACCGGCAACTGCTCTGCTTAATCAGCTCTTAAACATCACTGGAATTCTATAAGAATCCAGCTTCGATAAGTCTTGGCAGAAACGGTGGGATAAGCAATCTTGATAACCGTTAACAAAAACGAGAGACAGCTGTTGGTTGCTTCCCTTTGTTTTTGCCGAGACAAGGTAAGTAACATAGTCACTACTTTAAAACTCATAGCGAATGGTCTTCAAAATGTTTTTAAATAAATATACAGTATATTATCAAATATTCTATACATACATTTATATATATATATATATATATATATATATATATATATATATATATATATATATATATATATATATATATATATATATATTTGCTTCTCTGGAGGAAAAAATCGACTGTATTCAAACCTGGAACCTGGAGAAGGAATGCGCTTCACGAGGTTTCAAATGCCTAAAAAATGTCGGATGTCACTACGGCGCCTCAATGACTCCATCAAGCGTTATAAGTTAAATGATGATGATAATGATATATGTATGTATGTCAGGTCGTTCTCGAGTGCTACTAGTAACATGTAACCCAGTACAACCTGTCTCATGGTCGGGTCGTCGGCGACTAAACTGGCAACCCCACCAAGCTTGCTTGGTGAGGAGGGTGATATTTGGACACTCTGCAGGATGAAATACAAGACCCGACAAAAGACGGAGGAACTCGGCAGAGTCAACGGCCATCCAAATTGTACTTTATTTTTTTTACCCTGGGAGTGAAAGGCTCCCAGTGTTGTCACAACACCTTTCTAGGAGAGGGAAACTCTGAAAAAAAAAACCTACGGCTTCGGAAGCATCAAGTTCTCCTTTTCGGGTAGCATTTTTGATGCTCAGAGAGTGGGATTAGTCGAGTGCAAGGCCTTTCCCCACTTAAAAAAACCTTCAAAGCACAGGCATTGCTTGTTCAGGATCTGTCACAGGTTCGTGTGGCTGGCCGTAGTCTAAAAGTGCATCAGTTTCTATAATCTGACAAACGATTGCAATACTCTTAGCAGAGTTTGCAGTCATTATGTATGTCCTTCTGGTTTTATGTATTTATGTATGTGTGTATGCATGTATGTATGTATGTATGTATGTATGTATGTATGTATGTACGTTCTTCTGGTTTTATAATTTCACAAAGTTTTACCAATAGAGAGAGAGTCAGTTTCTAACATAGACACAAGACTCTCTCATTGGAATTTATACAACTAGGTAGATATGTATGTAATCATGTATGTGTAGATATGGATGTTATTGTATGTGTGGATGTGTATGTGTGGATGTGTATTTTTTTAGGTGTATGTGTGCATGTGTATATGCTTTGTATCTGTACATGTGTATATGCAGTTATTAGAAGCAAAATGTTTGGAATGTTTTACATATTTTTACTGTTCCATTAATGGATTGTACTTGTAATTTCCTAACTAGTTGTGTCCTTTCTGTTCCTGTGAAGCCTATCTTCTCAAGATTTGTATTGAGGCAGTTACTAACATATCCCAGTGCCCCAATAATCACAGGCATAAATATGAAGGTGTAATCAGGGTGGAGTATCTGCAGATTTCTCATCAGTTCTGCATAAATATTCTCCTTTTCACTAATCTTTGATATTATATTGGCATCTGCTGGGCAGCTAATTTCCACTACTGTGCATGCTTTCTTCTCCCTGTCCCATATCATAATATCTGGTCTGTTATGCCTGCATTTTATTGGGGGTTTTACTGGAACATTCCACCAGTACTCTTTCATATTATGTACATGGATGTCTTCCACATTGCTGTAGCTTTTAATGTGTTTATTATCGGGCTATCTTTTTTACGAACTGCATTGTACAGTGTTTTGGCCACTACATCATGCGTCATAGGTAGATAGTACCGCGATGACATCTTTGGACAGCTGCTGATGACATGGGTGATATCTTCGATGTTAGTTCTGCAGAGTCTGCACTTGTTATCACATCTAGGTGTTTTGCCTGCATCCCTATCTCTTTTGTGAATCAGGTATTTCGTGTTAATCTCCTGTTCTTGGATTGCAAAAGCGGATCCTTCAAAGTGAGAGCCAATATAGCGGTTGTTGGTCCAAGATAGACTACTTTCCTTATCTATATTACTCTCACTCTGGAGCTTCCTGGCAACATATCCTTGCATGATTTTTTGTTGATAAGCATGCAGTTTGTCATCCATGGATTCACTGCGATACTGCTGAGCGACATCCCTGGGTGTGAGTTTTTTTATTATCACACAGGGAATATCTCTCGAGGAGTTCCTTCCCAACTCTCATGATCTTATCTGTTTCATGCAGATAGACTTACTCGAGAAACGGGCTCCTACGCTTTGAGGTTCGTAGATGTTGTCGGAGAGATATGATGCGACATTCAAATGTTGTCTGGACTGATGTTAGGCCTCTGCCTCCCTGCTTACGTTTCAAGTAAAGGCGGTCTATGTCACTATTGATGTGGAAGTTTCCGGTGTTGTTTAGTATTTTTCGAGTTCCAACATCAACTGCTCGGATTTCGTCTATCGTCCAATTGAGTATTCCAAACGTTGGAGTTAGGACAGGCACAGCAAACACTATGTATGCATATATGTATGTATGTTTTCGTGATCATGGAATGTATGTAAGGCTTAACAAGATTTTAAAATGTATCTGCTTATCAACTTCATTTTAATTTGCCAAATGCGTTTACTTTAATTTCTATTTAATCATTGTTGTGACTACTTTAGCTAATTCAAAACGAATATAGGTTATACAGAATTTTGTTTTCTTCTTTCGAAAACTAAAAACATAGTTAGAAGCTAATAAAAATTTAGATTAAATATCAGGAGTTAGAATTGGTTCAAAGAAAGCCAGAGCATTTTACTGGTGCAAAGTTCTATAGGTAATTGAACTAGTTTCTTTGTTGCGTCTATTTCTGTTTTTTTCAATACGTTTTGTATTCAATTTCTTTACGTTTTAGTAAAATAAGACAAGAAATATTTTTTGAAAAAAGAAATATTAGAATGGAAGATGAAATAAAGGAGAAACGATAGAAAGATGAATGTGAAAGAAGAAATTGACTGTACTTACAAGTACATACTTAGGCAATACTTAAACATGCTTAATTAATCATTGTTGTGACCACTTTAGCTAATTCAAAACGAATATAGGTTATACAGCTTCATTTATATCGGCAAATAAAATAATAGATCAAAATACTATAAACATATATATTTTTTTTAGTTTTGAAACCACTAATTAAAGACTGCAAGCTTCCCTAAAAATCTATTCTTTTCGAAGAAGTCTCGTCTTATCAATGGCGTCGGAAAACTAGCTGAAGTTCTCTGTAATTTCCGGTTGTCACATCAAGTGCACTCACCATTTTATCATGACTTTAATTAATGAACAAGCGAGACAGATGCAATTTGAAGCTATATGTATGTCCTTAGAAATGATGTCTGCGGCGGACACGATGATGGTGCGGATGATGATCATGATGATGGTGACGGCGACGACGACATTGGCGGCGACGTCGACATCCACTGTGACAACGACGAACACTATGTCGACGAGAATGTCGATGATGATCATGATGATGATGATGATCATGATCATGACGACGACAATGAGAATGTGGTGGTGGTGGTGCTAAAGATGAAGATGGTGACGATGACAATGACGGTGACAACTACGGCGACAACGACCATAACCAAGATGAATACGATAACGACGAGGATGATGGTGACAATGATGGTGATAATGACGATGACAATGATAATGAAAATGATGATAATGATAATAATTGTTTCTACTTTAGGCACAAGGCCAGCAATTACCCAGTGCATTACTGGTACTTTATTTTATCGACCCCGTAAGGATGAAAGGCAAAGTCAACCTCGGTGGGATTTGAACTCAGATCGTAAAGGGACGTAACTATGCTGGAAAGCATGGCGTCCGACCCTCTACCGATACTGCCAATCCACCAATCGATGATAATGATAATAATGATGATGACGACGACGATGACAACGATGATGATGATGATAATGATGATGATTTATCTGTTATGGAACTACGAATGACAAGGATGATGATAATAATGATAATGATGACCATCACCATGACGACGACGACGACGACGATGACGATGATGATGATGATGATGACGACGACGATGATGATGATTTATCTGTTATGGAACTACAAATGAACTTAAAAGAAGAAAAAGATAGATACCATTTATTTTTCTGAATTTATTTTCAATCAATTCATGGAGAAAGAGCGAGGAGGGAAACTACACTATAGCACAAACAATTTTAGTTTAAAAGAAACAGCGATCAACTTCATCAGTAGGTATAAATTACCTCAGAAGTTTAGTAACGAAGAGAATGTGAAATATTTGTTCTCTCTATCACTATTGTTGACCTACCATTCTGTCATCAAAAGAAATCATTTGTTTAACGTATCTAAACCGGATATTATTAACTGAAAATGAAATATTAAAAGTAATTGTTGTCTTGGCCAGTTGTAACTGTCCCAGTTTTCTAGGATGGTGTACCAGTGGGAAGGCTTTTATTATTATATACGCTAGGTAGGCGTTTAGCCAAGTGTAAAAAAATGTTTATAATATTTTTCATTACATAATAAGAAAATATTTTAAAGAATTTGTGTACAGCATTTATATTTTTCTCATAGGCATCAGCTTAAAGTCCTTATATATTTATTTTCAGTTGGATCGACTTACAATTTATTGTAACTTTTTTGCTACATTACCTATTTTCTGTCCGTAACTGTAATTTCACAACCTTTATGTTTGGTGTCGAAGAAACCATTCCAAAGTCATTTATACCACTTGCCTTCACATCTATAGTATTGTCCTTTTACAGAAACCTCTGGTAGCTTATACATCACGACTCACAGTACAATATCTTAACGTTAGGGACCATGAGAAAATCATTTACTTCTGACTAATTATATTATTGAGCCCCTAACTACCATTTATTATCTATCATATTTCTTCTTATCAAATTCAGAAAAGCTTTTTTTACCAGAAATAAATTGAACCCCACCCTCCAAATATTGTGTCATTGACCTAAGATGTTATGTTCAAACAGACTTAGTTTAGCAACACAATTTAGTCTGGAGATACTGATACCGCAGCATTTGGTCAATGGGAAAAAAGTGTCCCTTACAAACAGAACAAGTGGAACAGCGAATATTCGGAAATATAAAAGTACTGGAACAGTGTGATATGTATTAAGCAACAACGTGAAAGTGTTAGTCAACTTCCTCTATTCTCATACACTGGACTACAAAAAGTTGTTTTAATTATTATATGTTCAACCGATCTACAATTGTTCCTGGTGGTGCGCCACGTATCATTTTCAGCTAGATATCGTACTGGGTGCCTGTAAAATAGTATAACTACTTGGGACCACAAACTACAATCTATCATATTATACATACAAGTCAGTGAGGGATGCTTTATGTGGTCGCCTGATAAACTAAAAACATCAGCCAAAATGTTCTAAAGTCACACACTATCGTTCTAAAAACGATAATGAGGTTCTAATTTATATTATTTTTACCGCTTAGTCATGGGGAAGAGTAGTGTCCGATGTCTCTTTATTTATTTGAGGCCTTCGAGATTGGTGGAGGGAAAGGAGGAAGTTATCTCCAAACCTTTAAACCTGGCTCGAATGTTTGCAAATCTGCTAAAGACACAAAGACAACATGGAGTGTTAAATTGGACACTCATTCAAATTAACATACAAAGACAGAAAGTTAAGAGCCCGAACTAATAATATAGCAAGGCCACATTTTGTCCGACACCAAAAATTCTGCCAATCTGCTGTCCTGGTCAGGTACTTTATTTGATTCAGAAAACAGAAAATACACGCCAACGCATACGCAAACAGAGACAGAGACAAGAATAAATAAATAAATTAAATAAAAATGGTGTAGACATTACAATACAACGGGAGGAAACATAATAGTACCACTGATGATGTCACGGGTGTGTGATGAAAGAACTTTGACTATATATATGTGTTTGTAACTGTATTTTTAACCGTTGGTCAATCAATGATAAACATTGATTGCCAGATAAATTAACTATGGAGATATAAACGATACAGAAGCGAAAACCAATCCAAACCAAACAATGAGTGTCTTTTATTATTATCTCTGGCAATATTATAACAATATGATCCTCCCCAAATATAACGATATATATATGTGGGGGGTGTGAAGGCACTTGGCTTGATGGTAAGGGTGTTGACTTACGATCATAATATCGTGGGTTCGATTCCTGGGCTGGGTTGCATATTGTTCTTGAGCAAAACATTTCATTTTCACGTTGCTCCAGTATACTCAGCTGAAAATAAGAACCAGCAATAGCTGGGTGTATAACTGGCGTCCTGTACAGTGGAGGAGTCTTGTACTCTCAGTCGCTTCCCGCCCATGAAACCGAAATAAGCACCGGCTCAACGCGGTGCTTGCAGCTCACTAGGGCATGCATATATGTGTGTGTACGCGCGCGGCTGCGTGTGTGTACGCGCACCTCTGTGTGTGTGTGTGTGTGTGTGTGTGTGTGTGTGTGTGTGTGTGTGTGTGTGTGTGTGTGTGTGTGTGTGTGTGTGTGTGTGTGTGTGTCTATATTTCGTATAGAAATGACGCCAGTACTAGAACTGTTTCATTCGTTTGAAATCAAAAGGAATATCACTCCTGATGCTTCCATACGAATATATAAATATATATATATATATATATAAATATATATATATATATATATATATATATATATATATATATATATATATATATATATATAATAATAATATTATTTATAGTTATGTATACACTATATAGAACTATAAACAGGAAATGTCAGTAATTCATTACTACCTTATTACCAGTAAGAAAAATAGCTCAATGTAAATATCTGAGATGTATTACAGAGCAGGAATATAAATTACACAATAATCCAAGCTAAGTTCAAATCATTTTATTGCTGACAATCGTTTCTTCCAAACTTTCGTTTGGAATCATCGGAGCACTAGCAATATTTGTACATCACACTACATCCACCATAAACTCATAATTTTAATACACAAACATCTTTGCCTGCTTGATATGCTTGTAAACCTATGTTATGTTATGTGATATCTTTGCCATGCAGTAATTATATATGCCTCGTACCATTGCTTGTTTCCTTCCTGTATATGCCGAACGCATTTGCATTCTCTATACGCTTGCCTATGTACTGCTAGTGTCCTCGTTTTACGAGTAACTTTATACTTTAATGCCTCTTTAATTATTATACTATTCCCTTGTAATCTCTGTCGCATGCATTCCACTCTGTGCCTTTTTATTTTTAATTTTAATTATTGTACAATTCTCTTGTAATCTATGTCGCATCCATTCCTCTCTGTAAATACGAAACTGCTGTTGACAACATTAATATCCATGTATCTATATGATTATTCAGTTGAATATGTACAAACATTGCTAGTGCTCCGATGATTCCAAACGAAAGTTTAGAAGAAACGATTGTCAGCAATAAAATGATTTGAACATAGCTTTGATTATTGTGTAATTTATATATATATATATATATATATATATATATATATATATATATATAGATATAGATATATAGATATATATATATATATATATATATATATATATATATATATATATATATATATATATATATATATATATATATATATATATATATATATATATATATAACAAATAACTATCGCTCTATGTGGCTGAATACAACAAATGTAATCTGAGTTTTTCGAATATTAATAATTGTTTCTACTTTTGGCACAAGGCCAGAAATTATACCAGTGTATTACTGGTACTTTATTTTATCGACCTCGTAAGGATGAAAGGCAAAGTTAACCTCAACTTGATTTGAACTCAGACAGTAAAGGGACGTAACTATGTTAGAAAGCATGGCGTCTGACCCTCTAACGATACTGCCTCTTTTAAGCCATGTCAGTAGAATGGCTCCTCATTCTTGCTCCTGTGTTGGCATGTAAACAGAACTTCAGACACTAATGTTTCTGGGTGATTACCCTTCATCAGTGCAATTTACTGCTCACCTGCCAACTGTCAGAGCTAGTCAAAATATATGATATTTCCTGAAATATAAAGTGACTGATCGGCCTGATATGTATATTAGCAGAATGGCTGATCAGTCAGATCTGCATATTAGCAGATCCACTGATCAGCCAGATTTGCATATCATCAGATAGGCTAGTCAGTTTCATGTATACGAGCGATTAATGGCCGGCTTTGCCATATTCAAATAACTAACAAATGTTTTATCGCTCTACATGGCTGAATACAACAAATCTAATCTGAGTTTTTCAACAAGTCTAATCAGAGCTAGTGAAAATATATATTTTCTGCATTATAAAAATACATCATGGCTGTGGGGAGGTTGATACGGCTTATCAAGAGATCCCTAGAAAAAAGGATTGTTTCTTGACGCGTTCGTAGCAAGTCAGAAAATCTCTAGAGGCGGAGGGAGGAATTAACACGTGATACAGGGTCATATATATATTCTCCTCATTTACACTGTCAGTCTTTCTCGCTCTCTCTCTCTCTTTCTATCTCTCTCTCACTCTCTCTCCCTCTCTCTCTCTCTCTCCCTCTCTCTCTCACATCTGTCTCTCTCTATCTCTCCCTCTCTCCCCCTCCCCCTCTCTCTCTCTCCCTCTCTCTCCCTCTCTCTCTCTCTCTCTCTCACCTCTGTCGCTCTCTCTCTCTCTCTCTCTCTCAATCTCTCTCTCTCTCTCTCCCTCCCCCTCTCTCTCTCCCCCCTCTTTACCTCTTAATTTTCCAGTTACACCTCTCCCACTTAGACCATTTCTCTTACTCCAACGGAACCTTACTCAGACACACAATCTCTCTCCTTCTTCCTCCCCCATATCTTCCACATTCCCTATTTTACATTAGTTATTCTACTCCTATATGCTATTGTTGATATTCTTCTTCTTCTTCTTCTTCTTCTTCTTCTTCTTCTTCTTCTTCTTCTTCTTCTTCTTCTCCTCTTCGTTCTCTTCCTCCTCTTCGTTCTCTTCCTCCTCTTCGTCATTCTCTTCTCAACCTTATCCTCTTGTTTCTACTCCTCTTTCTTCTCATTCTTCTCTTTCTCCTCCTCCCTCTCTTTTTCATCATCTATTAACGAAATTGCCTCAATTTTAACATTCTATTCCACATCATTATATATAACTTGTCGCGGTGAGTGAACTGACAAACTCGCTAGAGTGTGACACAAATGTTTAGCAGTATGTTGTACCGAGCTTTCACATTCTAAGTTCACATTCCGTCGCGGTCAACTTTGCCTTTCATCCTTCCGAGGTCGATAAAATAAAGTACCAGTGAGGCACTGGGGTTGATTTAATCGACTTTCCCTGCTCTTAAACATAGCTGACCATCTGTCTAATTTAGAAATAATTATATCTTTTGTCATATTTTCTGTCATAAAAGACCGTACAACTGCTGACAGCATCACAATCATGGCAGTAATTGCTATTGCTACCACCACCACTGCCATCCATATCATCACAACTTCTACAGCCTTCACCAGTGTCATCACTATTACCACTATAACCACGGTTCCCACTATAAACACCACTGGAACTACCACCATAGCCTCAATATACTCCACCATCGACACTACCACCACCATCCCTTTAACTATATTTGATATCAATTTAAACGAGAACCCGTCCAATTTGCGAAGTCCATCGCTCCACTTGAAATCATATCTACAAGAGAGATGAAAGAGCGATAAACTAATGAAAAACTCTTGAGTTGTATTATGCTGAGACTGCTGCTTCTTGCAGCGGCGAGTTTTTCCTTCCTTGTGGTACCAATTTACAACTAACCTCGAGAGAGTTGACGCAATACCGGTGACAAGAAACGAACTACCAATGAAGGAGCTTCTATGTAGTCACTCGCCTTGCTAAAAAGAGCAGCTAAATTTCCCCGAAATTTAACCCTACTTTCTTTGGAAATTAAAGAACACATTGGATAAGGTAGTTTCTACATGCCCCTAATGAGATAGCTATGTGAATGTAATTATTGTATAAGCCAACTTTTACCTATTTCTTTATCTTGTATAAGTTTGAAAACGCTTCTATTTTCTCTTCCCTTCAGACTTTTCTCTGTAGCAGCTCAATGCATTATCAATTATTCGGCGAACTTGTGTGCGTCTTTCAAGATTTAAATCAAAGATCATAAGTTGTTTCTTTCAGTAGTGTGAAACATTGTGGGATGCTTTCTCTTACGGTACGTTCGTTATCGTCATGTTCTTAGGTTCGCTGTGAATCAATGTTATAGAGATCACTATCGCTCAACTCTTCTCGGTGTGAGTCAAATAATTACTGCACATTTGCTAAGTCTACTTTCCTAAAGTGTAATTCATGTCTAATAGTGGTAATTTCATCAACAACTCTAACTATTGGCAGGATAAAGCCGACAAAAGTAATTACACAATGAATTAAAAGTATTTCCATACAACTCTCACGTTACTTAATGTCACTCACTGCTACAACTCTCAAATATTTTCAGCTAGCTTTTTGTATGTTGAATTTCTTCCAGAATTCAGCTAATGAAATTTGATTATTTTTTGTAGTATCTTCGATTGTTCAAAAGTGATTTTTAGATAATTGGCCTTAAACGTTGCAAAATGGATGTCGTATAACGAGGTAAAAACACGATTTTTACATTTTCATTCAAGTCATTTATCGCAGTAGAATGTCCAGAGTTATGTAAATGCAACAAAATTTTGAAGCTAAGATTATTTTGTTCACAACAGAAAGAGGTCTTCAACCAATCTTCTAAAAGTGACTTCATTACCTAAGTTATATTGTTTGAGCGACAGATGACTAGCAATACATGCTGACTGTACTCTGTGAGAGCTCTAGGATTTTGATTACTGGTGGTAATCAAAATTACATCAAATTGATAACCGTTGGTTTTAGTTTAACCGTTGGTTTTAGTTTAACCGTTGATTTCAGCATTTCTTCCCGTTGATATGGTCTTTTGATGCTTTATAACCAAGAACAGTTGTTTCTTCTTTCCCGAAGAATCTCTTTATTGACATGCAATTCCAAAATGAAGCATTATTGTCAACATCGAATATTTGCCTTTTATTAAAGTTTTCCTCTTCCCACCGAAGTCAGCTTCACCTTTCATCCTTCTGCGGTCGATAAAATAAAATACCAGTCAAGTACTATGCGTCTATATAATCGACTTTCCTTTCCCCAAAAACTGCTGACCTTGTACCAAAATTAGAAATCATTATAGTTTTTCTCTTCTATAATTTGTTTTTAATTGTCTAAGGCTTTAATTCAACAGTTAAATTCAATTTGAATTCCACAGTTACCTTTTTAAATCGTTCAAACCTTCATTGTCTTCTTTCAAAGTAGAGAAAATGAACAAAGCTTCTTTTTTTTAAATAATGTAAGCACTAAGCAGACTGCGGTAAAATTGCAAAGTTCGATCTATATTAGTAGCAAGCACTTCAATTCAAATTTTTTCTCACTTCGATTTCGATCATATTGTATTCCAATTGAAAAAGGCATCTGTCCTTTCTTTTCATCGTAATCAGCTTCTTTAAAATTATTTGTATTGTTGAGTAGTTTGTTCCAGTTCAGTTTTGCCTTGGGCAAACACAGGATTCCAACAAGTTTTCTCCAGCTACTACGGTTATAAGCTACTCCCAACCTCTTTGTTTGCGCCTCCAGATCACGGCGCCAAGTATTTCTAGGCCCTCCTCTTTTCCTTTTCTTAAGTGGGTTCAAGGCCAGAGATTATAAATCCTCTGTTCATTTGCTAAGCTATCTTACTTGTCTCAAACATGTGTGCACGTTCAGTGTTCCCATTGTGGTGGTGGTCTTGGTGGAGATTATGATCATTGGCCGAGTAGCTTCATAAAACAGGCTTTCACTACTCTGCCTACTACGTCCTTTAGCTAGAGGTCCATACTCTCCAAGGACCGGAATTTTTTGTGAAAATTATTTTAGCGTTTTTCTGGCGATAGATTTTTCATGGTGGAGTTGCCAGTCCCACGCCCAATCATTTTCCTTTTTAATCCGGGTTTTCTAGACCGTATCTTTTAATTATTTCAAGATTTGGCATTAAAGTAAGAACTTTTTAAAATATATTCTTATTTTCATTCTATCTTATCCCTTGTTATGTAATAGATAGAAATACCTTGACATCAGAAAATTTAAAGAAAAGGTATGTGGCATGAGAGGGGGGGAAATAATACGACCTACTTTCACTGTTGCTGTTAAGTAACATTTATCACTTGCTAACAAAAATAGACTGCAATTTATAAACCATATATATGTATGTGTGAGTGTGTATGTGTGAGTGTGTATGTGTGAGCGTGTATGTGTGCGTGTGTGTATGTGCATGTGTGTGCAGTTCAAAATGTCCTGCGTAAGCATGTTTATATATAACTTGACTAGCAGAATGGCCCGGCGTTGCTCGGGATTTGCTATAGGGTTCTTATATATTTGATATATATTTATCCTTATCGAACCTCGTGAAATAAATACGTTTGTTTATATTTTGTTATTGTGTATGCAAAAATATCTGTCCATAAATATATAATTATATATATATATTAAAATAACAGACTAAAGTTTAAGCAAAGAATCACTGCTTTCACCCTTAACGGGATATTCTACCTAAAAGCAGTATGAAGTACATACACTAAGACTAATTGATGTAATCTTTGGCCTTGTTTGTTTACATTTTGTTTTTGTGTATAATAATAATAATAATATATATATTTATATATATATATATATATATATATATATATATATACACGTGTATACAGATACGGACACATATACATATGGCAAACTCATACACGCATATGTGCACATACACACACTCACATGTTAATAGATTTTACTCTTATTGGAACGCTCACACACACACACACACACATGTTAATAGTTATAGGCGTAAATGAAACGCCACACGCAAATACACACACATACTGAAGCACGCAAACGCAGAAACGCACGCAAACTCACACACGCGTTAATAGATTTAACTCATAAGGGAAGCAGACGACATATACACATGTATACATGTATATAAATATATATAATAATAATAATAATAATATATATATATATATACGTGTATACAGATACAGACACATATACATATGGCAAACTCACACACGCATATGTGCACATACACACACTCACATGTTAATAGATTTTACTCTTATTGGAACGCTCACACACACACACGCACACACACACACACACACGCACACATGTTAATAGTTATACGTCATGTATCTTTGACAGTATCAAAAGACAGCATCTTTCACTCTCTCTCTCCCTCCCGCTATCCCCCTCTTGTAGTCTGTCTCTTTCTTTCACTCTCACTCTCTCTCTCTCTCTCTCATTGTAACTTACATTCTATCGAAAAACGCTGTGACAAATGGGAGAAGGAGGAAGAGGAGAAAAAGCCACTTCGTCACTTCGCCTCACCGTTTCTTTCTCTCTCCTCTCACTCCCTCATTATGTAGAGACATTGGTCACTTCACTAATTCGATCCCTAGGACAGAATAATTTGAAATTTTTTTTTGCTGAAGACACTTCCGGGGTCATATTTATTACACGTGTAAAGTTTGAAAAACAACCGTTGGGTACTTTTCGAGTTTTAGGGAAACAGACACACAGACATCCTCTGTTTTATATATATAGACTAGCAGAAAACCACCCGGTGGGCGGTTTTCTGCTAGCAAATATAGTGTATATACTGATATTGTTGAGATTTGGATGAGAAATGTTTTCGGCACCACATGTTCACCGTCTCACGGTGTGTCTTTTATGCATGTATAAATATATATGTTATCTATAAGGTGAAATCTTTGAAATAAATATATGTTAAAACGAAAAAGGAGAAAATAAATAACTGGCGGTTAGAAAATAATATTCCTATGAAATTTTAATCATACCATTAGGTGTGAATAAGGAAATATTTTTTTATTGTCAAAACAAATGTTCAAAAGTTAAACTTCAATTTTTTGAATTATTTCCAATTTTTTCATGAAATTGAACACTGGACATTGGCTGCTGGAAATGGAAATTAAATCGTATTTAATTGTATTTAAATTTCTAACCTTATTTTATTATTTATATTTTTTCAATAAGAAATTTAAAAAAAAATTTAGAAATTGAAGAAAAAAATTGAACAAATCAAACGTAGGTTATGGAACTGCACAATCTGATTAATAAATTACCTCATCAGCAGCAACCTTCTTCAAATAGTCCTTATTATCAGCAGCAACAACCACAAATTCAATGGCAACCTTCTTCGCATGGTGTCAAGAGAGAACCGCCTCGAACTGGTTACTTCTGGCTTGTGCAAGGTGTCTCTATAGCAACCAGCGATTCCCTCGGCCTCAGTGACCAAAGTCAGTGGAGAGGGGAAGGTAATGTTTCTATAAAGGAAGGGGAAGGTAATATTTCTGTAGCACGTGTTTTAGCGTCTATTCACTCTCTCTCTTTCTCTCCCTCTCTCTCTCCCTCTCTCCCTCCCGCTATCCCCTCTCGTAGTTTGTCTCTTTCTTTCACTCTCACTCTCTCTCTACCCACGTGTTTCCACTGTCGGACAGACAGACAGACAGAGAAATTGCTGGTTATATATATAAGTAGATAATGTGCGAGGAGAGCCATTAATTGAAAGTCTTTTATTAAGGTGTCGTGACGTAAACGGATACTAATTATCTGTTAATTTTTGCTTCACGCTACTTGGTAATTGTTAATTATAGTGGCCTAGCTATAATCAACAATGTCTATAACTCCTAAATAGGTGCGTCGTGTTATGTTGGAGTTAATGGGATACTCCTGGAGCTTTTGTCAAGATATTCTTGTTGCATACTTTCTCATCCCAGACCGCTCAACAGATTTATTAGTTCACAACGGGTTTTTTCTTTCCGAGATCATATCCTACCAGGATCAACTTTGCCTTTCATCTTTCTGGAATCTAAAAATCAAATACTAATCAAGTACTGTGGTTGATATAATCCACTCTCCTCTCCCCACAATTTCTGAATCCAGATATGTTAGTGTTGTTGCTGATTAACCCTAGCCAGTCGAAATATATTCAAATGAGCATTACAGCCGAAGTTTTATTTTGCACTATACACAAGTGAGCATATCCAACCGATGCTTCATACGCAAAAAGGCATATAAACCTTAAGCATATTCTTGTTTCAATACCGAGTGAGTAAATGTCACCGTTGACAGCTAAAAACACGTGTCTGGCTACTGAGACAGCCGTGACAGGATCACAGCTTAAAACATTCATAGTGAGACTTGTTTATGTTTATTACACATAAACATATCTTGAATGCCTTCATATACCCCCCCCCCCACAATTATATATATATATATATATATATATATATATATATATATATATATATATATATATATATAGTGTAGGTAGTACGGTGAAATACTGGTGTTGGTACAAAATCAACCACTCTATGGACAGGCAGGGTGTATATAATAGAAAAAAACGAGGAAGTTTTTATTGCGTATCGACCTGTTAGGCGCGTTTCACAGATTGGCTCAAGGTGACCCATAGGAGTTATGGACCCGACTCCAGTATCGATCTGCACCTCAGACTGGTGATGCGACAAAAGATATATAAGATATATATATATATATATATATATATATATATATATATATATATAATATAGTAATAATAATAAATTTGAAGACTAAAATCCAAAGAGGGCTCGATAAGGATAAATATATATCAAATATATAAGAACCGTAGAGGAAATATTTATTAAAATAACAGATTAAAGTTTAAGCAAAGAATCGCTGCTTTCACCCTTAACGGGATCTTCTGAAACTAACAAAGTCAATCTGTAAACGCAGAAGTGGATATTTCAAAAAACGTTGCAACCGGAGGAAGACAGGAAGACGATACTTTGGTTCGTGGAAACGTTCCCTGGTAAAGAACGGGAAAAAACGAATATAATACGTCATTAATAGGAGAGGTGAAAAACAATTACGCGCAAAGACAGAACCACGTTTATGGTATAAAAGAAGTCGTAGACTAATGTTCTCTTAGGTGGTTCATAGAGACGTTCTCTGGCAATGAACGGAAAAAATGAAGATAATACGTCATATGTGGAGCGTGGAGAACAATTGCACGCAAAGACAAAACCACGTAAATGGTATAGCAGAAGTCGTTAACTCTGAAGCGGAGATTCTTTCGGTTTCCTAGTTAGAATTTTAGTCTACGACTTCTGCTATACTATTTACGTGGTTTTGTCTTTGCGTACAATTGTTCTCCACGCTCCACATATGATGTATTATCTTCGTTGTTTCCGTTCATTGCCAGAGAACGTCTCTATGAACCACCTAAGAGAACATTAGTCTACGACTTCTTTTATGCCATAAACGTGGTTATGTCTTTGCGTGTAATTGGTTTTCACCGCTCCTATTAATGACGTATTATATTCGTTTTTTCGCGTTCTTTGCCAGGGAACGTTTCCACGAACCAAAGTATCGTCTTCCTGTCTTCCTCCGGTTGCAACCGTTTTTGAAATATCCACTTCTGCATTTACAGATTGACTTTGTTAGTTTCAGAAGATCCCGTTAAGGGTGAAAGCAGCGATTCTTTGCTTAAACTTTAATCTGTTATTTTAATAAATATATTATATATATATATATATATATATATATATATATATATATATATATATATACATACGATATTAATAAATGGAAACTATATTTATAAAACCATATTTATTTCATTATACATATTTCAAGGATACCAAATTAAATAAATATTGACATACCCTGAAAAAATGCAACCATTCTGGTTGGAATCTCCAGGAGATTCCAACCAGAATGGTTGCATTTTTTCAGGGTATGTCAATATTTATTTATAAAAGTAACCTATATTATATTTCATCTGATGAAAGCGCACCATAGTTTGCCTTGGTGGCCCTTGAAATATGTATAATGAAATAAATATGGTTTTATAAATATAGTTTCCATTTGTTAATATATTGTATATTTACTTCAATAATTTGTTGAGTGCTTTATATCAGTTATAAAAATATTTTGCTTGTTGTATCCCAACAAATTAAATATAACCTCTACATATATATATATATATATATATGTGTGTGTGTGTGTGTGTGTGTGTGTGTGTGTGTGTGTGTGTGTGTGTGTGTGTGTGTGTGTGTGTGTGTGTGTGTACTAAAATAACAGATTAAAGTTTAAGCAAAGAATCGCTGCTTTCACACTTAACGGGATCCTCTTCGGATTTTAGTCTTCACATTTATTATTATTACTATATATATATATATATATATATATGAAAATAGAAGTAGAAGATTTCGCTGTAACATTTGCCTAACTAAAATATTCAAATAATGGGGTGAATAAAGCCATTGAACGGTAAAAGATGGATATCAGCACACGTGGGAAACCCATCTCTTTTCCATTCAGTGGGTTTATACGCCCCGTTATTAGACTATTTCATTTAGTCAAACGTTACAGCAACGTCTTCTATTTCTATTTCAATTTTCACATTTGCTGGCCACTTTCTAAACCTACTTTCATATGTGCGTGTATGTGTGTGTAAAAGGTAAACTGAAATAACAACACAATTGGTACAGTGTATGGAAGGAATATATTAAGTTAACGCTTGAAATAGCAGGAAGAGGGTCTTAACATTTCGGACGATAGTCCTTCATCAGAAGAAAGAATGAGAAATTAGAAAGATTGAAGGGACGGGCAGGGCGGAATCGGAAAAAATGTTTTTAGAGAAAAATAATAGGTCCATTCATGTTGCCATCTCTTGGAAAACTGTTGATGCTTGGGTTTTGTGTATGATATACTTTTTTAGAAAAGTGGATGATGGAGCGCGTCTGCCTGAAATAGAAAAAAATCTGTTTTGTATATAGAGCTATACGTGTGCGCTAATGCCCGCGCGCGCGCGTTTGTGTGTGTGGCTGTGTGTTATTATACGTCCATACGTAGCTAAGAGGATATGTGTGTGTAGATGTAAGTAAAAGAGTATGTGTGTGCTTGTAAGTACGAAGCCGTGAGCAAAAGTATGTTAATATAAGGAAGTGTGTGTGTATGTGTGTATGTGTGTATACAGAGTTGTGAAGGGAAAAGTAGAGGTGTGTGTGCGCATTTTGTTGGTCTGTATCAGCTGTAAGAGTATATGTTTCTGACCATAAGAGAATCTAGGGGTGGCTGTACAAGCGCATGTATGATAACGGACGGGGTAAACGTGACGGGGCAAAGGGTAGAGAAGTAAGCACGAAGGTATATCTATACATATATTTAAAACTGATGTTGTCTGTGTGTGTGTTACAAAGTCTATACAAATCCACATTTCTACTCTGATTGACTTCAAACTTGCATTTATTACTTGCGGTCTAAAGATACTAACTGCAGCTTTTATTTTTCAATTTTCTATTATTAAAGGGGTGTTAGTCGCCGGTTATCGATCTCCGTCGAGCCCTTATAATATCTGTCTGTATGTCTGGCTGTCTGCCTTACGACATTCTCACGAACACGTCATCGCTGACGTATTATCTTCGCTACATTCACACACACACACACACACACACACACACACACACACACACACACACACACACACACACACACATATATACTTATGCATATATATATATATATATATATATACGCATATATGCATATACACACACATATAAATACATATACATATATATATATATATATATAAATATATATATATATATGTATATATATACACACACACACACACACATATATATATACATACACACACACACATATATATATTTATGCATACATACACACACACATATATATATATGTATCTGCGTATATATATATATATATATATATATATATATATATATATATATATACACACACACACACACACACACAGATACATTGTAGGTCGCTTTAACCCGTCTTTTATTATTCAAAAAACTTCTTGCCAATAAACATTAACCCTTTGTGCGCCATTTGTAGACCAACAAATACCAAGTAAACGGAGCGTTGACAAGAACGATGGCGAATGAATCTTCGAGGTAAGCAGTTTCCCCCCGAGCTGTTAGTTCACGCGGGATTCTCTACTACACCTTTTCGTAATAATACCGAACAACGTACTGCTGGTCACTCGTATAAAGCGGACATGTGCATCGGGTAGATGGATCGGGTGCAAATCTACACCAGGCCTACGCGAGAAATTCGCAAGGGACTGCACCGAGAGGGATAGAGAGAAAGAGTAACTTAGTGGAAAGAGTGCGAATGAACTTTTGAGGTAAGTAGCCTACGGCTTACTGCTATGATACTGGAACCTTCTGCCAACTTAATCTGTGACTTTCTCTTTCACATTTACTCCTAAAGGCCAAAACAGAGGAGTATGAAAAGAAGGGGCTCAACAATATTTCTATGAACAATGAACGTGGACAGCTAAACTGTACTTTCAACTTCTTAATTTTCTCCAAATAAAACAAGTTTCCTGTCGTGAGTTTTTAACAGGCACTCACAAATAAACGTTTCTCATTGGAGATGCTATTACGAATGTAATAACACCTCCAATGCCGGGTTACACTGCTAGTATGAAATATTAAAGAAATTGGGGAGGCGAGTTGAGTCCATGAGGGAAAGAGAACCCAAGGTGGTAAATCAGACTCTGTTCAGTCGTGGTGCGTGTAACCTGTGATCCGTCATGTAAAAGGACACCAAGGACTGAGACATGTAGGGAAGATTGACCTGGGGAACGGAAATGACCGGCGACAGAAGTATCCATACGGAGTCGTATGTCTCTCAAATGTTTAGCAAAACGGTTCGCAAAACGGCGTCTTGTTTGTCTGATGTATAAGAATCCGCAAAGGGAACACCGGAGGGCATGGAGAAGGAGTGGCGGATACGGAAGGAAGCATTTGGGCCTGTGAAAGTGGTGAGGGTGGAAATCAAAAGACATGTTTTACAGCGGGGATATATATATATATATATATATATATATATATATATATATCATATAGAGATGGCTTCTACGGGACTAGAACTGTTTCATTCGGGCTTCCTGATGATTTCTCCCGAATGAAACAGTTCTAATCCTGTAAAAGCCATTTCTATATTATTATACTCTGCTATGTATTGAGTACCTTACTTACTGTGATTACCCCCGATTGAACCAGGGATAAACTTATATATATATATATATATATATATATATATATATATAGAGAGAGAGAGAGAGAGAGAGAGAGAGAGAGAGAGAGAGAGAGAGAGAGAGAGAGAGAGAGAGATAACATCTCTCTCTGACGAACGCTCCAGACCTATATTATCATCGTCTGTGATTCGGAAACTTTTGGTAATAGAGTAGTTATATATTGTGTTGTTCACTTTCTAATTATATATATATATATATATATATATATATATATATATATATATATATATATATATATATATATATATATATATATATATATATATATATATATATATATATATAAGGAGAGAGAGAGGGGAGCGGAGAGAGAAAGAAATTGCAGGGGTCACCGAATTGGTTTTAGTAAACCCCGGTTATAGCTCACACGCTCAATGAAATAACAAGTGTACAGTTGGCTGGCTGTTTGTTGCATTGCAGAGCGAACACAATTAATTAGTGTGTTTTATGGCAGTTATCAGGTTGTTTACGGCGTTATATGCAGAGGATTACGTATATATATGCATGTTTGTATGTATGTATGTATAAAATGTGTAAATATGGATATACATGTGTGCATGTGTATATATGTGTATATGTATATATGTATATATATATATGTATATATATGGGCGGGGACATAAAAATAATTGGGCTGGATACCCAGTCGAGCGGTTAAACCACTGGGAGTGAAGAACCACTAGCTTTTGTCAGGGCATTCTTGTAGGAGAAGGCAGCTCAGGAAATGGGATAAACCCGACATAAAACCTGCGGCTCAGTAGTTACCGATGATGTTGATCTTTTCTTCTTTTCGGGTTATAGCTACTGTCGCTCAGAGAGTGGGATTGGCTCAGTGCACAGGCTTTCCTCACTTTAAAAATAATCTTCACGCACAGGCATTGCACGATGGCATTGTGGATTGGCAGTATTGGTAGAGGGTCGGACGCCATGCTTTGATGTATAGAGTTACGGCACTTGCCTTTCTGAGTTCAAATCCCGCCAAGGTTAACTTTGCCTTTCATCCTTACTGGGTCGATAAAATAAAGTACCAGTAATGCACTGGGTAATTGCTGGCATTGTGCCTAACGTAGAAACAATTAATTAATAATTATTAACCGGCGGTGGATTGGCAGTATCGTCATAGTTACGTCCCTTTACGGTCTGAGTTCAAATCCCGCCGAGGTTAACTTTGCCTTTCATCCTTACGAGGTCGATAAAATAAAGTACCAGTAATACACTGGGATAATTGCTGGCCTTGTGCCAAAAGTAGAAACAATTAATTAATAATTATTAATAATCTTATATCATGCAATGGCCATACTCGATAACGAGGGGGCAGCCATCATACATATATATACATATATATATATATATAGATAGATATAGATATACAGGGTCGTCAAGTATGAAATTTGTAGCAATTTTTTCTCTACAAATTTCTACAAATCTCATACTTGACGACCCAATATATAAACCTATTCATGAATGTGTGTTAGTGTGTGTGTGTGTGTGTGTGTGTGTGTGTGTGTATGTGTGTGTGTGTGTGTGTGTGTGTGTGTGTGTGTGTGTGTGTGTGTGTTGCGTGTTGTGTGTGTGTTGTGTGTGTGTTGTGTGTGTGTGTGTTGTGTGTGTGTGGCAGCCAGCCATATCATAATTATATTCACATAGTTATTTTTTTAATAGCTGTTGTTATGGTTTGTGTTTTATGTGACGCTTTTCCATAGAAATTTGATAGTTTTTTATAAAGGTGTTTGTGGAATGTTGAATAATTCCCCTGCTCTGAGCCAACTGATTTATTCTACATTCCACCAACTCTCTTTAGTTTACATTATATTTTTGTCTATCTAAACCTTTACCAATCTCCTCGGATTCTGAATTTAGCAAAGGAATGTTGTTTAAGAAAATGCTATACTTCATTCTGCCTCCCTATCTAGCGGCGCACTGACACAGAAGAATGAATATGTTAGTCTGTGTGCTCCTGCAGCACATATAAAAACTGTCTATTCTAAACACACTATAAGGATCAAAAGATTACTAAACATAAGGAATTGACTGACTGTTGTCTTCTTGTGTTAATCGTCATCGAGATTTCCAAAGTCATCGGTCCCCGGACTGTTGTTTCCCCTCAACAAATTATGAGGAAGGTAAGACGGCTGAGGAAGGAGCCCTTTGAGGTGGAATGGCTGATGCAATGGGTATTTCTGGCTGCGCTACGTGGCATTGTTTTCACCATATTGTTCGCGGAACACCACTGAGATATACCGTTGAGCCAAGGGTGTATAGTTTGCCCTTTGTCTAATTCTTACCCCATTTTTCTTTCTTTTCCTTTTTGACACTTTTGTAAATTGTATTCTTTGTATAATGTTTATAAAGCTGAGGTATTAATAGATGTTATTAACATGAATATTCAAGTGTTAACAGGAATATTTAAGTGGCATACAAATCATTACCCCGAACGATTACCAAACCAATTCACCGCCACCGCCTTGAAGTAATGGTCGTTTTATTTGTTGCTTCAATTATATTGGATACAATAAGGACATTAAAAAAACTGCACCGAAAAGCAGGAATAACGCGCAATCAGGTCTACTTACTTATAAATTTATGGCATTGCATCTATGTAAGAAATCGATATTATAATGTTTGTGAGCATCAAATTACTACTGTGTCTTGGTATTTGTTAAAATGCGATGAAAACGTGGCTATGGTGGAGAGCTTCACTAATTTTTCTGTAATATCTGCGCTTGTCCTGACACATCTTAGAGAGCTCCACTTAGCCTTTCAACCCTTCAAAATAAATTTTTTTAAATGTAACAAAAATATAATTGGGTCCTCCTAAGCCCTGTGAACGTGTTGATTCCTTGTGAATTACATGAGTGGCATTGAACTTCCAGCACCACCTTTCCCTCAAGCTAGTTTCAATTTTCAGTTGACACTCTTATCTCGCTATCCTCTGGGGTAACGCTTTCTCCATTCTATCTGCTGGGATCACCAGGCGACTTACGCCTGGAGTCTTTGCACGCCGGAGAATGTGCTCCCACGTTGTCCGGTCTTTTATCATTGGGATAACGATGAGAATATTAAATTTTTCACTATTAAAATCTTCAATACCAGATTTAAAGCATTATTCAATGGTTGAGCTCTGTAGGTCAGAGTCAATATTATGTATGTCGTTTCAATGTGTTGATTTATCAGATTGTTGATTTACATCCATAGAAAGTATATAAACCACACATAGAGTGTACATAGCTAAAAATAAAATAGATATAAATCAAATGCTTACTAAATAGAGAACAAACGAACACATAATCCAAAATCTCATAAGACAACATAAAATACACCAAATCAAACCATAGACTAACAGCTTTCAGCTATAAAAAGAAGAAAAAGAACAATGTCGTGATCCTTCGACTAGCTGGAAATGGCAGTCAAATCTCCCTCGAATCATAACTCGCCGTTTTTTAAAGGAAGGACATATTGAACAATGTCGTTGTAGATACACAAAAAGACAGGATGCCTATGGTTGACACAGAAGATTTAACTCAATTTTTAATTTTTGCGCATGTATAAATATTCAAATTTAAGCTTCAACTCAACTATGGAACAATACGAATCAAAATTAATAAAATGTAATGCAATTTATGATAAAGGAATTTAAAATATATTAATTTTTAGATACGAACAAAAATTAATGACAATTTGATATAAATTTTGGATAATTAAGAAAATATTCCAATTAATTATTGAATTTTAATTGAATAACAAACATTTACGTTCTTCTGCATAATGCCAGAAAATAATTTATTGTAATTCTTGATTATCCTAAATAGCATTATCATAAATTGCATTAAACTGTATTAATTTGCATACGTATTAAATTATATTACCATAAATTGTATTAATTTTTTTTTTTTTTCGTATTTTTCTCTATTTGAATTGAAATTTTTCTTGAAACAGACCGTCAAGTAAGATTAAAACGCAAGACAATTTTAAGAAGTAACATGTTCTTGTTGCTGCGTAAATACACAAACTATGTATACACAGACTATGTAGGTAGAAACATGAAACATGACCTACAGTTCACCGGTTCTTTCGACGTATTAGTAAAATTACAAATAACCGGATGATAAAGGCTAAGATAAATTTCATCTTTACAAAAATGAAGGGATTGTCATAGTTGGGGCGCTTTTAGTAATACATTTTGTCTATAAAGGTTGACCTGAGACAAAACATATTACCTCTATGCTGAAAAATGAATTGCGCATGCGCAAAATTAAAAGAATCAGACGGTCAAGAAATATATTTTAATAATGTCTGATTTGGACCATTCTTTCCAGGATCCCACACCTTTGTATTATTTTGTTATGAGCCTTTACAATCTGAGTTCACATCCCTCTCAGCTCAACTTTGTCGTTCTACCTTCCGAGATTCAATAAAATAAGTACCAGTAAAAAAACTGAGTCGACTTTGCTAACTATACCCCACTCCACGAATTGAAGAGTTTGCGTCTTTTCTCCAAGAAAATTATAAAATCTTAACCACATCGCAATGGAATATATTCGTTATTATATGTTTAAATAATTGTTTTTACTTTTGGCACAAGGCCAGCAATTTGAAGGAGAGGGGAAATTTGATTAAATGGACACCAATGTGTTTGTTTTTTTTTTGTTTTTTTATCCCCGTAATGATGAAAGGCAGGATTTTAAGGCAGGATTTTAACGTTTATTTCTCGCAAAGCATACTGTCCGATGCTCTACCGATACTGCCAATTAATTGCCGAAATAGAGATTTTAACTAAAAACGTATTTATTTAGTTAATAAATTTAAACGACTATATATAGCTAGTAAGGCATGACAGACTAGGAGATAGATAGACAGACAGACAGATAGATAGATAGATCCGTAATTCTTGGTGTAAAGGACGCCGTAGTGAAGTACAACGTGTCTTGGGCATGCTAAACTAATGGAACCCACTCCCTCTCCGGATCTGAACACAGACAATTTCTTCCAGTGAAGGAGAGTGTATGATGAAGAAGTGAGAAAGAGATATAGAGGAAGAATCAACTCTAAATACTGGACTGGTACTTTTTTATCGACTTCGAATTGACGAAAGGCAAAGTTGACCTCGGCAGGATTTGAACGTAAAGTATAGAGAAACCGGAATGAATACTGCAAAGCATTCTATCCGACGTTCTAACGACTTTTCCAATTTACCGCCTTATATGTATAATAAACTTTACAATTAAGAAACAAGCAAAAGAGAGAAAGAGAGAGAAAAGGAAAATACAGAATGAAAATAGGAAGCAAAGGAAACAGAAATTAGAAAAAAGGTGAAAGCAAGGAAAATTGCAAAACAGCTAAAAGTATTTTACGTTAATACCACGTAAAATTCTGATTGGCGGTCTACCAATTCTCTCAATCCACCTACCAATTCACTCAATGTTGGTTTCTAATACTGGCATTCGGGCTCAAATGTTGCAGTATTGAACATACTTGATTATATTGGCTTCAGTACTTGAATGATATTTTATTTCATCGATCTCGGAAGGATGAAAGTCAAAGATAATTTAGGTGGGATTTGGACAATGACATTTATCCGACTGTTCTAACGATTATACCAAGCTGCTGACACAGCTTTTGTTAATATTGATTTTTAACATAGACACAAAGCCTCAAATTTGAGGAGAGGTATCGTCGATTATATCGACCTCAAGAATTTGACTAGTACTTATTTTGTCAATATTCGGAAAGATGAAAGGCAAAGTCGACTCAGAACGTAAACGGTCATAACTAAATACTATAATGCATTTTGGCTGATTTTCTAATGATTTGGCTAATTCACTGCCATAGCTTCCGTTAATATCCATTTTTAATTTAGGCACAAGGCCAGCAAATTTGGGGTAGGGCAAAGTTGATTAAACAAATCCCAGTACTTGATTGGTACTTCGTGTTAGTGATCACGTTGTTTTTTCAAAATATATTGTAACCAGTATTACGTAATATAATACGTCGGTCAAATTTCTATGATAATGCAATGTGATTTGAAGCTACAGTTTTTAGCAGGTTGAGCAACTACGTAGAAGCCTCATCTTTAAATTTTGTTCTGGCTATGTGTATTATAAAGATGCAGCGAACTGGCAGAATCGTTGAAACGTCGGATAGAATGCTTTACAGTATTCCTTCCAGGTCCCTGTAGTCTGAGTTCAAATCCTATCGAGATGAACTTTGCCTTTCATAATTTCGTGGTTGATAAAAAAAGTGCCAGCCCGATACTGGTGTAGATTCTTCCTCTATATCTATTTCTCATTTTGTCTTTATCACTCACTCCTCCTCTGGAAGAAATTGGCCGTGTTCAGAGCTGGTTTAAAATGCCCAAAACGGCACCTTTACGACCCATCAAGTCCACACATACGTACAGGTGTATTATTGCTGCTGCTTTGTGACTGGTGCTATTATTATTATTGTGTGTGCGATAGATATGGAAGGGAGGAAATGTGTCGTGATGATGTGGTGGTAGGGTTGGCAATGTTGACGAAGGTAGGATTGTTTATATTAATAATTTCTAATCTAGGCACAAGACCTGTAATTCGTAGGGATAGGAAAGTCGATTATATCGAGCCCGGTATTTGACTAATACTTTATTTTATCAACCCCAGAACAATGAATAACAAATCTAACCTTCTTTTTCGCCTACTTATTCCTGGGAGGTTTGTAGGGGTAGAGTCCTTAACCACGCCTTGCAGCGGGTCCTACCAGAATCAACCGCCTCCAATTGATCCGGTTGGATCCCAAAGCGAGACCAGCTGAGCTCAGAGATGTTATCCAACTATCTTGCTCAGGGTCTACTCCTGAGTCGCCTGCCCGTTGGTTTTGCCCGTAAAATATCTCCAGCGAATCTTTGCTGTCGGGTCTCACTTTTTCCTATATATATATATATATATATATATATATATATATATATATATATATATATATATATATATATATATATATATATAAGGATTAGAATACTGGAGCGTGTTTGAGTCAAACACCCTCTTCGTATTATAGAAATGACAGTAAAAGGTATAGCTCAATGCAGTTAAACAGAGCCGAAAAATTAAGAGAGTAAAACAAAGAATCCTTTAATACATCAAAAGTTTTTATTAGCCGACAATGTTTCGTCCTATTAAGGACTCATCAGGGCAATCAAAACAACAAGAGGTAATTTCGGCAGATACAAGCCAGAAACTCTGAAGAATATGGAGTTTACATACACTAATGTCTTACAAGGATATACGATAATAAAAATGAAGATAAAACTAATAAAATTATAATAACTAAGGATGTAGATAACATTAAGAACCATATTACAAATATAGTCCAAAGTCACCAACTTAAATCTAAACAAATTTGGTTATATAGAGCAGGAATTATATATAACACAGTATAATACATTATAATAATAATATATCTATACCAACACTGAAATTCCAAATCAAAAATCAAAAGGTACAATATATACATGTATATATGTGCGCACACACACACACACACACACACACACACACACACATATTACAATACACATATCTATTTTCTATTACACAGAAATTAAGCCCTATTGGAAGTTTGAACATCAAAAATATTAAAAATAAGCATGGTAATAGTGAAAATAATGCTAATACATCTACCCAATATACATGGGGCAATAATTACAAGAAACACTTATAATAAATAATAAACAACAAAATTATATAATATAATACAATATATAAAGTAGAATATATATAATAAGAATATATATAATCTCCGGTTAATTTACAGAAACAATATAGATGTTTATATATATATATTTATTATATATATTCTACTTTATTATATTGTATTATATTATATAATTTTGTTGTTTATTATTTATTATAAGTGTTTCTTGTAATTATTGCCCCATGTATATTGGGTAGATGTATTAGCATTATCTTCACTATTACCATGCTTATTTTTAATATTTTTGATGTTCAAACTTCCAATAGGGCTTAATTTCTGTGTAATAGAAAATAGATATGTGTATTGTAATATGTGTGTGTGTGTGTGTGCGTGCGAGCACATATATACATGTATATATTGTACCTTTTGATTTTTAATTTGGAATTTCAGTGTTGGTATAGATATATTATTATTATAATGTATTATACTGTGTTATATATAATTCCTGCTCTATATAACCACATTTGTTTAGATTTAAGTTGGTAACTTTGGACTATATTTGTAATATGGTTCTTAATGTTATCTACATCCTTAGTTATTATAATTTTATTAGTTTTATCTTCATTTTTATTATCGTATATCCTTGTAAGACATTAGTGTATGTAAACTCCATATTCTTCAGAGTTTCTGGCTTGTATCTGCCGAAATTACCTCTTGTTGTTTTGATTGCCCTGATGAGTCCTTAATAGGACGAAACATTGTCGGCTAATAAAAACTTTTGATGTATTAAAGGATTCTTTGTTTCACTCTCTTAATATATATATATATACTTATTATCTCCTGTGATTATTCATGTTTATTTATATGTTAATCAATCTCTAGTTATTATAAAATGCTCGGACCTACTCGCTAGAATCTTAGAGCTTATTTTGCGGGTGATATGGCGCATGTCTTTCTGGCATGACACCCATAATTTTGATTTAGATTAAATTCGTTTGATTTATCTTAATTTTGGATATAGATATATAAATACGGCTCCTTAATTGTAGAGCTAACTCTGTTGAAAGGACTCGACTGCTGTTTCTAGTTGTCGATAACCCTATTCACGCCACTGGGACGAAGCTAGTATCATGAGTGTATTTCTAGTAAATACTACACGTGGTGCTGGCCAGTCGCTGATTTGAACTTGAAGTGTAAACACGGATTGCTGGAACTTCTTCCTTGTTGAAAATCCAAGTCTCCACTTCTGTGGTTTACCATCTGATTAATTGGTGAAATATATTTCTTTAATGGAATATATACAGGGAAGATTAATCATATTATAAAGTATCTATTTTTGAAGTTCTGGTCAACTTTATTTAGTTACCTACCTAGCTATGTGTGGTTACACACTTGTAAAAATTATCTCCTGTGATTATTCATGTTTATTTATATGTTAATCAATCTCTAGTTATTATATATATATATATATATATATATATATATATATATATATATATATATATATATACATATATATGTGTGTGTGTGTGTGTGTGTAGATATATGTTACATACATATGAAGTCTCAGCTTTTTATATTGAGTAAGTTTTTAGTTTAGTTTTGAAATTTAAATGTTATAGATAGATAAACAAATACAGAGAGAGAGAGATAAAAAGAAAGAGAGAGAGTGGGAGAGAGAGAACGACGGGAAACAAAATAATTCACTTTGAACAGTAAATATAATTTGGCATTATTTTATTTCGCATTAAATAATATCTTTTTTAATTTTGTATTTTTTATATGTTTCTTGGTTTTTTCTTTCTTTCTTTCGGTTTGTTGTTTTTGTTATTGTTTTCATTAAATAAATATTTTAAACACATCTTTTTGTGCAAATTGGAATGATAAAATATACAACAAGATTTTTTATTATTAATATCATTAGCCCTGATTTTAATATCAATAATAATTGCAAAATCGGGGCTACAGTAAGTTTTGTATGGGATAGTTACAATGGATTGATTTGACCCCTGTAAGACTCCGGCATTGTTTGTGGGGTGAAAGGCAACGTTGCGCCCAAGGTGAGATTTTAACTCGGAACGTAGCGGGATGTAAATGACTACGACAGGTCATTTTCCGACGCGCTAACGATTCTGCAATTCACCAGTTAAAATAATCGTTCAGAAATGTTAGTGTGGGTTAAGATTGGTGTCTTTGTTTTTATCGATACCGGTTGCGATGAGACATTTGTCGTAATATACTTGATCACAAAAGCAACAAAATTCTATTGCTTCTTTGTCATACAAGGAACCACATTCACCACATACCCAGGCTTTTCTCAGTATGAGTGTATCGTCCATTTTACACGGTGTACATGGAACATTTGCTGCAGAACACAGTTTGGTCGGATGAATTATAACTAGCAGTGCTAGTGCTAGTGTAATAGTTGTGGTAATTCCCATTTTATGTATATAGCACAGAGATAAATAAGCAAATACACAGTAAATCCGTTTATAATAGTTTCGTTATTGAAATATGTTTCGCTATTGGTGTGTCGCTGTGTGGTGTTGTTCGGAATTAATTTGTTCTTTTTCGTTTTTCTAAATATCCGCTGAAACCTTTAAAAGACAATAAAAAAGCAAAACCATCAGTGTCTTCGTCATCATCAACATTAAAATCATCGTTCACATCATCATTCTCTACATTATTATTCTCTGCATTATTATCGTTCATACCATTTTCTACATAATTATTATCGTCCATACCATATAAGAAACCATTATTGGCAGTATCGGTAGAGAGTCGGATGCTATGCTTTGAAGCATAGAGTTACGTCCCTTTATGATCTGAGTTCAAATCCCGCCGAGGTTAACTTTGCATTTCATCCTTGCGAGGTCGATAAAATAAAGTACCAGTAATAGACTGGGTAATTGCTGGCCTTGTGCCAAAAATAGAAACAATTATTTTGATATAAGAAACCATTATTATCGTCCATACCATTATTCTCATTCATATCATTATCGTCATCATGAACAACTATATATAAAACGTCGATATAGATCCATACTTTCAAGATAATCAGAACATAATATTGTGGCGTTTACGCGTTTCACAATGCAATTAGCAAAAGCGGGAAAAGTAAAGTTCTTTCTTGTAAAAACATATTAATATACAATACAGGTTGTTATAAAAGACATAAACATATAACATGATACATAGGGCGATCTATGTTGTCGATATTGTATGTGCATGTTTGTATGTATGTATATATATATATATATGTGTGTGTGTGTGTGTGTGTGTGTGCGCGCGCGCACATATATGTATATACATATATATATGTAAAGAAATATATGTATGTATATACACATACATATACATATATACATATACATATATATATATATATATAAGAACAAAAGATGGTTAAAAGAGTTCCATGTATTTTATTATGCGCATTTCAAAAACAAATATCATCATGCAATAATATTTGTGTTTTCATCAGATAAAACAGGAAGACATGATATGAAGGTTAAAAAACACTTGTGGATAGTGCAGTTTTAAATCAACATATGAAAAGTAGTTTTAGAGGGGGGGGTGTAAAGGATGAAAAAGAGGAGGAGATGAGAGTAAAAAGTGGAGACAGAGGAGTATAATGAGGAAGGATGAGATAGGAGGAGAGATGGGTGATAGAGAGAGAGAGATAGCTTTTATAACTGAGAAAGATATATTGTTTTACATAGAGAGGTTGAAAACCGTTGGAAGATAATGTATAAATTAAAAGAATTTGAAAATTAACGAAGAGAAAAATAATGTAAAGTTAAGGTTTGTATATTGAGGGGTTTAATAATATGTGCGATGAAAAGAAAATGTTAATATGTATTAAGAATAATATTTAAGGGTTTAATAACATGTGCGATGGAAAAGAAAAAGTTAATATGTATTAAGAATGATATTTAAGGGTTTAATAATATGTGCGATGGAAAGAAAATGTTGATATGTATATATATATATATATATATATATATATATATATATATATATATATATATATATACGCGGCTCTGTGTCATTCACAAATTTGGTACAGAGCAAAATACCTGTTGATAACGTGATATTCCTTGTTCGATCATTATACCTAAAGCTTATAATTTTAAGCAGACAGTATTTTGATTTAGGTCTCATAGAAACCCTGCATTTGGATTTTAACATCAATTCCAATGGGTCCAGGTCTGTGTTTTTTATCATTTATTTTACCTGTTTACCTTGATTTGCTTTTTGGCTTAGGTGGTTGATGCTTTCTTGACCACTTTTTCAGTTTTGTATGGCGTTTTAATATATTGTTTAGCATTTTTTTAACTATGGAGCGCTTTCGAGCATTATTTCTGATTTTTGCGTTTCTCACTGAATTTATATATATATATATATATATATATATATATATATATATATATATATATATATACAAGTATGTGAATTTTGTATATTTAATGATATAGGGTATTTTAATGAATAAATATTTGGAAAACCTTTTAGCTATGAATATTGAAAAGTTGACAGTTAGCGCCGTCTAGCAGATTCTAATAGAAGCAGCAGGGGACAACTGCTAAATGGTATCTGGCTTAGGCCGTCATCAGGACAGTGCTTCCCCCGCCATGCTGTCTGCTGGAATTTGAAATAGGCGAAAATATGTAGTTTTTCGCCTATGAGCATGAGCTGACTAGCCTCATTTGCATAGGGAGCTGTCAAACCGACTCAGCCTGAAAGTAGAATTAAAGTTTTCGCTCCAAATAGCTATATAAATATAAGTATATGAATTTTGTATATCTAGTGATATACAGTATATAGATATATACAATAAACTATATACAAGACATCAAACAACAAACTTTTAAGATTGTTTTTACTTTTTTTACTTTGACTGCATGCCCATATATGATAAGTTCAGCTAGATTCCGCTGTTCTAATACTGGTGGCTTAGTTCGGATGTAGCTGTCGAAACGGCTGGAGCTCAGCCGTCGGGGTCCTGCATCTTATATATATATTAATTAAAAACATTTAGAATACCATACGCTATCAGTTTTAAAGTAGTGAGTATGTCACTTACTTCTTTTCGGTGAGAGAAGGAAGAGAAGCTGACAGTCTGTTTCACGCTGGTTGGCGTTCATCAGAGCCACGCCCTCCCCTGCTTCCTCCGAAAATTATAGAAGCTGGATTCTTATAGAATTCCAGTAATAACACAAAACAACGTAGGCAAAATATAGGCCAGTAATGACTATATATTATACCCTCAAAATCATTATATTACATGTGCATTAAACAATTAAAAAAAAGCAAAATTCTATTTCTACTCCAAACCTTATCTATATTAATACTTCACAATTTAATCTTATCAAGAGAGAAACCTTTTGTACGAGGGGCCTTTCTACAGATTCTTAGTCCCCAATCTATCAGTGGATGGATACTAGAATATATATAAATATTTTTTCTCTCACAACCCCACACGTCATAAAAATAAGTGTAATCGAATACAATACACCCAACCCAACCACGACCCGCCACATAAAATACAATTACTCAGCTGTAAAAATACAACGTTTAACATAATAAAACAACATCTACCACAAGCATAATCCTCTACCTAATACTTTATGTCTAATTCCGAAAATCATAATCTAGAATTAAATCATCCACATTATAAAATACCCAAAAGAAAGAAAACGTAATAAATTATGACTTAAACCAACTCAGTATACTGTTATTAAGAGGACCGGTTTCTTGATTGCCTGTGTTACTTTCGAGTCATCAGCATAGCTTGTAAAGGAGGCTACCCGTATTAAAGAGAGAATATCTGAGAGAGCCACCACAAACTGTAGTGGCCTCAAGACAGTTCCCTGGGACACGCCGCTTGTTATTGAGGTTTCCTTTAAAAGGACCCTGTTGACTGCAATAGTCTGGCTTCTGTCCTTTAAGAAGTCATGAAGTCATTCACCTAGTTTTCCAGCTTTGTCCAAGCTACGTGAAGGTCTTCGCAATGCCGAGATAGATGACATCTACATTAGAACGGTCTAGCAGCTGTTTGAGTATCCAGTCATAATGCTGTAAGAGCTGAGTAAAACAACTTTAACCCGGCCGAATACCATGCTGAATGTCAGTTAGAAGATCTTGTTCCTCTAGAAAAGCGATCAGTTTCCTTCTGACAATTGGTTCCATAACTTTGCTGATATGTGAGTTTAGGGAGACAAGTCTGTAGTTTTTAGCATCTGCTCTGCTTCCTCCTATGCATAGAACATATTATAGAACGTAGTATGCCTTCCTTTAGTTTTCCGGGTAGTTTACCACTTGCAAGCAATCTTTGGAAGAGGATCTGCAGTGCTTTTACTAATGTTCGTTTGCATGTTTTTAGGAGAAACCATCGGGGCTAGCTGCCGAATGGCTGATAGTACATTTTAACCTTTATATCTATGTGGTTGATGGTTGCCATTTCTCTGAGTAATGCAGCAGGCTTATTTATTTGCATGTGACTCATTGGAGGTGTGAAAACACTTTTGTATTGTTCATGCAGTACATCACTTATCTCTTGGATGTCTGCGGTCAGTGAGCCACTTTTCTGGAAAATGGTCCTATCCCGTAGTGTACCGAGGCGGTCTCTTTTGCATAGTTAAAGAAGGCCTTAGGATTCGTCTTTACGTTTTCTATAGTTCTGGCTTCTCTTTCATGGAAGAGTTTGAGTTATTTTTCAATTTGTAAGAGTGCCTGCTTCAGATGGAATTCTGTCTTGTTCCTTACTTATGCATGTAGTCTGTTTGAGATCTTTGTTCTTCTTATCATAAGAATTCTTCTGTCTCTGCGAATAATATTTATGTGTCTGTTGGCCTTTCTTTCCAGGGCAAACTTGGAACATATGGCTTGTATTATTTCAATGAATTGTTCAACTTTTATGTTGACATCTTCCATAGAGAGACTGTCGGTCCAGTTTTGCTTCAGGAGCTCCTCCTGAATCGTTTTCTAGTTAGCTTTGTGGAAGTTTAAGCTGGTTAGAGACCGAGTGCTTCCTGCCGACTGTATATCTTCGGTCTTCCTCTGACTATACATTCCTAGCTCTACTATATCATGGTCCGAGAAAATCGTTGGTTTTACATTCACATCGTGTGTTTCGTAAAGCAGGGATTCAGGATATTCTCAACTCTTGTTGGGTGGAGTACCATTTGTTCCATGAAGTGTCTGTTTTTAAGGTCAAACAAGGATTCTGTCAGCTTTTTTTCAGGTGCCGTCATTCCTGAGAGTGGCTGGCATTCGGGCCATTTGACTATGGGGAGGTTCACATCTTCCAGCAGTAGGATGTTGAGACTCCGATCCAAATTGAGC
>OZ024740.1:370855364-370870364 GCA_964016885.1 Eledone cirrhosa
GGGATGCGTTGGAGAGCGGCAGCTTGGTAGAATCGCTAAACCTCTGATAGAATCCTTAGCAGTGTTCATTCTGACTATCTGTGCACTGGGTTCGAATCGCATCATGGACAATTTTGTCTTTTTTTTCCTTTCTGGGGTCGATAAAATAAAGCACCGGGTATTTTTAATCCGTTACTTCATACTCACCAATGAGTCGTTATTCTTTCTTCCTTCCTATTTTTTTAATTCAGTCTTTTTTTACTTTCCACTTACTAATTATGCTTAATTATAATTTGTTTTATAGTAATTCATATTTCCAAACTAAACTTTGTTATATTTAATAATTATTAAATATAGAAACGAGGCAGTTGTTTGGCAGAATCGTTAGATCATCAGACGAAATGGTTTGTGGTATTTGATTCTGCTCTTTACATTCTGAGTTCAAATTTCACCGAGACCAACATTGCTTTTCATCTTTCTGGGGGAAGATAAAATAAAGTACCAGTCAAGTACTGGATCGATTTAATCGTTTTCCCCTCCCACAAATTCCTTGCCTTGTGCCTAAATAAGAAATCATAACGAAAATTAGAAATCATTATAATTGGGATGGGTTAGCTTAATCAGTTGAGCCTTTTACAATTTGTCTTTTTTATATTGGTTGTAGTGTGAGTGAGTGATGTGGATAAAGTACCGGACAGTCAATACAAGTGACTGTACTATCCCTACACATTTGCAGTCTTGTGTTCACGTTAGAAATCATTATCATTGTGTTGGATGTCCATATAAATTGCCGGAAGTTATTTCAGTAGCGTCCCTCAAATCTCGGTGAGATCAACTCAGTCATACAACCTCCCAGACCCATAAAAAAGCTGTCGTCCGTGCATGGTTGTTTGGTTAAGGTTTATTTCTTCTTCAAAACCATGAACATTAGGATTCGATTCTAGTGCACGTTACTTTGAGCAAAAGACTTCTACTGTAGTATCAGATTGACTAATGGAATTAGGTGGACGAAAACTGCGCAGAAGCTCATCGTGTGTGTGTGTGTTTTTATATTTTCTTTGCTGATATATGTCAGCGAAGACTTGCAAACATCAACGAAAAAAACAAACAAATCGGTACGTTACGAACTAAATCTCATAAGTCTGCATTGAATTATAGATAGTCCCTTGTCATTCGCACCCTCAGAAATACAGTAAACCAGTGAATGACCCATTGGAAACCTGTTACTAACGACGTTAATTTTCACAAATAGCAATATAACAAATATTTAAAAATAAATAATGCTATTGATTTAATTGAATCTACATACACACTCTAAAAATAATTGTTAAATTGTTCAATATGTAAAAAGATATTTTATTTCATTTATTTGGAGCGTTATAAACAAAGGTCTTTCGTCATATTCCTGATATTTCACCACTTAATCTTTTATTGCATTTCTCGTTTATTTCAAACGGGTCAAACTTAACCACCAATTAGTTCTTATAGGATAAGTTCAGTTTGTTTATCCATTATTTATTTATTTTTAACTTTTAAATATATTGCTGTGATCGTCTTGTGACTTCTCAGCCTTCTTATTGGTTGCGTGCAGGTGTATTTGTAGTAGGGGAGACGGGTGTATGTTAGTGTGTCCGGGTTTAAATCAAAACGTAGGAGTTGAGAATGCCAGTAGATATAGTACGTTAATCTGTTTCCTTTTAAAGTGATCATGTTTACTTACTTTCGTTTTAACACGTCACACATATAACATTTAAGATTCTAAATATATAATCTTACTAGCATAGCATTCATAAATGTTATGATCTACTACAAAGGCGACGAATTGGCAAAATCGTTAGTCCTTCAGTTGTCTTGTAGTTTGCGTTTCAGTTCTCTGCACTCATCTTTGCTTTTCCTCATTATATTTCTAATTCAAATGTCTAGTCTAGTTACATTGTTTCACGCTTGTTCGGCCTGAGACCCGTGTTAAGAGTATACGTGTCATTTGCGCTTTATTTTCACGAATAGAAATTCAGTTGGTTAAACAAATGAATACTCGTCGTCAAAATCGATGGAGAATCTACCATTTTCATTGTAACAATGTTTGCTTGATGGCAACATAATTGTGTGGAAAAGAGTGTAGTGGACTGAATCGACAGGGAGTAAGGTAGATCCTGTTCCTAACAAGACAGAATGTAGTTCGAATTAAAAATATTAGTTTAAGATTCAAGAGTGGTGGGAAAGACGTTTCGGTCTACGCCTTTCTTCAAAAGACAGAAAAAAACAAAAATGAGCGGGTGATAATAAAAAACACGTTTGAGTTTGTGTTTACATCATGGCGATTAGAAAGGCAGGAGTGAAAGGGAATTGAGCATGACTTGATGACAAGAGAGTGTATGAGAAACAGTAAAACTATATGTGTATATATATATACTTGATGAATGTAATATATATATATATATATATATATATATATATATATATATATATATATATATATATATATATATATATATATATATATATGTGTGGGGGGGGGCACGTATACACATCGAAGCATACACGCGTAAAATCACACCCTAGTCCACTCTAGATGGAGAAATTTCGGTCCATACCTCGACGGCCTACCGCGACTTTCGGACAGCGAGGCGAAGTTCTGCGAAAAGCCGATTTCAGCCGCTGAGATAGGGGACGCGCTCAGCCAATGCGGCAAACGAAAATCTCCAGGTCTCGACGGTCTACCCTACGAATTTTATGTAGCAATGCCGGACTTGTTCTCCGGTCTCCTGGAAGCGGTCTACTGCAACTGGCAGCAGAACGGGAGAATTCCCAGTTCTGTGAGCAGGGTCGTAGTCACACTAGTCAGGAAGGACGAGAATAAGGGGGATGACATAGGCAACTTCCGGCCCATAACTCTGCTAAACACAGAGTTACAGATTTTGGCCAGCACCTCTCTCTCCATCCTGATTCTTCTTCCAAAGTGGTATTTGAAAAAAAGAATCAGTTGTTGGCCGGAGAGAAAGGTGTCTGACCTCAGCCCTTTCAACCTTGTCCACCATACAACCTCTTTCGCCATAGCTATCACACAAAGGAAAACCGCCTCTCCTTCGTTTTTGAAGAAGGGTAGCGGTTTGATCATGACAATGGACTCGGTGGTCAACCGCATTGGTCCCACCCGCGACAATAGTCGTTCTACATAGCCCCACAGGTCAGTGGCGCCCGGGCAGTGTATGAATGCGTGCGCGACGGTTTCTTCGTCTCGCACGCACCGCGGACAGATCTTTTTTGCAGGGTCCCTGCTCGGGCGCCCATGTCTGTAGAGCTTGTCACGAACTGGTAGAGCTCCTCGGTAGCACTGCCAGGCCAGGGACTTTTGGAAGTTGTCCATCGGTCCCGGGCGGAAGGTCCTACCGAACAGACTGGCCAGTTCATCTTCCTCTACGCCTAGAGTTTCACCGAGCGCGTCGTCGCACTTGCTTCGGATCAACCCTCTATAGAATGACGAAGTGGAGTCTCCACTGATCGCCGGGTCCGCTTGCCAGAGGGTTGCGAGCGCCTGATCACATTCGATGTACCAGTCGCCCATTTTCCGCGGTCTTTGCTTGACCCAGGACTGCAGCTCGGTCAGCGAGATGAGTCGTGGGAAGGCTCGCCTCACGAACGAGGCCCACACCGGTTGTCCGGTGAGGAATACGTAGAGATGCCGCAGCCTGAGCGCGTGTTTGCGCATCGTCAGCCACGGCATCCCCAGCCCTCCGTTAGAAGGGTGTTGGCAGGAGATGGATCTTCTCACCAAAGGAGCCCGCCTCTTCCAAAGGAATTGGAAGAGCGCGCGCTCCATTTTGGCGAGCGTTTTGGCTGGACAAGGCACGACGGTCAAGCGGTAGTAGATGGCGGACGCTATAAAAGTGTTCGCCACCTCCGCTCGACCTTTCAAGGATAGTTTGCACTCGGCCCACTTCTGGGTGAGGGCAAACACCTTGGCCGTCACTTCGTTCCAGTTCTTCTCCACCTGGAGGTCCGGACCAAACCAGACCCCGAGCAGGTTTACCTGTCCTTCCGTCCAGCGTCCGACGACGCCATCGGAAGGCATCGGTTTGCCTCTCCATGATCCAAGTTGCCAACCGATGGACTTGTCCCGGTTCAGCTTTGCTCCTGTGAAACTTTCGTATTCCTTCAGTAAGGTGCCGACTTCCTCGATTTGCGAGGTGCTCGACACCATTACTGTCAAGTCGTCGGCGTAGGCCGACGCCGCTTTCCACAGTCCCGGTTCCAGAAGGAAGCCCTGCAATAGCTCCAACTTCCGCAGTAGTGGCTCGAGAGTCAGTACGTACAGAAGGGAGGAGAGATGGCATCCTTGTCGAATGGAGCGCGTAATATGGAACGGCTCCGTCCGAGAGGTAGCCGTTCACCTTGACCCTTGAGCAGATGTTGCTGTTGTGCATTGCAGCAATCCAGCCCATGAACACGGGTCCGAAGCCTGCCGCCTCGAGCACCGCATCCAAGTAACAATGGTCAACCCTATCGAAAGCCTTAGACTGATCCAAGTTGATCCGGGCCCCACCGAAGCCGGGTTTACACCCTACCCTCTCTATGATGTATCGCATGAGGTGGAGGTTGTCGTGTATGGACCTGGTCAGGATTGCGCATGTCTGCGCTTCTCGCTTCTCCCACCAGGTTCTCGACGACAAGCGCCAGCCTCTTTGCCAACACCTTGGCCAACATCTGTAACTCTGTGTTTAGCAGAGTTATGGGCCGGAAGTTGCCTATGTCATCCCCTTTATTCTCGTCCTTCCTGACTAGTGTGACTACGCCCCCGGTTACAGAACTGGGAATTCTCCCGTTCTGTTGCCAGTTGCAGTAGACCGCTTCCAGGAGACAGGAGAATAAGTCCGGCATTGCTACGTAAAATTCGTAGGGTAGACCGTCGAGACCTGGAGATTTGCGTTTGCTGCATTGGCTCAGCGCGTCCCCTAACTCAGTGGCTGAAATCGGCTTTTCGCAGAACTTCGCCTCGCTGTCCGAGAGTCGCGGTAGGCCGTCGAGGTATGGACCGAAATCCATAGCCCCTCCCGGCGCGCCGCCCCGCCCGAACAGTTGAGCAAAGTGCCGCTGAAAGGCCGCACACATCTGCTTCGGCTCACGTATCACGCGTCCATTTTGGTCATTCAAAGACCGAATCGTGGACTTGTTGCCACTTTGTGCCTCCGTCACTCGGGCCCACCTAACAGCTTTGGCTCCCTCGTTTCCCAGAGCACGTATTTTGCTTCTGACAACGCAGCCCTCGTGCTTTGCGTCGAAGAACTGGTCCAAGGCCGTTCTCGTTGCTAGCACGCTGGCTACGTTGCCACTTCTATTTGCCTCTTCTACTTTATCTACCAGTTCCTTCTCGGTTCTATTTTCTATCTAACGCTAATTCTTTACTAAAAACTAACGAGTCTAATCTAACTGCCCTCTTGAGAGAGTACCACCATCTGTTGTTGACAATGGCCCCTGTCAAGTGCTATTTAACTAAAGTGCTAATCCGTCTACTGTAGGCTTTTCTTGTCGGTAACGACAAGTTCAGATTCCAGTAGCCGGGTCCTTGTCTATGGGTTCTATCAAGGTTGGCCATGCAGGTCACTAGTTTGTGATCTGAATAGGCAACTATGAACATTTGTGAACAGCTTAACATGTCCTTATCCTTATTTCTAACTAGAACCCTATCTAGGTATGATCTAGATGTTCCGCCACGATTAGTCCACGTCCACAGTGGCACAGTCGGAAAATCTAATCGATATCTATCTGCCAGGTCAAATCGGTCGATTAACTGTTTGAGGCTGTTACACCCCTCTTTATCGGGACATCCTCCCACATAGTCCCAACGTGCATTCCAGTCCCCCACTAAAAGCAAGGAGCGGGACGTTCCCAGAAAAGTCTCTAGATGTTTGAAGAAGTCTGGCCGCGGTGTCCCGGGTGGGGCATATGCGGCCACCAGCCTGAAGACTCCACCTTCACTACCGTCAACGTCTAGGACCACCAGTCGACCCTCCGGGTCCCGATGTACCGTCTGTGTTACGAGGCCCAGGTGTTTCCGCAGCAAAACGGCAACTCCGCCCCCACCCCCCGGTTGACAGAGAGATGCGTAGATCTCAAAGTCATCGAAGATGGGGGCCAGCTGTCGCTCGCTGTGGATCCTGGACTCGCAAATGGCTACCACATCCATACTGTGCGACCTGAGGTCGTTTGAGAGTTTGCCCTGTTTCCAGGGCATCCCCAGGCCGCGTACGTTCACACATCCAACTCTTATATTGGCCATGTTGGTGCTGAAAAGTTAAAAGAGGAAAAGAGATCACTCACCCTTCGTCTCCTGGGGACCAGGCTGCACGATTTCCATGGGGGTGTTGGAGGGGTTGTCTGGGTGGGTGGTGGTTTCCGGCGGGGTGGGGACGGAGATGTTTGGTGGGGTGAGGTCTGGTGGGATGGGGTGTCTGGGGTAGGGAGACATTTGAGAAGGACGCGGTTAAGTGGTTTCACGCAGGTATTCCCCACATCCTTTTCAAATGTTTCTTTTAGGGACCTATAAGTTTGTATAGGGACCCTAATCAGATTTAGGTTCAGGTTTTTTGTTATTTTTAATAGAGTGGGCGAAAGTTTTCCCTTCGGTTTTCACCGAAGGGTTATTCGTGATGGTCTCCATTAGTGTTTTGTTTTCAGTGTTTATGTAAGTGTAAGTGTAATTTTCTTGTGTTGTGTTTGTTTTTGTCTGTAGTTCTTGTGTGTGCTTTCGTTTTGTGGTAGGTATTTTGTTTTCAGGAGGTGGGGGTTTTGTTTGTGATGTTTTTGTTGTTTGTGTTGGTGGTTGTATGTTTGTGGTAGTGTTTGCTGGTTTTTTGCTTTTGTGATGTCTTTTCTTTCTTTTCGAGCGATGGGGTTCTCCCTCGTCTTCACTGGGTGATGGCGAGATAGCCTCATCTGTTGTATCGTCTGTGTGATTGGGGAGGGGTATGTCTTGAGGAGCTGTTGGGTCTGTATGTGATTTTGCAGTGGTTTTAGGTGGAGTGGGGTTGGGTGGGACTGTGTTTGTTGTGGTTATTTTTGTGTGTTGGTGTTGTTGTTGTTGTTGTGGTGGTGTTGGTGGTTGTGTTGTTTTGATGGGTGTCGGCAGAAGAGCCTTTTTTTGACTCATTAATTTAGGACAGGAAGCCCTCAGGTGACCCCTGCTAAAGCAATGGTAACATGAAGGCCGCCTACCCTCAACCGAAAAGTTTATGTAGGTGAGTCCGTCCAGGAGTACACGTTGTGGGATCATAGCTATTCGCTCTGGGCTCATTTGCACCAGAACTTCAACGCTAGTCTCATTGAATACATCTCTGGGGGACTTTCCTACTGACAGTATTCTGTCTTCATCAAAATTGATGAAGCCGCACAGTATCCACCATATGTTCACCTTTGGTGTGACACTCGTGATTTTAATCTTTTGTGTCCTTTTTCCCATGTATGTAGGGAAAAAGGTATACAGGTTGGATACAATGGCGACAAAGAGTAATTTTGGGCGGTCAATTGATCCTTCATGAGTACCGAAATACTCCCAAAGAGTTTGCTTCTTTGAATGAATGAAATATCATTCATTGAATTTTTGAAAACCAGTTCTATTTCTTTCTGTGACAATTGGACTGGTTTTCGGGTAGAATTGAAAACTGTCCTAAAAACTATAGTTTTGAGAGCAGTTTCCTTGCGAATTTCTACCGGAGAATTGATGCTGAAAGCACCATTTTTTTCGAAAGTGACATATCTCCTAGCGTCCTTTAAAAGTTGTTCGGCATTTGTTATGTCGAGATATATCAGTTCCTCCTTTTTCTGAACTGTCTGTGCAAAGGAGATTTTTGGTTTCTTTGTGGAATTATCCGTGTTGGTGGTGTTGTCATTATTGTTGTTATTCTTGTTGTTATTCTTGTTGTCACTGATGTTGATATTATTCGTATTTTCCTTGGTGTTGGTGTTGGTGTTGTTGTTGTCTATGATGCTGGTGTTATTGGTGTTGTCTTTATTTTTTTCTTTGTTGTTGTCATTGTTGTTTTTATCATCATTATTGTTGTTGTTGTTGTTATTTTTGTTGTCATTGAACTGTTTGGTGTCATTTATGTTGTTTGGATATGAATTTGTTTTTACAATTTCATTTCGTCTTTCCATCTCCATAGTATCTAGGGAAGAAGACGATGTTGACTGCGAGCTATGTAGTCTTACCGACTCTCCACCACCATTATCGTTGAACGCAGCGTTCATAGCGTAATCAAACTTCTTACGATATTTTTTCCAAAATTCGATGGAGAAAAAATTTTTCAAACGAATATTTCGCCCCTGTAGGGGCGAAAATGAGTTGACGCACCACCTGAAGGTCCAGACGGGGGGTCAAGTTACACAATAATATAAAATTTAACTGAAAACTCACGTTTTTTTCTTACATAAAATAACGGAAACTTCTCCGCGAAGTTACACACGTCTGGTAGAGAGAGAGAGAGAGAGAGAGAGAGAGAGAGAGAGAGAGAGAGAGAGAGAGAGAGAGAGAGAGAGAGAGAGAGAGAGAGATAACTGAACGTTCACTATGGTAGCAACGAAACTCTGCGAAATTGCTAATGGATGTGTGTATATGTGTATGTTTATGTGTACGTGGGTTGGGGCGTGAGTATCAATCAATTGACATGCCAGTATGCACACCTTTCTATACCCTCCTCCCATTATATCTTATGTAATTGCATACAATTATCACCCTTTGTTTTAAATTGGTAATAATTATACGTAATAACATATTATAGATTGTTATCAATATTTAGATGGTGTGGCAGGAGCGCTAATACAGTACAACTCGCACTGTATCTGAGAAACATTTATTATATAACATCATTATACAGATATTAATTAATTAGGGCCAGTTAATTGAGAATAGTTGACACAGCTTACCCTCGAAATCCTCGACACAATTCGACAGAAAAGAAAAAAAAAGAAAAACAATTTTGGGGGGGTTTGTGATAATTAACTAAAGCCAAATGATGGCTGAAATGAAAAGATTTTGAACTATGTGATCTTATATATAATGTAATGCGTTTTAGATAACGAAACTATTTCAATAATAATACTAATAATTATTTCTACTTGAGGCAGAAAGCCAGCAATTTGAAGGAGAGGGAAAAGTCGATTTAATCGACCCCAGTGCATTGCTGGTGCTTTATTTTATCAACCCCGTAAGGATGAAAGGCAAAGTCAACCTCGGCGGGATTTGAACTCAGAACGTAAAGGGCCCTAACATTTTACTTTCTGAGTTCAAATCTCGCCAATGCCAACTTTGCCTTTCATCCATTCGATGTCGATTTAAAAGAAAGTACCAGTCTAGTATTGGGGTCGATTATTCCTCTATATCTCTTTCTCGCTTCCTCTCTCTCACTTTCTACCCTTCTCTGGAAGAAATCTACTGTATTCAGACCTGGAGAGGAGACGGGTTCCTACAGGCTTTAAAAATACACGAGAAACGCCGTGTGTCAATACGGCGTCCATACGATTCCATTGGGAGTTACGGGACAAAAAAGAAGAAAGAATGACTATATGGGCAACAAACCTCAAATTTAGTGGAGTTGTATAGTCGTATATACTGAAACTAGTAGTTAACTGGCGGTTTATTTTATCGAGCCTGGAAGAATGAAAGGCAAACAAGTATTGCGATGGATTCTACTTTTTCTCTGAATTATACTTCTTATTCTCATCTAGTCTTGTTTCATTATGTCACGCTGATTTGGCAGGATTTGGACTTCGAGTGCAGAGAACGGAACACCGTATGACATTTTTGTTCGACGTTGTAACGATTCTGACAATCCATCGCCTTAAATGATTGTTTCTAACATAGGCACAAAATATGAAATTAGGAGAAGGTAGTTGATTAAATTGAATCCAGTACTTTATTATTCTTATTATTATTATATTGGCAGTAACGGTAGAGTGTCGGACAATATGCTTTATGGCATAGGATTACGCCCCTTTACGATCTGATTTCAAATCCTGCCGAGGTTAGCTTTGCGTTTCATCCTTACGGGGTCGATAAAAAAAAATACCAGTAATGCACTGGAAGATATTTAATCGACTTTCCCACCCCAACAAAATTGTTGGCCTTGTGCCTAAATTAGAAACCATTTAACTTTGCTTTTCATCCTTACGAGGTCGATAAAATAAAGTACCAATAATGTGCTGGGTAATTACTGGCCGAAAGTAGAAACAATTATTATCATGAGATTGGTAGTATCGGTAGAGCGTCAGAAAACATGCTTAACGGCACAGAGATACGGCCCTTTCCGTTCTGAGTTTATATACCGTCGAGGTTAGCTTTGCCTTTCCTCCTTACGGGGTCAATAAAATAAAGTACCAGTATCGCACTAGGGTTGATTTAATCGACTTTCCCCTCTCCAAACATTGTTGGTTTTGTGCTATACACAGCAACTTCTGGTCTGTGGTGAGAGTGAACGATCACCTTTCGGAACCGTTCGACAGAATGTGCTCGGTCCGCCAAGGATGTCCCCTCTCGTCCCTGATGTATGTATTGACTCTCGAGTGAATACTGCACAAACTGGAGAAGGGGGGGGGGGGGTCCTGCGCGAACTGGGATGCGGGAGATTCGTGTCAGCTTATGCGGACGTCACCGAAACGGAAAATCCGAGTGGCGAGAATGTTACGTAAAAATTTCGCAAATATTTTGCCGGTTTTGTCTTATAAGTGATCTGAATAAATTATTTTTGTTGACAATTTTCTAAAAGAACTTAACTCGGAATGCGGTAGTGTTGATTTCCCTTTTATGATCACTCTTAACAGGTTGGATCTACAGTCGGATACATAACGAGAGAGAGCGAGGGTGGATTAAAAGAGTGAGAGCCGTGGTCGTAACCATAAACACGCCCCGTGGTTGGTGAAAGTCAATAACTAACACAGATAGTAAGTCGGTAGTCCTTGATGTGACGTTTATTCACTCAGTACTGAGACAAGGACAGGCTATAACTTAAGTTAATAATTTAAGTTTTGTGAATAAAACATCTGTTCCACTATCTAAACAAATAAAACGATTTTCTTCTGATAACGTGCATCTCTTTATTGAACACTTTTATCTTCATAAATCGAAAAATATTGAGAATATTAGAAAATGTCTCAAAATATCTAGAAGAAAATATTGGACAGCCCTGAATAATACAGTTACATGCTCCAACCAAATCAAAAAGGTTGTCTATAGTTGACGTGCATCGGATATTCAAGAGACTTTTATTTCATATACAAATATAAAGTCGGTTGATACCTTTCGGAATTTCTTAAGTTGTAGCTAAAAATATATTATTACTTGACTTCATTAATATAATTCTTTTTTTTTTTAATCTCGGGATTGATTACACTTGCGTATTTCCTTTGTAATGTGTGTGTGTGTGTGTGTGTGTGTGTGTGTGTGTGTGTGTGTGTGTGTGTGTGTGTGTGTACGTGTGTACGTGTGTGCGTGTGTGTGTGTGTGTGTGTCTGTGTCTGTGTGTCCGTATGTGTGTGTGTGTGTGTGTGGACCCAGGTCGTCAATAATGACGTCAATAACACTGAACGTATTTAATTTTCGGAATCCAGGATTGGTATGCCATACATACTAGGATTGTCGGATATATGGTTAATCGTGCAAACTGGAAAATTTAGGTTTTAATAAACTAAGAGTTTGCATAAGAGAAACCCTAAAGTTTATATTCATTACTGGCACGTGGAAGTGATTAAAGGTATTGAATTATTTATTCCTAGGATATTAAGATATAATTCTTTCTACTTTTGGCACAAGTACAACAATTATTCCAGTGTTTACTGGTACTTTATTTTATCGACTCCGTAAGGATGAAAGGCAAAGTTAACCTCGACGGGATTTGAACTCAGACCATAAAGGGTCGTAATTCTTTGCTGCAAAGCATAGCGTCAGACCCTCTACCGATACTGCCAGTTCACTATTATATTAAGCGGTGGTTTGGCAGTATCGGTAGAGGTTCAAACGGCATGCTTTACAGCATAGTTACGTCCCTTTACGTTCTGAGTTCAAATCCCGCCAAGGTTAACTTTGCCTTACGGGGTCGATAAAATAAAGCACCAGTAATACACTGGGATAATTGCTGGTCTTGTGCTAAAAGGAGAAACAATTATATTAAGATGGCGGTGGATTGGCAGTATCGGTAGAGGGTCGGACGCCATGCTTTAAAGCATAGAGTTACCTCCATCTATGATCTGAGTTCATATACTGCCGAGGTTAACTTTGCCTTTCGTGCTTACGGGGTCGCTGAAATAAAGTACCAGTAATCCACTGGGATAATTGCTGGCCTTGTGCCAAAATTAGAAACAATTATATTAAGATGCAGTATCGGTAGAGGGTTGGACGCCATGCTTTCTAGCATAATTACGTCCCTTTACGGTCTGAGTTCAAATCCAGTCGAGGTTAACTTTGCCTTTCATCCTTACGGGGTCGATAAAATAAAGTACCAGTAATGTACTGGGTAATTGCTAGCTTTGTGCCAAAAGTAGAAACAATTATTATTTGTATGTTATTTGTATATATACAAATATCATACAGGATTAAATATAAAAGTAAACTGAGTAGAAATAACTATTTACAGAGAGAAATTAATTGTTAGAGCACAGGAACTTGCGACTGGAACTTCTTGTAGAAACTTGTCATTGTGTATGTGTGTCTATGTTTGTGTGAGTGTAAATTTAAAAGATTTACAGACAGATATATATACAAAAATATCTCATGTTGATGCGCAGTCTTCAACTGGCGGAGTTTAACATCAAAGTAGTTAGTGGATATATAAATAATTATACAAAGACACAAGATGTATAATAATGATTCATATGTGTGCGTGTGGGGGGGCGGGCGTGTGTGTGTGTTTGTATTTGCTGGAATGATAGGCCGCTGTGAAAAGGCGGAAATAGGAAATACATACAGACATGTTATTTTGCTTATGTATTCCCTTTAAAAGAAGTGAACATGTGCATGTACATATATGTATGTGTACTTATTTAATGAATCTAAAATGGTGATAATGGATTACATACATACATACTTACATTCATTCATTCAACTTACATTCATTCATTCATACATACATACTTACATTCATTCATTCATACATACATACTTACATTCATTCATTCATACATACATAATACTTACATACATAGTGCATGCTTATATACATACATACGTGCATACATGCATACATACATTCATTTATACATACATACGTGCATACATACATGCATACATACATACAACCATCTTGCCCAGGTTTATGACCATGAAAAAAGAAATATCATTAGAATAGCGACTGATCTGGAGGAGAGATATGGAATAAAGCCCGATATAAATCTCTCACCCAGAGAAATCGGAAGATCCTATTCAATGTTCAAACAAGAAAAAAAAATTGACCAATTTACAGAAAAAGTTGTGCATGGATACTTGAGGCGTAAAACACAGACCATAGAGGGGATAAACCACTCAAAAAGCCTGGCATGGAGTTCCGACAAGTTTATGACATCACACCTTGAGGGATATCTCTATGCAATACAGGAACAAGAACTCCCTACCAAATATCTGCTGCACAAAAGAGGAGGGCCAGCAGCTGACAATAAATGTAGGCTATGTAAAACAAAGATCGAGGATGTAAGCCACATTGTTGCCAGCTGCGAAAGAATGTCATCTCGCTACTACCTCCCCATGAGACACGATGGGATAGCTAGAACCATCTGGAACGCACTTCGGAAAACAAAATCAACAGCAAACGAGGAAGAATATATTGAGACAGATGGCACTAAGGAATACTGGTGGAACCTGAAAATAAAAACTGCCACCAAATTAAAGCACAACCGGCCTGATATTGTAGTTTGGGACCACACATTGAAAACGTGTTCTGTTGTGGAGATCAGCTGCCCACTTGATGTAAACGTTGTCAGAAAAATACAGGAGAAGGAGGACATCTACGGACCATTGATGAGGAGTTTACAAATCCAGTATCCAAGATACACCTTTAGCTTCATACCCATCATTATTGGTGCTACGGGTTATATACCAACCCGCTTGGACCAAAGTATGACTGAACTTGGATTTGCAGACAAAAAGCGCAGCTCCCTAATTCATAGTCTACAAATGGCTGCGATAGCTGGCACCTTCAAAATTTGCAAAACATTCTTGCGATTCAAGGGATGACAATTTCTTTTCTTTTACAACCTTGCCACCAGGAAGGTGGCCGGTCAAAAAATATACTCAAAATTAAGAGAAAGAGAAAATACATACATACATACATACATACATACATACATACATACATACATACATACATACATACATAATATGAAAGGGTACTGGTGGAATGTTCCAGTAAAAACCCCAATAAAATGCAGACATAACAGACCAGATATAATAATATAGGTCAGGGAGAAGAAAGCATGCACAGTAGTGGAAGTTAGCTGCCCAGCAGATGCCAATATAATATCAAAGATTAGCGAAAAGGAGAATATTTACGCAGAACTGATGAGAAATATGTAGATACTCCACCCTGATTATACCCTCAGATTTATGCCTGTGATTATTGGGGCAATGGGATATGTTAATAACTGCCTCAATACAAATCTTGAGAAGTTGGGCTTCACAGGAACAGAAAGAACACAACTAGTTAGGAAATTTCAAATACAATCCATTAATGGAACAGTAAAAATATGTAAAATATTCCAAACATTTTGCATCTAATAACTGCATATACACATACACAGATACACATGCACACATACAACTTATAACATACACACTACACATACAATAACATTCATACCTACACATGCACGCATACAGACATGCATGCAGACATTCAGACATATCTAACGAGTTGATGTGTAAATTCCAATGAGAGAGTCTTGTAACTATGTTAGAAAATTTGTGAAATTATAAAACCAGAAGAACATACATACATACATACATACATACATACATACATACATACATACATACATACATACATA
>OZ024740.1:370875364-370933889 GCA_964016885.1 Eledone cirrhosa
CACCCCTGGGCACTGTACAATTGCGTGCAGAACGGTTTCGATGTCCTGCTCGCATATTGGACAGGTCCTTTTGGCAGGATCTCTGCCAGGGCGTCCGTGTCTGTAGATTTTGTCTCGAACTGGTAGAGCTCCTCAGTAGCACTGCCAGGTCAGAGACCTCTGGAGGTTATCCATAGGCCCTGGACGGAAAGTCTTCTCGAACAGACTGGTCAGTTCGTCTTCCTCGATGCCTAGAGTTTCCCCGAGAACGTCGTCGCACTCATCCTCCACTAATCCCCTATAGAATGTCGAAGTCGAGTCTTTGCTGATTGTCGTTTCCGCTTGGTAGAGGGCTGTGAGCGCCTGAAGGCACTCGAGGTACCAGGCGCCCATTTTCGGTCTTCGCTTGACCCTGGACTGCAGCTCTGTTAGTGAGACGAGTTGTGGAAGAGCTCGTCTCACAAACGACAGCCACACCGGTTCGCCGGTCAGGAACACCTGGAAATGGCGTAGCCTCAGCGCGTGTTTGCGCATCATCAGCCACGGCATGCCCAGCTCTCTGTTAGAAGGGTGTTGACAGCAGATAGATCTCCTCACCAGTGGAGCCTGTTTCTTCCAGAGGAACTTGAAGAGTAGGCGTTACATTTTGGTGAGGTATTCGCGAGGACAAGGCACGACTGTCAAGCGGTAGTAGATGACGGACGCTATGTAAGTGTTCGCCACCTCCGTTCGACCTTTCAAGGAGAGTTTGCACTCAGCCCACTTCTGGGTGAGTGCAAACACCTTCGCCGTAACCTCGTTCCAGTTCTTGTCCACCTGGAGGTCTGGACCTAACCAGACTTCGAGCAATTTCACCGGTCCTTCCGTCCAGCGTCCAACGACACTGTGTCGAGTTGCAAACCGACAGATTGTTTGGGTTTAGTCTTGCTCCTGTCAACGTTTCGTATTCCTGTAATAGGTTGTCGATTACCCCGATGTCCGAGGTTTTCGACACCATTACGGTTATGTCGTCGGCATAGGCCGATGCTGCTTCCCGCAGTCCTGGTTCGATCGGCATGCCCTGCAAAAGCTCCAACTTCCGCAGTAATGGCTCGAGAGTCAGTACATACAGAATGGAGGAGAGATGGCACCCCTGGCGGGTGGAACGCATGATTTGGAATGGCTCCGATAGGTAGCCATTCACCTTGACTGCCGAGCAGATGCTGGTGTGCATGGCAGTGATCCAGCCTCTGAAGACGGGACCGAAGACGGCCGCCTTGAAAACCGCTTCCAAGTATTGATGGTCGACCCTATGAAATGCCTTAGACTGATGTATCGCATGAGGTGGAGGTTGTCGTGTATGGACCTGGTCGGGATTGCACACGTTTGCGCTTCCCCTACCAGATTCTCGAGATAGATAGATAAATTTCTTTATTAGCCACAAGGGTACAAAAGAAGGGGACAAATACAAATGGGGAGTTTACATACAGGTATATGAAAATAAAACTATTAATAAAATAACAAATAACAATTGATATCCCCAATAGGGGGAGGCGTTACACAGGGGTTGTACAGACCCCGAAAAAATGTACAACCCTCATCTCCAGGAGCACCAAGAGTGAGTACTCCCTTCCTCTCTTCCTCTTTTTCCTCAACCTACAGGCTTATATAGATAGAAGGCCCAACCACTCGGGCCATCTTTGCCACATCCACCCACCTTTTATAAAATTTGCTGGAGTACAGCACCTCTCTCTCCATCCTGATTATTCTTCCAAAATGATATTTGAAAAAACGAATCAGTTGCTCGCCGGAGAGAAAGGTGTCTGACCTCAGCCCTTATAACCTCGTCCACCATATAACCTCTTTCACCATAGCCATAACACATAGGAAAACCGCCTCTCCCGCGTTTTTGAAGGAGGGTGCGGTTTGATCATGACAATAGACTCGGTGGTCAACTGGATTGGTCCCACCCGCTACAATAGTCGTTCTACATAACCCCACAGGTCGGGAACGCCCGGGCAGTGTACAAATGCGTGCGCGACGGTTTCCTCGTCGCGCACGCATCTCGGACAGATCTTTTTCGAAGGGTCCCTACTCGGGCGCCCGTGTCTGTAGAGCTTTTCTCGAACTGGTAGAGCTCCTCGGTAGCACTGCCAGGGACTTTTGGAAGTTGTCCATTGGTCCCGGGCAGAAGGTCCTACCGAACAGACTGGCCAGCTCGTCCTCCTCTACGCCTAGAGTTTCTCCGAGAGTGTCGTCGCACTTGCTGCGGACCAACCCTCTATAGAATGTCGAATTGGAGTCTCCACTGATCGCCGGGTCAGTTTGACAGAGGGCTGTGAGCGCCTGAGCACATTCGATGTGCCAGTCGCCCATTTTCCTCGGTCTTTGCTTGACCCAGGACTGCAGCTCGGTCAGCGAGACGAGTCGTGGGAAGGCTCGCTTCACGAACGGGGCCCACACCGGTTGTCTGGTGAGGAATACGTGGAGGTGCCGTAGCCTGAGCGCGTGTTTGCGCATCGTCAGCCACGGCAACCCCAGCCCTCCGTTTGACGGGTGTTGGCAGCAGATGGATCTTCTCACCAAAGGAGCCCGTTTCTTCCAAAGGAATTAGAAGAGCGCGCGTTCCATTTTGGTGAGCGTTTTGGCTGGACAAGGCACGACGGTCAAGCGGTAGTAGATGACGGACGTTATAAAAGTGTTCGCCACCTCCGCTCGACCTTTCAAGGATAGTTTGCACTCGGCCCACTTCTGGGTGAGCACAAACACCTTGGCCGTCACCTGGTTCCAGTTCTTCTCCACCTGGAGGTCCGGACCAAACCAGACCTCGAGCAGCTGTACCGGTCCTTCCGTCCAGCGTCAGACGACGCCATCGGAAGGCATCGGTTTGCCTCTCCACGTTCCGAGATAAGTAGATAGATAGATAAGTAGATAATAGTTAGATAGATAGATAGATAGAGAGAAAGAGAGAGAGATAGATAGATATATTTCTTTATTAGCCACAGGGGTACAAAAGAAGGGGACAAATACAAAGGGGGAAGTTTACATACAATAAAAACGTGTAAAATGTTATCACAGATGGAATTTAAAAGTTAGTCGATTTTCCCCAATAGAGGGAGACAGTTTATATGGGTAACACATACCCCCGAAAAAAAATGTGCAACCCTCATCTCCAGGAGTACGAAGAGCTTGTACTCCTTTCCTCTCCTCCTCCTTTTCCTCAACCTACAGGCTGATATAGAGAGAAGGCCCATTCACTCGAGCTATTCTCGCCACTTTCACCCACCTTTCATAAAACTTGCTGGGGTACAGCACCTCTCTCTCCATCCTGATTCTTCTTCCAAAGTGGTATTTGAAAAAAAGAATCAGTTGTTGGCCGGAGAGAAAGGTGTCTGACCTCAGCCCTTTCAACCTTGTCCACCATACAACCTCTTTCGCCATAGCTATCACACAAAGGAAAACCGCCTCTCCTTCGTTTTTGAAGGAGGGTGGCGGTTTGATCATGACAATGGACTCGGTGGTCAACTGGATTGGTCCCACCCGCGACAATAGTCGTTCTACATAGCCCCACAGGTCAGTGACGCCCGGGAAGTGTATGAATGCGTGCGCGACGGTTTCTTCGTCTCGCACGCACCTCGGACAGATCTTTTTTGCAGGGTCCCTGCCCGGGCGCCCATGTCTGTAGAGCTTGTCACGAACTGGTAGAGCTCCTCGGTAGCACTGCCAGGCCAGGGACTTTTGGAAGTTGTCCATCGGTCCCGGGCGGAAGGTCCTACCGAACAGACTGGCCAGTTCATCTTCCTCTACGCCTAGAGTTTCACCGAGCGCGTCGTCGCACTTGCTGCGGACCAACCCTCTATAGAATGACGAAGTGGAGTCTCCACTGATCGCCGGGTCCGCCTGCCAGAGGGCTGTGAGCGCCTGAACACATTCGATGTGCCAGTCGCCCATTTTCCTCGGTCTCTGCTTGACCCAGGACTGCAACTCGGTCAGCGAGACGGGTCGTGGGAAGGCTCGCCTCACGAACGGGGCCCACACCGGTTGTCCGGTGAGGAATACGTAGAGATGCCGCAGCCTGAGCGCGTGTTTGCGCATCGTCAACCACGGCATCCCCAGCCCTCCGTTAGAAGGGTGTTGGCAGCAGATGGATCTTCTCACCAAAGGAGCCCGCCTCTTCCAAAGGAATTGGAAGAGCGCGCGCTCCATTTTGGCGAGCGTTTTGGCTGGACAAGGCACGACGGTCAAGCGGTAGTAGATGGCGGACGCTATAAAAGTGTTCGCCACCTCCGCTCGACATTTCAAGGATAGTTTGCACTCGGCCCACTTCTGGGTGAGTGCGAACACCTTGGCCGTCACTTCGTTCCAGTTCTTCTCCACCTGGAGGTCCGGACCAAACCAGACCCCGAGCAGCTTTACCGGTCCTTCCGTCCAGCGTCAGACGACGCCATCGGAAGGCATCGGTCTGCCTCTCCACGATCCGAGTTGCAAACCGATGGACTTGTCCCGGTTCAGATTCGCTCCTGTGAGACTTTCGTATTCCTTTAGTAAGGTGCCGACTTCCTCGATTTGCGAGGCGCTCGACACCATTACTGTCACGTCGTCGGCGTAGGCCGACGCCGCTTTCCGCAGTCCCGGTTCCAGAGGGATGCCATGCAATAGCTCCAGCTTCCGCAGTAGTGGCTCGAGAGTCAGTACGTACAGAAGGGAGGAGAGAGGGCATCCCTGTCGAATGGATCGCGTAATATGGAACGGCTCCGAGATGTAGCCGTTTACCTTGACCCTTGAGCAGATGTTTCTGTTGTGCATTGCAGCAATCCAGCCTCTGAACACGGGTCCGAAGCCTGCCGCCTCGAGCACCGCATCCAGGTAACGATGGTCAACCCTATCGAAAGCCTTAGACTGATCCAAGTTGATCAGGGCCCCACCGAAGCCGGGTTTACACCCTACCCTCTCTATGAGGTATCGCATGAGGTGGAGGTTGTCGTGTATGGACCTGGTCGGGATTGCGCATGTCTGCGCTTCTCGCTTCTCCCACCAGGTTCTCGACGACAAGCGCCAGCCTCTTTGCCAACACCTTGGCCAAAATCTGTAACTCTGTGTTTAGCAGAGTTATGGACCGGAAGTTGCCTATGTCATCCCCCTTATTCTCGTCCTTCCTGATTAGTGTGACCACGCCCCCGGTTACAGAACTGGGAATTCTCCCGTTCTGTTGCCAGTTGCAGTAAACCGCTTCCAGGAGACCGGAGAATAAGTCCGGCATTGCTACGTAAAATTCGTAGGGTAGACCGTCGAGACCTGGAGATTTGCGTTTGCTGCATTGACTCAGCGCGTCCCCTAACTCAGTGGCTGAAATCGGCTTTTCGCAGAACTTCGCCTCGCTGTCCGAGAGTCGCGGTAGGCCGTCGAGGTATGGACCGAAATCCATAGCCTCTCCCGGTGCGCCGCTCCCCCCGAACAGCCGAGCAAAGTGCCGCTGAAAAGCCGCACACATCTGCTTCGGCTCACGTATCACGCGTCCGTTTTGGTCCTTCAAAGACCGAATCGTGGACTTGTTGCCACTTTTTGCCTCCGTCACTCGGGCCCAGGTAACAGCTTTGGCTCCCTCGTTTCCCAGAGCACGTATTTTGCTTCTGACAACGCAGCCCTCGTGCTTTGCGTCGAAGAACTGGTCCAAGGCCGTTCTCGTTGCTAGCACGCTGGCTACGTTGCCACTTCTAATTGCCTCTTCTACTTTATCTACCAGTTCCTTCTCGGTTCTATTTTCTATCTAACGCTAATTCTTTACTAAAAACTAACGAGTCTAATCTAACTGCCCTCTTGAGAGAGTACCACCATCTGTTGTTGACAATGGCCCCTGTCAAGTGCTGTTTAACTAAAGTGCTAATCCGTCTACTGTAGGCTTTTCTTGTCGGTAACGACAAGTTCAGCTTCCAGTAGCCGGGTCCTTGTCTATGGGTTCTATCAAGGTTGGCCATGCAGGTCACTAGTTTGTGATCTGAATAGGCAACTATGAACATTTGTGGACAGCTTAACATGTCCTTATCCTTATTTCTAACTAGAACCCTATCTAGGTACGATCTAGATGTTCCGCCACGATTAATCCACGTCCACAGTGGCACAGTCGGAAAATCTAGTCGATATCTATCTGCCAGGTCAAATCGGTCGATTAACTGTTTGAGGCTGTTACACCCACCTTTATCGGGACATCCTCCCACATAGTCCCAGATAGATAGATAGATAGATAGATAGATAGATAGATAGATAGATAGATAGATAGATAGATAGATAGATAGATAGATAGATAGATTTCTTTATTAGCCACAAGGGCGCAACAAGAAAGGGGACAATACAAAGACATGCCGGGGATTTTACATACAGTCGTGTAAAAAATATAAAAACAAACAATTTCAACAATCGAAATCCCCAATAGGGGGCAGGCGCCACAAATGGGTTGTTTAATACCCCGTCGATAGAACAACCCTCAACTCGAGGAGCGTGTTGTGCAAGTGCTCCTTTCTTCCTTTTGCTCTCTTCCTCAACCTACAGGCTTATAAACAGAGAAGGCCCAATCACTCGGGCCATTTTCGCTTCATTCACCCACCTTTCAGTAAATTTACTGGGGTGCAGTGCCTCTCTCTCCACCCTGATTCTCCTTCTAAAGTGATACTTAAAGAAGGGAATCAATTGTTGTCCGGAGAGAAAGGCATCTGTCCTCAGTCCTCTCAACCTCGTCCACCATATAACTTCTTTCACCATAGCCACCGTACAGAGGAAAACCGCCTCTCTTTCGTTTTTTAAAGAGTCTGGCGGTTTGATCCTTACTCGGCAGTCAACTGTATTTGTCCCATACGCGACAGCAGTTGTTCTGCATAGTTCCACAGGTCGCTTACGCCCGGGCAGTGTACAATTGCGTCCAGAACAGTTTCAATGTCCTGCGCACATCTTGGACACGTCCTCTTGGAAGGATCCCTGCCAGGGCGTCCGTGCCTGTAGATATTGTCACGAACCGGTAGAGCTCCTTGGTAGCACTGCCAGGCCAGGGACCTCTGGAAGTTGTCCATAGGTCCCGGGCGGAAAGTCCTACCAAACAGACTGGTGAGCTCATCGTCTTCGACGCCCAGAGTCTCTCCGAGCACGTCGTCGCCCTTGTAACGTACAATCCCTCTATAGAATGTCGAAGTGGAGTCTCCACTGATTGCTGCGCCCGCTTGCCAGAGGGCTGTGTGCGCCTGAGCGCATTCAATGTGCCAGGCGCCCATCGTTTTCGGTCTTTTCTTCACCCAGGACTGCAGCTCCGTTAGCGAGACGAGCTGTGGGAAAGCCTGTCTCACAAACGGTGCCCACACCGGTTGGGGGTCGGTGAGGAATACCTGGAGATGCCGCAGCCTCAGCGCATGTTTGCGCATCATCAGCCACGGCATTCCCAGCCCTCCGTTTGAAGGGTGTTGACAGCAGACGGATTTCCTCACCAGCGGAGCCTGCTTCTTCCACAGAAACTGGAAGAGCATGCGTTCCATCTTGGCGAGGTGTTCACGGGGACAAGGCACGACAGTCAAGCGGTAGTAGATGACGGACGCTATGAAAGTGTTCGCCACCTCCGCTCGACCTTTCAAGGACAGTTTGCACTCTGCCCACTTCTGAGTGAGTGCAAACACCTTGGCCGTGACCTCGTTCCAGTTTTTCTCCACCTGGAGGTCTGGACCGAACCAGACCCCGAGCAATTTCACCGGTCCGTCCGTCCAGCGTCCAACGACGCTGTCGGATGTCATCGGTTTGCCTCTCCACGTACCGAGTTGCAAACCGACAGACTTGTCTGGATTTAGTTTTGCTCCCGTCAGCGTTTCGTATTCTTTCAGTATGTTGCCGATCACCCCGATTTCCGAGGTGCTCGACACCATTACCGTCACGTCGTCGGCATAAGCCGACGCCGCTTAGCGCAGTCCCGGTTCTAGGGGGATTCCCTGCAACAGCTCCAATTTCCGCAGTAGTGGCTCTAGAGTCAATACATACAGAATGGAGGAGAGAGGGCATCCCTGTCGAATGGAACGCGTGATTGCGAACGGCTCCGATAGGTAGCCGTTCACCTTGACCCTCGAGCAGATGCTGGTGTGCATCGCCTCGATCCATCCTCTGAACACGGGACCGAAACCGGCCGCCTTGAGAACCGCTTCCAAGTATCGATGGTCGACCCTATCGAATGCCTTAGACTGATCCAAGTTGATCAGAGCCCCACCGAAGCCGGATTTACTACCCACCCTCTCTATGATGTATCGCATGAGGTGGAGGTTGTCGTGTATGGACCTGGTCGTGATTGCACACGTTTGCACTTTCCCTACCAGGTTCTCGACGACAAGCGCCAACCTCGTCGCTAGCACCTTGGCCAAAATCTTTAACTCGGTGTTGAGCAGAGTTATGGGCCTGAAGTTTTTAATTTCGTCCCCCTTGTTCTCGTCTTTCCTGATCAGCGTTACTACGCCCTTGCCTGCAGAACTGGGAATTCTCCCGTTCTGCTGCCAATTGCAGTAGACGGCTTCGAGGATGCCAGAGAACAAGTCCGGCATGCCTATGTAAAATTCGTAGGGTAGACCATCTAGACCGGGTGACTTGCGTTTCCCGCAGCGGCCCAGAGCGTCCCGTATCTCAGTGTCCGTGATCGGTCTTTCGCAGCACTCGGCGTCTGTGTTCGAGAGACGCGACAGGCCGTCGAGGTATGAACTAAAGTCCATTGCCCCGTTCGGCTCACCGTCGTTCTGCTCAAACAGTCGCGCAAAGTGCCGCTGAAAGGCTGCGCACATTTGCTTGGGGTCAAGTAGCACGCGTCCGTTTTGGTCTTTCAAAGACCGAATCGTCGACTTGTTGCCACTTTTTGCCTCCGCCACTCGGGCCCAGCTGACAGCTTTCGCTCCTTCGTTTCCTAGAGCACGTGTTTTGCTTCTGACCACGCAGCCTTCGTGTTTCGCATCGAAGAACTGGTCCAGTGCCGTTCTCGACGCTAACACTCTAGCCGCGTTGCCACTTCTAAGTGCCTCCTCTACCTTGGCTACTAGTTCTCTTTCTATTCTGTTTTTCTCTAAGGCTAACTCTCTGCTATACCCTATCGATTCTATTCTAATTGCTTTCTTGAGAGAGTACCACCATCTATTGTTGACGATGGCTCCCGTTAACTGTTGCTTGACTAGTTTACTTATCCGTTCACTGTAAGCTTTACGTGCCGGCAACGACACGTTCAGCTTCCAGTATCCGGGACCCTGTCTATGTATTCTATCACGGTTGACTAAGCAGACGACTAACTTGTGATCTGAATAGGCAACCATGTGCATTCGTGGACAGCTTAACATATCCTTGTCCCTTTCTCTAATGAAGAACCTATCTAAATACGATCTAGATGTCCCACTGCGGTTTACCCACGTCCACTGTGGTGCAGTCGGGAAATCCAGTCGATACCTATCGGCCAGTTGGAATTGGCCGATTAAAGTTTTGAGGCTGTTGCACCCCGCTCTACTGGGACATGCTCCCACATAGTCCCATCGTGCATCTAGGATACCATTCCAGTCCCCCACTAAAAGTAAGGAGCGAGACGTTCCCAGAAAAGACTCTAGACGCTTAAAGAAGTCTGGCCGTGATTGCGATTGCCCGGTCGGGGCATAAACGGCCACCAGTCTGAAGGCTCCACCTCCGATACTGTTCACGTCTAGGACTACCAGTCTACCCTCCGGGTCCAAGTGTACTTGCTGTACTCCGACGTCCAGGTTCTTCCGAAACATAACAGCCACTCCACCTCCACCTCCTGGCTGACAGAGAGATGCGTAGATCTCAAAGTCGTCGAAGATGGGGGTTAGTTGCTGCCTGTTGTGGATCCTGGACTCGGTGATGGCTATCACATCCATACTGTGTGACCTAAGGTCGTTTAAAAGTTGGCCCTGTTTCCAGGGCATCCCTAGGCCACGCACATTCACGGTTCCAACTCGTAAACCAGCCATGTTGGTAAAGAAAAGTTGGAGAAAAAGGACGAAAGGTGCACTTACCTTTTCGTTTCCTGGAGATCGGGTTGTTCAATCTCCATTTGGGTGCTGGATGGGGTGTTGGGTGGGGTGGGGAAACCTTTCAACAGGACGCGGTTGATGGGTTTGTGGCAGGGGTTGCCCACGTCCTGTGAAAATTTAATTTTCAGGTCTTTATAGGTTTCCATAGAAACCCTTATAAGTTTAATGTGTGGAGACGATTCTGCCTTGACGAAAGTTTTGCCCTCCGTCTCCACCTTGGGGTTTTGGGAGATGACCTCCATCAAACTCTTGTTGTTTGTGTTGATGTATGCGTATTGTTGTTTGTGTTTTTGTTGTATTGTTTTAGTTTGTTGTTCATCCGGGAGTTTTCTTTTTATGGTGGGTGCTTGTGTTTGGGGTGGTGTTGGTGCTGGTTTTGCTGATAGGGGAATGTTTGACTGTGGTGTTGTTTGTGTTGTTGTTTGTGTCTGTGGTTGTGTGTTGGTGTTGGTGATTGGAGTTTTGGGGGTTTTGTGGTGTCTCTTTTTTTGTTTTTTGTATTTCCGCGGTTCTCCCTCTTCTTCACTTAAAGAAGGAGAAGCAGCTTCATCCGTCGATGAATAATCATCGTCAGGTGTGTGGGGTAAGGGTATGTTGTGTGGTGGTGGTGGTGTTTCGGTATGTGTGTTTGTGGTAGTGTTTGATGGAGTGGGATGGAGTGGGGATGTGTTCTTCAGGGGTGTTGTCTCTGTTTTTTCTGTTGTTGTTGGTTGAGTGTCTGTTTATTTTGGTGTGGTTGCTCGTTTCGTCTGTCGTTGTACTTGTGGTGGTGGTGGTGGTTGTTTTGGTGTTGGTGTTGGTAATAGCGTTTTTTTATGATGTTGTTGTTGTGTGTTTGTGGACAAGAGGCTTTTAGGTGAGATGTGCTACCACAGCGAAAGCAGTGAAATGTTCGTCCTTCTACCGAAATGTTTATTTTGTTGCTATTATCAATAACGACTCTTTCGGGTATTTTGGAGATTCTCTCCGGTTTCATTTGCAACAGAATCTCCAAATCGGTGCCCGCCCACCTTTGTCGAATGGATTTTCGTATCGAAAGTATTATGTCTGTTTCTGGCTCTACGAAGCCAGCCAAGATCCACCAGATGTTAATGCTTGGAGGTATGTTTTTTTATTTTTATTTTTTGTGTAGGGAAAAAGGTGTATGCTTTTGACACTATTGGTGTCACAGAGTTTTTTGGGGCGAGTGTCTCGCTTTTAAACAGTACGGAAACACTTCCGTACTGTTTTCCTCGCTGGAGAAAATCGACATTTGCTAGAATCTCCTTGAAAGAATCTTCTATATCTGACTGATTAACAAATGTCGGTTTTCTTGACGAATTTGACACAGTCCTAAAAGTGACTGATCGGCGGTTTGTGTCTTCCTTTATTTCAAGGGGTGAGTTAATTCTAAACCCACCACTTTCTTCGAAAGTTACAAATTTTCTCCCTTGCTGGAGCATATCTCTTGCGTTGGAGATATCAAGATTTATAAAATCTTGTTTCTTGTTGACTGTGTCAGCGAAAGACATTTTCTTTTTTTGTGTGATGTTGTTGTTGATAATGATGTTATCGTTGTTGGAAATTTTATGTGTAGATGTATCTGTAGAGTTGTTGATGTCTTTTTCATGTGTATGTATGTCAATGGGTTTTTTTGCCGTGTTTTCCTGTGTGATATTGTCATTTTTCTCCGCTTCGGCGGTAGAAATTGTAAAATTTTCAAATGTTGATATATTTTTTTCTTTTGTAACAGTTGTATCTATGGCAACGTCCATAGCAGCAGAAGCAGATATAACGTTAATATCTGCCTCTTTCTCTCTCTCTTTTCTCTATTAACGTTCTCCAGCGTTCTAGTGTTGCTCAAGTTTTTTACTTTGTAAAATTTGATATTTTAAAACAAATTTTTTTTAAATAAAATTTTCGCCCCTACTGGGGCGAAAAATGGGATTACCACCCAGCTGACAATTCAGCTTGGGGGTTAATCTACAAAGTGTTGTATTTTTTTCAAACAATTAGATCGGTTTTTGCATAGAAATTAACAAAAAACTTACCGGCGATATTCCACACGTCAGACAGAAAGAGAGATAGATAGATAGATAGATAGATAGATAGATAGATAGATAGATAGATAGATAGATAGATAGATAGATAGATAGATAGATAGATAGATAGATAGATAGATTTCTTTATTTGCCACAAGGGCGCACAAGAAAAGGGGACAATACAAAGACACATGCCGGGGATTTTACATACAATCGTGTAAAAATATTATTAAAACAAACAAATTTAACAATCGAAATCCCCAAGATAGATAGGGCTCAACACAATAGAAAAGAACTAAGGAAAAAGGAACAATTGAAGTAGTAGTATGACTGGTAGAAATAGCACTAAATGGCACCAGTTAAGGAACCGGAGACAATGCCATTTACGATAAAGAGGATTAAGTTGAGTTCCGTATTCAAATAACACTGTGATACAAGTCCCACTACAATCGTGCTGAAATCAACATGGTGCTTGATGTTGTTTGATGTTGCTTGATGTTGTTTGACGTTGTATGTCTGTACAATTGGTAGACGGAAAGCCCGTCGTGTATATATATATATATATATATATATATATATATATATATATATATATATATATATATATATATATATATATATATATATATATATATATATATATATATATATATACTAGCCGAATTACCCGCGCCGTGTTGCGTTTCACACATTTTTTTGGTAAGAAAATGATGATTGATTTTAAATCAGTGATATAATTTATGGAGAAAAACTCTGCATTTCAATATTACTCAATGTAAAATCTAATGCATGAAAAATTGGGAAACACTAGTTTTTGTAATATATTTGTCAAAATTACATTATTAAATCTTATTCTTATTTTGTTTCTTGTAAATAATTTTTTTCAAAATATCAATTCAAAACTTTTGTGAATAGGCATCATATCTTGTCATTTAAATTTCATATAAATTGAAGGGAAAACATTTTCAGCGGGGGTTTTGTGCCCCCGGGGAACCCTTTCATTAAATTGAAATATACTTATCCAAGTACCTTGGGCAATGTAGTTTCAGAATATATATGGTTATGGAGGTCTATCTCCAAAACGATAGGAGGAGTTCTTGAAATCTTGTTCCATTTATTGGCCAAAATTTTCACTATAGGGGTTAACCCCCATTAGGGTGTCTTAATATTAATGAAATTTGCTGAAATTTTGTGAATATGCATCATATCTTGTCATTTACATATGGTTTAAGTTTCATATAAATCGAAGGCAAAACGTTTTCAGCGGGGGTTTGTGCCCCCGGGGAACCCTTTGATTAAAATGAAATATACTTATCCAAGTGCCCCGGGCAATGTTGTTTCAGAATATACTAGCAGAATGGCCCGTCGTTGCTCGGGATTTGCTCTAGGGTTGTTATATATTTGATATATATTTATCCTTATCGAGCCTCATGAAATAAATACGTTTGTTTATATTTTGTTATTGTGTATGCAAAAATATCTGTACAAATATATATATATATATATATATATAATAGTACAGAGAAGTACGGAATACCTCGGCCTCGGGATGGTGTTTACATTTTGTGCTTATAAAAAAAATTCGTCGTAGATTACCAGGGTGTTTTTCCGTGCGAAGAAAATCAATACTTTATCGCGAAATATATATAACGGTGGATTGGCAGCATTTGCAGAGGGTCGGACGCCATGCTTTCCAGCATAGTTATGTCCCTTTACGATCTGAGTTGAAATCTCGCCGAGGTTAACTTTGCTTTTCATCCTTACGCGGTCGATAAAATAAAGTACCAATAATGTACTGGGATAATTGCTGACCTTGTGCCAAAAGTAGAAACAATTATTAGAGAGATTCCAGTTTTTAGGACTAACTGTTTTCTGCTGGCACAAGATGTTCCAGGAGGGCAAGGAGCAGGTAAGGGACGAAGAGAGATATGGCAGGGAGAGGAATATCAGGACACCAAAGTTGGTCAACAAAATTCGCAAATGTCTGGAAGAGGACCGTCGTGCATTTCTTCTGACGATTGCTAAACAATTTGAAGTGGCTGAGGACACTGTGCATAGAATCATTCATGACGATCTGAACATGCGCGAAGTTTGTGCAAGGATTACTCCCAGGCTAATCAATGAAGATCAAAGGCAGATGCACGTTGATGACAACAGGGAGATGATCTAGTCAATCGCAAAGAAAGTTTTTTATGTCTGGGTGAGGTGATTTTAGTGGTGGTTATCCTATCTGTTTCTAATGCTTGTTTCTCATATGGTAGCGTCGAACATTTTCAGCATTCTTATCAGGTATCTTTCAACAATCAAGAAATAGTTTGTGTATGTTACCTGTATCAGCTTTGATTAAACACACATGTGATCAATCACTTTACAGGCGTGACAATCCAATATTCTATTGTTTACGTATATCTAGAACTATATCATTTAATGTGCCCTTCCTTCCTAAAAATGGTGTGTGATTTGAAGGAGATCCGACTGCTATTTCTAACTGATCGAGGTTATCTTGCTGGCTCATCTGTCAGTGTGTTGCTAAGGTGTTCTACTTGTCTATTGTGTTTTGCATTATATTGTGTTATTCGTATAGCTTCCGTAAACAATTAGTTTTTCTATTGTACAAGAAAAACTGTAAAGAATTTTATTGTTGTTGTACACATGTCATTTGGCAGTATCGGTAGAGAGTTGGACACCATGCTTTGCAGCATAGAGTTACGGTCCTTTACGGTCTGAGTTCAAATCCAGCCGAGGTTAACTTTGCCTTTCATCCTTACGGGGTCGATAAAATAAAGTACCAGTAATACACTGGGATAATTGCTGGCCTTGTGCCAAATGTAGAAACAATTATTAGAGAGATTCCAGTGGATTTGCAGTATCGGTAAGGGGTTCGACGACATGCTTTCCAGCATAGTTACGCCCCTTTACGAACTGAGTTCAAATCCCACCGAGGTTAACTTTGCCTTTCATCCTTACGTGGTCGATAAAATAAAGTATCAGTAATGCACTGGAATAATTGCTGACCTTGTGCCAAAAGTAGAAACATTATTATTAGAGAGACTCCAGTAAGAAGAAGAAGAAGAAGAAGAAGAAGAAGAAGAAGAAGAAGAAATAGTCGGCACAGTATGGGTTCCGGGGTCATATCCCACTGCGTGACATCTTCAGCGAATGTCATTTACCATAGCTTCAGGTTAATCAAAGCGTTGTAAATCAAAATGGGTAGAGGAAAATTGTTTCGAAACCTGTTGGATGGACTGTACATGTAATTCAATGGGCCAGCATTGTCACACACTGTCACGCTGAATCTCACTGAGAGTTACGTTAGGAGTACACGTATCTATGGAATACCCAACACCCCCATCCTTTCATAATAATAGTTATTATTATTGAGGTTAACTTTGCCTTTCAACCTTACGGGGTCGATAAAATAAAGTACCAGTCACGCACTGGAGTCGATTTAATCGACTTTCCCTTCCCCCCAAATTGCTGGCCTTGTGCCTATATAAGAAATCATTATTATTATTATTATTAAAATCCCGCCGAGGTTAATTTTGCCTTTCATTCTTACGGGGTCGATAAAATAAAGTATCAGTAATGTACTGGGATAATTGCTGACCTTGTGCCAAAAGTAGAAACAATTATTAGAGAGATTCCAGTTTTTAGTGTGGAGAATTTACATCCTTGTTACCAGTTGTTTCATATTAAATAAACATCAACCCATTCAAAAACAAGTGGCTACATGAATGATTATGAGATAAGTCAGTGAATTGCTTCGTGGTATGACCAAAATTAGACGCACACTTAGAATCTCTAAAGTTACTCTTGTTGCTTTATGCTAGATGCTTTATCCAGCAGATACAATAGACAATGCAACGAAGGAAAGTGGATTACCAACGAACAATTCCTTTAAAAAGTCAAGCTTGTAAGTAAAATTAATTATTCCGAGACGTCATTTGCATGGTCATTCGATAGTCATTATTCCAGCTAACCACCAAAAAGAGTAAAGACCCCCTTCGGTCACGAATGACCATGAGAGTCGCACCTAGAAAGTTCCCCTCTGAGCCACCCCTCTCCACATCACCGATGATATCCAAGGGAAAGGCAATGGCTGATACAGCTTGGCATCAGTAACGTCGAAACTCATTTCTACAGCTGAGTAAACTAAAGCAACGTGAAATGAAGTGTCTTCCTCAAGGAAACAACGCATCACCCGGTCCGAGAATCGAACTCATGACCTCCTGATTGCAAGTACAATGCTCTAAACACTACGCCATGTGCCTTCGACCGCCAACAATACCACCAACATCAAGGAGAATGGACTGTTTCAGAGTTTAATACTTTTGTCACGAGTGCAACACTGGCGCTGCTGGATCGAATATAAACATGATATTATTTCGTTTGCTATACCGCTACCTTACCTCAGTCATCATTAAAACGCTTAAGAGCGGTTGTTTGGCAGAATCTTGAGCATCGGACAAAGCGTCTGATTTCCTGCCGAAGTCAACTTTGCCTTTAACCCTTCCAATGTTGATAAAAACAATACCAATTAAGTACTGAGGTCGATATAACCATCTTTCTCCTTCCTTCAAACTGCTGGCCTTGTGCCAATATTAGAAAAAATTATTAAAAACGCTTCGCAACATTTGTTTCGGTTCTTTACGTTTTAAGTTCACATCCCACAAGAGGTTAACTTTGCATTTCATCCTTCTGGGATGGATAAAATAAGAAATCATTAATAAAACGCTTACGAGAATCTAATGGAAAACAACATTAACAATTTGGATTTTTTTAAAAAGACAAATATATTCTATATTTTTATGGAGGTAGCATGATGTTTAAACATTCATATCATTCTCGTTAACATTATCGGAGTAAATAGAGTGAAAAACTTATTAAAGATTCAACTTTTTTTACAATGATTGCCACATGGGTGACGCACTCATTAAAGACCTAAGCTTTCAAACTATTCAGTGTATTTGTGGGCTTCGTAAATTGTTATATATATTTTGTTATTTCATAGTCAACAAGTAATATTGATCAGATAATACACAGCTCTTTCTCGTACCACCGAAGCAGTTTAAGCTTGACCGTCGGAACGATCTGTCTAATAATATCTACACTCTAATATCCTTAAAGTAAGGAGTACCAAGTTGAATAATGGCTTTACTTGTTAGGCATATCGTATAACGATACTATAGAAGCAGTGTAAAAGTATTTTAGGTTAACCACTAAGAGCACGTAGTCGTTTCAACAAAAAGGCATTGAATGTAAAATGCTAAGCTAAAAGCGAAAGATTAATGTCATTCTTTACGTATAATGAATTGGAAATGCTTCATTAAGAGATGGATATAAAAGTATTTTAGGTTCAATAGTATAGGGAGGTGTGTAGGATACATACATAGATACATACATACATACACACGACGCTCAGTTTTATATAAGTATCGTGTGTATGTGTGTGTATGTGTGTGTTTGTGTGTGTGTTTGTGTGTGTGTGTGTGTGCTATGCGAGCGACGACAGATCAAAGATATATAACACGTTACTGAAAGTTAACTAAAGTTTGCTGGTCTCTCTCTCTCTCTCTCTCTGAATATCTAATTGTATCTCTCTCTGTCTAACGGCCTATCTCTCTCTGCTATTCTAACGGCCTATCTCTCTCTGCAGTGTTGTCATATAGAGAGTGAAGAGCGACAGAGAGAGTAAAGTAGTTAAATTATAGAGAGGGGGAATGATCTATTATAGAGAGAGGGAAGCTAAGAAACTTTAGGGAGGTAAAATCGATAGAAAAAGACCCTTTTTTTGCCCTAAAGACCACACCTTTCAATTTAGAGAACTCCAGGTAGAGCTGTCGCTTCCTCGGCACCTTTTACATTAATGTGTAAATGTTCATGACAATCAGAGCATTGGTACTCTCCTTTTGCCTGTATCCAGACATGACTCAGACAATTTTCGCCCATTTCACATTTATATAATAGATTATATAATAGATATACACACACACACACACACACACACACACACACACACACACACACACACACACACACACACACACACACACACACACACACATGTATAATATATATAAAGAGAGGGGAGGAGGGAGAGAGAGAGAGTTTATCATTTTTCCATATTTTCACCTTTAACCTGTTACACTTTTTGCAATGTCTTTTGTCATAATTTTGTCATGTTTATTTATTGCTAGTCGTATATTTTAATGCCTTTTTGTTGAAAGACAACCGTAAATTTTCTTGTCCATTTTTTATCATGATACATTCATTTTATCAACAGAGCGGGTTTCTAATCTGTTGCACAATCTTGAATTACAAGTACAATCCAGAAAGGGATTTTAGTTGCGGCTATTGTATGTTTCTGGTAATTTTTTTTTTTTTGTCAGCACTGACAAGCAGACATGTTATCAGATACATGTTATCCTTTTTTTAGGCATAAGTATGTCTAGGATTACTTTGTAAAAATTGTGATTTGAAATAGATCCGGCTGTAATCTAAATCAATTATAATTTTATTCCATATTTTCTTTAATCATTATTAAACATACGTACATCAACTAAATTATGATGATTCTAGATAGATAGCTTATTGGCATGTAACTACCAAGCCAATTTGATGAGAAATGGAGTAAATCCAAAGTGCCGATTCTGCAATGATGACATTGAAACAAGGGACCACTTAATCTCCGGATGTAAAGTTTTAGCACCAGTAGAGTACAAATCTAGACATGACAGAGTTGGCCAATATCTACACTAGTTAGTATATCGGCATTATAAAATCAAAACTGCTGACAAGTGGTACAAACATCACCCTGAGGCTGAATGAGAAAAAGTAACGATTCTTTGGGACTTTCCTGTACATGCTGACAGCAATATAAACACCAGTAGACCGGATATTATTGTAAAAGACCAACATAACAAAGTCTGTTTATTAATTGATATGAGTATCCCATGTATCACCATATCGCGGCAAAAGAAGTTGACAAGCTAAGATTTACTCATTGAAATTGAAAAAATCTGGCACCTCAAGGCCGTTACAATACCAGTGATTGTATGAGTACTGAGAAAGATTAAAAAAAAGGAACAGAAAAGTATTTGAGAATGATCCCTGATTTACCATCTCTACAAGAGGTGTAAAGACTGTTTTAACCGGTACTGCACACGTAATGAGAAGAGCACTCTCCTGTGAGAATGATAACCTTCCATGGATATTTGTGTTTGTGTGCATTGATATTTCTTTTATATGTATGTATATGTATATATATGTATATATGTGTGTGTGCATATATATATGTGTGTGTGTGTCTGTGTATACATGTAAGTATATATATATATGTGTGTGTGTGTTTGTGTGTGAGTATGTATATATATATGTATGTGTATGTATGTATATGTATGTGTATGCATGTGTGTGTATGTATGTGTATATATATATGTGTGTGTGTATGGATGTGTGTGCATATATGCGTATATGTATGTATGTGAGTATATATATACATATATGTGTGTATATATGTGTGTGTGTGTGTGTGTATACATATGCATATGTGTATGCAAATATATATATAGTTTATTTGCCCTAGGTATGAGGAAGAAACTCGGCAAAAAACGGAAACAATTCTGCAGGAAGAGAACAAACAAATAATCATATTAATAATAGTAATACTAATAAGGGTTTAGATCGATATCCAGTGATTTTGATCTCGTTGTTTACACTTTGCTCAACAAATTCATCTGGAGCACACGAATAGGATTAATTGTTAGAAAACGTTCCCAGCCAGAAGCCTAAGCTATGAAAACAGTGTCATTATTGTATCGAGAGACTAACATATAAACACGTTAAAGTACTCACAATTTCTTCAATAAACAATTACAAATCATTTATTACTTCAATTCATTCATGTCAGTGGTTGATGCTACAGAATGATTATACAAAAACATGTGATTGAACTCACAAAGTTGACTTAAAATCCTTTGATAATAACATAAATATAAAAAAGAAAGATAAAAATAAAATTAAGTAATGAGAAAAAGGGAAGAGGTAAAGAAGAGCAAAATTAGTTGAATGGGAAAGTAGAGAAAAAGACTATAAGTGTCATAAATGAGAGGAAAAGGGAGGGGAAAACAAGGACTCTTGGGCTACAGAAGAATGGGGGAAAGGGGAGAGGATGATGGGTTCTGGGCAGTGTGTGGGCTGCTCCCTGCGGACATAACTGCAAAGGCATTTCTACGGACAATGGCCAACGACACTCGCTGCAACAGCCACCCCACATCGTGGGGCTCCTTCCTCAGACAGGCTGCTGTCGTTCCGGTTTTGCAGAAGAGCTCGGCAGTACGGGGTCCGAGGACGCCTAAAGTCTCGACGACGACCGATGCGAAGAGAAAGCGGCCGAACAAGCCCCGGTATTTGCTTATCTTCTTGTCCTCTGTCTTACGGGCCGCAGTACCGGGGCTTGTGGCTGAAGCGACTAAGCTCGAGGCGGAGAACGTATCACAACATGTGGCGTCCCAGATGAGAGATTTACCTCTTTCGAATGGGAAGAGGGTAATTCCGTCGGGTAATTACCCTCTTCCCATTCGAAAGAGTTAAATCCCGCCGGGGCGTTTGCCGTCTTCACGGTTGAGGCCTGCTGGCTCCACTTGTGATGGGAAGCCAGCTGCATCCAGGCTCCTCAATTGAAACAGCCTGTAATAATTGTTTCTACTTTTGGCACAAGGCTAGCAATTACTCAGTACATTGCTGGTACTTTATTTTATCGACCCTGTAAGGCTGAAAGGCAAAGTTAATCTCGGCGGGATTTGAACTCAGAATGGCAAGGACCGTAACTCTATGCGTCAAAGCATAGCGTCCGACCCTCTACCGATACTGCCAATCCACCGCCCTCTGTATCCAGCCTGTAATAATATCATTAGGATAGCCACTGATCTGGAGGAGGGATATGGAATAAGGCCTGATATAAATCTCTCTCCCAGGAACATTGGAAGATCCTATTCAATGTTCAAACAAAATAATAAAATGAACCAATTTACAGAGAAAGTTGTGCATGGGTACCTGAGACGAAAAACACAGACTATAACAGGGATAAATCATTAAAAAAGCCTGGCATTGAGTTCCGACAAGTTTATAACATCCCACCTTGAAGGATATCTCTATGTAATACAGGGACAAGAAATCCCTACCAAATATCTGCTAAAAAAAAGAGGAGGGCCATTGGTCGATAATAAATGTAAAACAAAGATCAAAGATGTTAGCCACATTGTTGTCAACTGCGAGAGAATGTCGTCTTGCTACTACCTCCCTATGAAATACGATGTGATAGCTAAAACCATCTGGAACGCACTTAGGAAAACAAAGGTAAAAACAAATGAGGAGGAATATGTTGAGATAGATGGCACAAAGGAATACTGGTGGAACCTGAAAATAAAAACTGCCACCAAATTAAAGCACAACCGTCCTGATATTGTTGTTTGGGACGATACATTGTAAACGTGCTCTGTTGTAGAGATCAGCTGCCTACTTGATGTCAACGTTGTAAGAAAAATACAAGAGAAGGAGGACGTCTACGGACCATTGAGGAGGAGTTTTCAGATCCAGTACACTTTCAGCTTCATTCCTAACATTATTGGAGCTACAATCCGCTTGGACCAAAATATAACTGAACTTGGATTTGTGGACAAAGAGCTCAGATCCCTAATTCATAGACTACAAATAACTGCGATAGTTGGCACCTTCAAAATTTGCAAAACATTCTTGCGATTCAAGGGATGACAATTTTTCTTTTACAACCTTGCCACCAGGAAGATTGTTGAAATATTTACTCGAAAATAAGAGAAAGACATACATACATACATACATACATACATACATACATACATACATACATACATACATACATACATACATACATACATACATGACTTCCAACTCGTTTTTTCGAGTACGGCCACTACTTTATATCCATGTAGGAAAACCCCTACCGATGCGCTGAACGAGTGTGACTTTTTAGTCCAGCCAGCGACTTGAAAACTCTGGTACAAACACTACACTTGTGACAATTATTGACACATAGTGCTGGGCCCATGGTACCATGTGACGACAAGTGCAGAGAGATCTCCAGATATAAAGCAATGCCTGTGCCGTGAAGCTTTTATAGTGAGCAAAGGCACTGCACATACATACATACATACATACATACATACATACATACATACATACATACATACATACATACATACATACATACATACATACATACATACACACATGCGAGTGTGAGTGTTTGAGTGTCTGAGTGAGTGGGTGTCTGTGTGTATATATATTTATTTGTGTCTTTGTCTACACCTTTAAATATCTCTGTGGAAAGTCAAGAGAGTTAAGTACGATGGAGGAAGAGATAGAAATTAATGTAGAGTAGTTTTATCTTTCATTTCTCTTCCAACATAAATTTCAAGCATTATAACTATCAGAAATGATCTATTTAATTTTCGTTTCGTTTGAATTACTTTAAACTCTACAGGGTGTCCCCAAAAAATGTATACACATATTTATTAGAATGCTGTTGAAGTGTGTATACATTTTGAGGGGACACTCTGTATTTGCTGCTTCTGATACCTCTTGGCGTTATGTATTATTACTTTGAAATTTATATTATGATGTATTTTATATCATACTTCAACCACCATACTATCCGCTAAAAGTGCTCAAAAGTTTCATAAATGTTGCGAAAAATGGAAATAGATTTTTTAATTTCTGTCGCCAATTAGTAATTTGTAAAAATGTAGATTAATTTTCTGGAGTTGTTACGATGTCCAATTCGTAATTTCCTCTTCACAATACTACAGAAAAAAAAATCATTTTAGATTCAAAACGACCCACGGATAAAATAAAACATGCATAGATTTAAAATACGTTCTTGTCTGGAATATAGAGGATACCAGTTCTAGCTCCGAGAGTTACAGCCAACTGCAAGTGCCTTCCGATATTTCTCTAGGTAGAGACCAGAATCTCCGAGGCACGGGCCTTCGCACCGATCTTCGGCGGCTACGATGTGTACGCATCTCCCAGCCGTCCGGGATCGGGGGGAGGAGTTTCTGTGCTTTTTCGGAGAGGTTTGGATCTCGCCATACAGGCCATCTTCCTGGACCCAGAAGGTAAGTTGCTGGTGCTGGACGTGACCAGCGGAGACGGCAAGCTTTCAGGCTAGTGGCCGTCTATGGCCCGACAGGAGCAGGGCGGCTTGATTTCTTCCGGCGTCTGGAGACCTTTCTTGGAACGTCCCGCTCTTTAGTGTTAGTGGGCAACTGGAACGGGATCTTTGATGCACGCTGGGATTGTGTGGGATTAGCGGATAGGGGAGGAGGGTACAAGAGCCTCACCAACCTGCTCAGGCGTTTTGAACAGTCTGACAGGTACCGATTGAATTTCCCGAATGTGCCAATGTGGACTTGGACAAATTTCATCGGGTCATCCAGATCATATCTAGATAGAGTATTTTGTAGGGAAATAGATAGGTCTAGCATAGGCTGTCCACAATTCAAGATAGTCAGCTACACGGACCACAAATTCCTGATCTGTGTGGTTGACTTAGATAGGCTTCATAGACAAGGACCCGGCTACTGGAAGCTAAACGCGTCATTACCAGCGCGCAAGGCCTACAGAGACCGGATTAGCGAACTAGTTAAGCGGGCGTTGACGGGAGCCATCATCAACAACAAGTAGTGGTTTGCTCTGAAAAGAGTGATTAGAACAGAGTCCATAAGGTTTAGCAAGGCTTTAGTAATAGAGAAAAATAGAGCAGAGGGAGAACTAGTTAGAAAATTAGACGAGGCGCTTGGCAAAGGCATCGCGGCCGACGTACTTACGGCGAAATTGACCCTTGACCAATTCTTCAATGCAAAGCACGAAGGCTGCGTTGTCAGAGCTAGGGTGCGTGCTCTCAGACACGAGGGGACGAAAGCCGTTCAATGGGCCCGAGTGGCGGAGGCGCGTCGCTTTGGTGGACCACGACGGGCGCATGCTACTCGATCCCGGGCAAATGTGTGAAGCTTTTCAGTGACACTTCGCTCAGCTGTTCGGGGGTAGCGGTGGTCCGGGTCGAGGGATGGACTTTAGTGTCTACCTCGACGGACTGCCGCGGATTTCGGCCACTGAGGCGGAGTGTTGCGAAAAGCCGATAACAGCCGCTGAAGTACGGGAAGCAATGACTGGCTGCACAAGGGGTAAATCGCCTGGTTTGGATGGTCTGCCCTATGAACTTTACGTACAGATGCCAGACTTGTTAGGAGGCCTCTTGGCGGACGTCTACTGCAACTGGCAACAGAACGGGAGAATTCCCAGCTCTGTGAGCCGAGGAACTGTGGCGCTGGTGAGAAAGGATCCGAACAAGGGGGATAACATAGATAATTTCAGGCCCATAGCTCTGCTAAACACAGAGTTCAAGATTTTGGCCAAGGTGCTAGCAAAGAGGTTGGCACTTGTCGTTTGTGGTCTGGTGGGAGAGACGCAGACATGCGTCATTCCCAACAGATCCATCCACGACAACCTCCACCTCATGCGATACATCGTAGAGAGGGTAGCTAGGGAACCTGGCACGGGTGGGTCTTTGATCAATTTAGATCAGTCGAAAGCTTTCGATAAGGTCGACCATCGTTACCTAGCGGCAGTCCTGAGGGCGGCTGGCTTTGGGCCCGTCTTCAGAGGCTGGATCGCTGCTATGCACAGCGACATCTGCTCTGTGGTGAGAGTGAACGGTTACCTTTCGGAACCGTTCAACATCATGCGCTTGGTCCGCCAAGATGTCCCCTCTCGTCCCTCTTGTACGTATTGACTCTCGAGCCATTACTGCACAAACTGGAGACGTTGAGGGGCGTCCCGCGCGAACTAGGATGCGGAAGATCCGTGTCAGTATATGCGGACGATGTCACCGTAGTGGTGTCGAACGCCAAACACATCGAGGCGATCGGCACTACACTAAGAGAATACGAAGCGGTGACAGGAGCAATGATCAACCAGGAAAAGTCAGTGAGCCTGCAGCTCGGCACCTGGAGAGGCAGGTCCATGCCGTCCAACAGCGTCATCGGACGCTGGACGGACGGACCGGTTAAATTGCTAGGGGTCTGGTTCGGTCCGGACCTCTAGACGGACAAAAACTGGGACGAGGTGACGAGCAGGGTGGCTGCTCTCACCCAGAAATGGGCGGAGAGGAAGCTATCCCTGAAAGGTCGAGCGGAGGTGGATAACGCGTACATCGCGTCCGTCATCTAATACCGTCTGACCGTGTACCTTGTCCTAAGCCCCGCCTGACTGCGCTGGAGCGTTTGCTCTTTCGCTTTTTGTGGAAGGGACGCGCTCCGATGGTCAGGCGGTCCATCTGCTGTCAACACCAGCTACGTGGAGGGCTGGGCATGCCGTGGCTGATGATGCGCAGACACGCGCTCAGGCTACAACATCTCCACCTCTTCCTCGACGGTGATCAGGTGTGGTCGCCGTTTGCTAGACACGTCTTTCCCCAGCTCGTCTCCTTGACGGAGCTGCAATCCTGGGTCAAGCGAAGACCGAAAGGGAGCGCTTGGAGACTGGAATGTTTTCAGGCGCTCACAGCCCTCGACCAATCGGGCAATGTGATCGGTGGAAACTCCACCTTGGCGTTCTATAGAGGATTAGTGGAGGGGAAGAGCGACGACGTACTTGGAGAAACTCTAGGCGTCGACGAAAATCAACTAGCCATTCTCTTCGGAAGGACTTTCGAGCCGGGGCCTATGGACAACTTCCAGAAATCCCTGGCCTAGCAGTGCTACTGGGGAGCTTTGCCAGTTCGGGATAAACTCTACAGGCATGGAGTTGCCGTCAAACGGGCATGTCCGAGATGCGCGCAGACGACGAAACCGTCCTGCACGCACTCGTCCAGTGTCCGAGCATTGCTGACTTGTGGGTTTATGTCGAACACCTGCTGTCACGTGTAGGACGGATCCAGCTATCAGCTGAGTCCATCGTGAGGATTGCCCCGCCCTCTTCCTTTCGCCGGGAAGAGCAGGCAGTTTTTAATCTGTCTGGTGGCCATGGCGAAAGAGATAGTATGGTGGACACGTTTGAAAGGGCTGAAGACGAGCACTTACCTCTTCGGTGATGCCCTGATTAACTTTTTCAAATTTCATTTGAAAAGGAAAATCAGGGTAGAGAGGGAAGTGCTCTCTTCCCAGCATTTTGTTGAAAGATGGGTGAGAGAAGCAAGTATGGCCCGAATGAATGGGCCTTCTCTGAGTATGTGTCTGTAAATTAAAGGTGGAAAACTGGGAGAGGGCACTTGCCCTGGTGGTCAGGGTCACTGTGGTCTTTTAATGGGCTTTCTCCACAAATGTCCCTCGGAAGTCTCCCCCCTATTGGGGAATCTTTCTTTGTTATTTTATTACATCCTCTGTTTTTTTTACACGCAGAAATGCCCATTTGTACCGTCCTGCATTGTCCTGCACTGTCCTTAATGTCTACTTTATGTAAACCCTTGTGGTTAATAAAGAAATCATTATTATTATTATTATTATTATTATTATTATTATTATTATTATTATATAGGCATTGAGGGAAGTGGATTGGCAGTATCGGTAGAGCGTCAGACATCATGCTTTCAGCATAGAGTTACGCCCTTTTATGATCTGAGTTCAAATCCTGCCGAGGTTAGCGTTGCCTTTCATCCTTATGGGTCGACAACATAAAGTGCCAGTAATGTACTGCAGTCCATTTAATCGACTTTCCCCGCCCACAAAATTGCTGGCCTTGTGCTTATAGTAGAAATCATTATTATATAGGCGGTGAGGGAGTTGGCTGGGCAGTATAGGTAGAGCGTCAGACACAATGCTTTCAGCATAGAGTTATGGTCCTTTACGGTCTGAGTTCAAATCCCACCGAGGTTTACTTTGCCTTTCATCCTTACGGGGTCGATAAAATAAAGCACCAGTAATGCACTGGGGTATTTGCTGGCCTTGTGCCAAAAGTAGAAACAATAATTATGAAAAGGGCGGTGGTTCATCAATATCGGTAGGGCGTTCTGATTTCGAGGTTAGCTTTGTCTTTCATCCTCACAGGGTCGATAAAATAAATTACCAGTAACGCACTGGCGTCGATTTAATTGACTTTTCTCTCCCCCAAAATTGCTGGCCTTGTGCCTAAAATAGAAACTATTGTTATTATTATGAAAATATCTTATATAGACACATAAAGACAAATTCGAGGAGGGGGAATACAATCGATTAAATTGACGTCAATACTTTTTTTATTAACCCCAAAATGGTTGGAATCAGAGTTAGTTCCAGTGGAATTTTAAACTCAAATGGTAAATTACCATGACTGAAAACTAAGTCATTTAATCCCTATTCTACTGCTTCTGCCAATAACAATTTGTGTTCGTTTTACTTTCAATATTCAAAAACTATTTGATTTCCTTTCTATGCTGTAGCTCACGGTGGTCTGTTCTTGGCTGGTTCCTGTATCATATCAGTTTTTTCTATGAGAAAAGGTGGCTAACCTCTCATTAAACCCTCCTTTATTTCTAAGGAGAGGGGCGCTATATGTGGCCCCCAACGGCACTTCTGATGGTGCAATGAAGCCGATTCCAAAAGAGAGAGAGAAAAGTCCCCCTAATACTTGACTGGTAATTTATCTATCAACTCCAAAGTGGTGAAAAGTAAACTTCACCTCGGTGATGTTTGAAGTTGAACCGCAGAGAACTGGAACGAGTATCGACGAGTTCTCTCTGACGCTCAAACGACTCTTACAATATATCGCCTTGAATAAGTATGCTACGGGAGTATAATCAAAGGTTTATATAAATTTATGGCAAGAAGAACTGCAACAATATATATCCAAAAAATAAGTGCAATGATAGTTGTTCTAAAAATATAAAAAATACTTTTAAAATTAGTTCAAGTGGAAATATCCGATTGTTATTTGAAGTGGTTACTATGAATTCTAGAAAGTCTCAAGCAGAAATGAAAAGAAAAAGCTTGTTGTTTTGATTATTAACATAGTTGCATCTTTATTGAAGCATTATGTGATTAAAAAAATACACATTCTAATTATTTTTAAAGATACTGTTGACTCTGCAAATATTGAATTGGTAAAAAATAAAAACAACATAGAATCGATTACATTTCCTTTGGTTTTGTGCAGAAACTATTTCTGGGTCGATAAAATAAGTAGCAGTGATATAATTGTTTCTAATTTTGGCACAAGGCCAGCAATTCCCAGTACATTGCTGGTACTTTATTTTATCGACCCCGTAAGGATGAAAGACAAAGTTAACCTCCACGGGATTTGAACTCAGACCGTAAAGGGACGTAACTATGCTGGAAAGCATGGCGTCCAACCCTCTACCGATACTGCCAATTATAATGAAGTCAATTTGGTTGACTACGTTTCCTCCATTGAAGAAGTCTGGTATTTTCCCGATTGAGGCAGTTTCACTTCATTTCACTTACTATAGGGTCCCAAATAATAGGGGTGGGTGGAATAAGCGGGATGAAGGGGCAAGATATTTGCTTAAATTCTTATAAGTTGTAAGCGCAAAGGGCGGGTGAAATAAACGGTGGGGTTGGGAAAACTGTAATTGTATAGTGTACGTTCGTAAATATGGGATTTCTTGTAATGTTCTTTTTTTTTGTCGTATATAATGTTTTTTTAATGTAAAATAAAATTATTAGATTCTCCAACTGCTGTATCAATATGAATCACTTAAAAAAAATTTCACCGGAGATATATTGGAAAAAAATTAATAAGTGGTGGGGGGGGGGCATTATTCAGGACCTGAGAGTACACATTTTTGGTGAAAAAAGACACGACTGTATTATTTTTCATCACCTACTTCTATGGATTATTGGCCTTATACAAAAGTAATAAAACATTTTTCTTCTTCCTTTCTCATTTCGTTTTGGACTACAAAAGCAAATAATAATTGTTTCTGCTTTTGTCACAAGGCCAGCAATTATCCTAGTGTATTACTGGTACTTTATTTTATCGATCCTGTAAGGATGAAAGGCAAAGTTAACCTCGGCGGGATTTGAATTCAGACCATAAAGGAGCGTAACTCTTTGCTTCAAATAATAATAATGAAAAGTTTTTAGTTTTGTGGATTTAGTTTCTTAATTAATTTATTACTGTAGCATACATACTCACACATATACAACATACTTTTAAAAAATATATAAAATTAGAGAATTAAAATCTAGAAAAAACAGTCTTAATGATAGATATATGTGTGTGATGTGTGTGGATAGATATATATATATATATATATATATATATATATATATACATTATCGGAGAAAGCTTTTAGCGATACCCCGACCAAATTGTGAGCATCGGTTGTTCAGTGGTAGAATGCTCGCCTGCCACGCGGGCGGCCCGGGTTCGATTCTCGATTCTCTTTACATATATATATATATATATGTGTGTGTGTGTGTGTGTGTCTGTATATATATATATATAAAATAATTGTTTCTATTTTAGGCACAAGGCCAGCAATTACCCAGTGCATTACTGGTACTTTATTTTATCGACCCCGTAAGGATGAAAGCAAAGTCAACCTCTGCGGGATTTGAACTCAGATCGTAAAGGGACGTAACTATGCTGGAAAGCATGGCGTCCGACTCTCTACCGATACTGCCAATCCACCGCCCTCATATATATATAAAATAATAAGTGTAAGTCAAACATCTTAAAGTTAGCTTCGTTTATTCCAATTCGCTGCTATACGTATTTCAGTGACAACCATTATTGGCTGTGACCTCATCAGGCAGTAAGAATTAAGGCAGAAAAAATAGGAAAACATAATGTTGTTTGGGTTCTACTCTGTTAATTCATCGATATGTCCAGCTCCTGGATGTGTTGTTAGTCCTCAAAGGAACTGGAATCATATCGATGAATTAACAGGGTAGAACCGATTACAACATCCTTCATCAGAAGAAAGAATGAGAAATTAGAAAGATTGAAGGGGCGGGCGGGGTGGAATTGGAAAAAATGTTTTTAGAGAAAAATAACAGGTCCATTAATCTCTTATATATATATATATATATATATATATATATATATATATATATATATATATATATATATATATAGTATTAAGGATACTATTTATGGTTATGTATATACTAAAACTTTTTATAGTTATATATATTTTAAACCCTAAACAGTGAAGGACAGTAATTTATTACTACCTTATTACCAGTAAGATAAATACCTCAATGTAATAACATCAGTTGTTTTACAGAGCAGTTATATAGAAATTACATGAATCAAAGTTCTGTTCAAACCATTTATTAGCTTACAATTGTTTCGTCCAAACCGAGGTTTGGAGTCTTCGGACCAATTTTTCAATGATCGTTTACATACATGACCTCCTTTCCAACACAAGAGACATACAGAAACATATATATATATATATATATATATATATATATATATATATCCATGCACAGTGGGGTGACATCCATTATAATATTTTAGCATGGCAATTTACATTCAAAAATTAAAATCATATTAAAAGAAAATGAAAACAAAATTAAAGTTAAAATACAAGATCGGCAGTTTACGAAGATAATGCAAGAGGATAGTTTGAAGTAGTTAGTGTATGCAATAGTTACACGTGGGGCATGCACGTGTGTCTTACTTATATAAGATTATTGTGCGGCAAGGTGTTATATGCAATACAAGCACTTTAAGCGGGCAATCAAGAGTATTATGGGGGTTGTATTGGTAAAGTATTTTTTATGTATGATAAAGAAGCTTGTGTGCAGAGAAATATTAAAAATGAGAAGCAAAATAATCTTATGGTTTTCGTATACACCACCATTTTCACAATCCAGGAAACGTAATATATAGATTATATGTCCTTCACATAATCAACGATGTGCATCGATATATACATATGTTTCTGTATGTCTCTTGTGTTGGAAAGGGGGTCATGTATGTAAACAATCATTGAAAAATTGTTCCGAAGAATCCAAACTTCGGTTTGGACGAAACAATTGTAAGCTAATAAATGGTTTGAACAGAACTTTGATTCATGTAACTTCTCTCTCTCTCTCTCTATATATATATATATATATATATATATATATATATAGGAACAAGTAAGACCCCGACGGCTGAGCTCAAGCCGTTTCGAATTAGTCGTCGAAACGGCTTGAGCTCAGCCGTCGGGGTCTTACTTGTTCCTATTACCCACTCTACTACCCTAAGTATTGGGTACTTTGGTGCGTTATGGTCCACTTGGTTCCTTACCACATTTCCTTCGTTATATATATATATATATATATATATATATATATATATATATATATATATATATATATAAGAGATTAATGGACCTGTTATTTTTCTCTAAAAACATTTTTTCAAATTCCACCCGGCCCGCCCCTTCAATCTTTCTAATTTCTCATTTTTTCTTCTGATGAAGGATGTTGTAATCGGTTCTACCCTGTTAATTCATCGATATGATTCCAGTTCCTTTGAGGACAAACAACACATCCAGGAGCTGGACATATCGATGAAGTAACAGAGTAGAACCCAAACAACATTATGTTTTCCTATTTTTTCTGCATTAATTCTTACTGCCTGATGAGGTCACAGCCAATATATATATATATATATACGTTATTCCGGGTTGAATCGGAGGTAACCACAGTAAGTAAGGTACTCAATAAATTGCAGAGTATAAAAGTTATAATATAGATGAGATTCTACAGGACTAGAACTGTTTCATTCTTTAGAAATCATCAGGAATCTTATATATATATATATATATATATATATATATATATATATATATATCATCATCATCACCGTTTTACGTCCGTTCTTCCACGCTAGCATGGGTTAGACGGGTTGTCCTGTTGTGGGCAGTGTCTGGTCGGCTGACCATGCCTTGCTCATACAGGAACTGATTTGGCTTAATTTCTACAGCTGGATGCCTTTCCTAACACCAACCTCATTTACAGTGAGTGGTGGGTGCTTTTTCGTGGCGCCTACACGTCCACTTTTCAGTGTGGGCTGGGTGCTTTTTTGCCGTGGCACCTCCACGACCACCTTGCAGTGGGGGGGGGGGGCATATTGTCTATATGCTTCAGCTTGTACCCATGGGAGGTCGGGTACTCTGTATTACTGCGTGACGTATATATATATATATATATATATATATATATATAAGAGATTAATGGACCTGTTATTTTTCTCTAAAAACATTTTTTCCAATATATATAAATATATATATATATATATATATATATATATATATATATATATAGGCCTAGCGCAACAGGACTGAACAAAGTCTGATTCACCGCCTTGAGTCCTATTTCCCTCTTGGACTCAACTCACCTCCCCATTTTCTCTAATACCCCGTCCATTATCACACCGCTAGATACCTATCGCTTTCTCTTTATCATTAGCAGCTTCTCTTACAACTAATACATGCCGATACACACCCTTATATTAACATACTTTTGCTCATAGCTTCGTATTTACATGCACACACACTCTTTTACTCACATGTACACACACATTTCTTAGCTTCGTACGGACCTATGATAACACACACACACACACACACACACACACACACACACACACACACACACACACACACACACACACACACACACACACACACACACACACACACACACAAAATACTTGCTTACGCACGTGCTCAAGTATATGCTCAAGTATATGCTCAAGTAGATGCTCAAGTATAGCTCTTTTTACAGATCTGGGGTGATTAGAGTTAAAATTAACATAATTCAAGTTCTCATTTAGTTTGTGAAATGGATAATGAAGACATGTGTTGAGATTTAGTGTTACGTCAAGAAAATTAACTATTTTATGGTTATTCTCTATTTCTACTTTTAGATTATGGTAATTAAAAAATTGTATAATTTGTTTTCTTTTCCTATTTAGTTCACAGCTATTATTTTGTATAAGTAAAAGCATGTCATCACGATATAAACCTCCGGTTACACCTGGTATTTTTCTATGTAGCGAATTAATTATAAGCAGTGATTAAGAGAAATCGTCTGCGCTCTATATGTCTATATTGTTGACTTGAGTAAATATAATTTCTATTTTCAGGACGTGCGTGTATATATATATATATATATATATATATATATATATATATATATATATATATATATATATATATATATGCAAAAGTTTTATTTAAAATTGTTGGGTTACAACAAGTAAATATTTTATAACTGATATAAAGCACTCGACAAGTTTCTGGAGTAGATATACGATATTAAACAAATGGAAACTATATTTATAAAACCATATTTATTTCATTATACATATTTCAGGGATACCATATTAAAAAGATAGCATGCCTTCGTCAGATAAAATACAATATATAAACAGTTTTATAAATAATTTTGACGTACCATAATATAAGCGACCATTAAATTAGGAGGCTGCTTTGGTAGTCAAAATTATTTATAAAACTGTTTATATATTGTATTTTATCTGACGAAGGCATGCCATATTTTTAATATGGTATCCCTGAAATATGTATAATGAAATAAATATGGTTTTATAAATATAGTTTCCATTTGTTTAATATCGTATATATATATATATATTTGTGAGTCTTTGCCTGAGATACTTCTATAGCAATGTGTACATTTTGGAGATTAAACCCAAATTTTGGTATATTGATCTCAAGGTTTAAACTAAACATATAGTCATTATTAAACAATGTTTAATTTCTCATATTATATATCTATGTCCCATTCAGGAATATTAATATTTATATTTTTATTATTCAATTCATATGAATTGTTAACTCAACTTAACACGACATGACGTAAAGTTTTCATAATCTCCCTCTCTCTATATATAACATTTCTCTCTCTTGAGTTTTTCTATCTGTCTGTTGACTTAATATCTCTCTGTTGCTTTCCTCTGTTTTTCTTATTTCTTCCTTTTTTCTTCTTTCTTCCTTTCCTCCTGTCTTTACTTATCTCTTTCTTGTCTTCTCCGTGCATCTCTCTCTCTCCGATACCTCTCCACGTTTTTTCTTTTTCTCCGTCTTTTTCTTTCTCTCCGTCTTTTTCTAAATGTCCTTAACAGTATGACTTATTAAAGTAATATAAACAAATCACTATCCGGATGACTTCCAAAAACAATGGTTGCATTTTAATAGGGTACGTCAAAGCTTATTTGTAAAACTGTTATATATTGTATTTTGTCTGATGAAGGCATACCATAATTTAATTTGGTATCCCTGAAATATGTATAATGAAATAAATATGGTTTTATAAATATAGTTTCCATTTATTAATATCGTATATATATATATATATGTATATATATATATATATATATATATATATATATATATATATATATATATATATATATATATATATATATATATATATATATATATATATATATATATGTATAACCATTTTAGATGTCTATATAGAGTCAGTAAACCATGTCAGATAAGGAGAGGTTTCTAATACCGCCTTACAATTAAGAAACAACCGTAGAAGAAAGACATGAAGAGAAGGAAGGCAAAGTAAGCATAAATAAAAACAAGGCCAGCTATAAAGTAGCTAAAAGTTTCTAATGTTGACTCTTTTCGTAGCCTTCATCTACTGAAAGACTTTGTGGTAGTTTTTACATTGGAACAAATACTACCGTAGAGTTTCTGGTTAGACTCCACAAGAACGTTGCGGTCAGTCTATACGACCTATTCTTGATAAAATATAGTTGAACGGTATATGGCTCATTAGAAGCCAACATACTCATTGTTTATTAACAAAAGTCTCAGTGCCAGATCTAGCTGAGATAATGGAGGATTGAAACTTTAGAACTTATCTCTTGATTCTTCGCCTGATGTTTTCCCGCCTAGGATTAATTGGTTTTGCTGAAAGATTTGCCTTGCGATAAATTTTGAATGAAATCTATATTTATTATTGCATATATGCATGTGTGTGTGATTAAAGCTTGTAAGGTCGTGAGTCGATTCCCAGTGGCGAAATGTGTCCTTGAGTATGACACTTTATTTATCGCTGCTCCAGTGCACTCAACTGGCGAAAATGAGTTTGTATTGTATTGTAATTTGTATTGTATTGTAATGTTTACGCCATTTTTATTTAAATAAAAATGGCGTAAACATTAAGTGGAGAAATACAAAGACAAATGGTGAGAGGTGTATAAATATAAGATAATAAATGATGTAAATACAAATAAAAATAAAAATAATGATGTTAATACAAATGTTTTTAGGTTATTCTTACGTAAATATGAAGTTTGTAATAATTTGATATCGTAATAGGTGCTAAAGGTATAAAAAGGAATAAGGAATAGAAAATGGAGTTAAGTTGGTCTAAAGTTCAGGAATTTCGTTGCTGATTTATGCCGGCAAAAGATAGTTCGCTCAATTTTGCTGTTAAGAAGGGTTTTACTAAAATTAAGAATTTAGAAGAGTTCCATATTACAGAGCCTACAATGGGACATACCAGTTTGATAGGCCTTAGCAGTTGACAGTATTTTCCAGCTGATCTCATATTTAGTGCCTGCATTCTTGAGTTGCCATGTTTTACTGGCAAGAGTAGTTGTATTTGATAGATTAATCATAGAATGTCTATGCACGTACCACCGTTTTTTGAAAACACCAGCTGTAGAACCAATGTAGTACCATGCCAGGCTACCTGAGTTGATAGTACACAAGTATAGTGTACAAGTATATATATATATATATATATATACCATTACTCAACAGAGTATTTGATACTTGGGGTAGCAGAGTATGGCTAGAACTAGCCGTTGAAATGGCCAGAGCTCAGCCGTCGGGCCCCGATTCTTATATATATATATAATAAAGATGACGGCTGAGCTCTGGCCATTTCAACGGCTAGTTCTAGCTATACTCTGCTACCCCAAGTATCAAATACTCTGTTGAGTAATGGTATATATATATATATATATATATATATATATATATATATATATATATATATATATATATATATATATATATATATATATATATATATATATATATATATATATATATATATATATATGTATGTATGTATATATATGAAGGATTCGGGACCCCTTCATATTACCCACTCTACTACGCCAAGTATCGAGTACTCTGATGAGTAATGGTCTAACTGATTTTTACTGCATCCATTCTGATTACGATCAGGCGTTCTTTTCTTTCTCTCCCGCTTGTTGTTAGTAAGGGTTCAGAACTTATGTTCGGTCCAAGTATTAACTCTTTCCTCTCTCCTCTTTCATGTACTGCTGCCTTCGTCTTTTCCCCTTTCGCTATCTGTATGTCTTTCTTTTTTACTCTTCGTTATCGTCTGTTGTATTTCTTCCAGGATGGCTATCCATTTTAGCTATGAACATACTGCGGTGAGATGTACTGTCTTTAATAGCCGATGAGTGGGAATTGTTCTTGTGTTTGTCTTTCGTTCACGTTTACTAAATAATTGTTTCTACTTTTGGCACAAGGCCAGCAATTACCAAGTACATTACTGGTACTTTATTTTATCGACCCTGTAAGGATGAAAGGCAAAGTTAACCTCGGTGGGATTTGAACTCAGTACGTAAAGGGACGTAACTATGCTGGAAAGCATGGCGTCCGACCCTCTACCGATACTGCCAATTCACCGTTTTCTAAATATATATATATATATATATATATATATTTAAGTTAAAACAATGAAATAAAAAATCAAGTCATTAGAAATATACTTCACTGCTTTACGATCGTTTCTAGGTGATGATAATACATCGTAACCATACTTCTTTATCGATCTATGTAAGGTTAGTTACAAAATATCAGATAAGGAAAATATTTATTTACATGTATATCACCAGCTGTTGTCAAAAGCAATGAGAATTTTATTCTGTTTTCCTTTTAATGTTATATTGTTTTCCGGGATTTATTTTAACATACAACATTTTCAACATATGGATTTCATTGAGTTCTTCATGCAGACTAGACCCCACAACTTACCGTGGATGTCTCTGTGTATATATATATATATATATATTAATGACATCATCGATGCTGGGTTTAAAATCACATCTGATCTCAACATCCTGGACCGGACTGAACCTCTGGACCCTATTTCTCCCCACTTTACTCTGAAGGATCACAAATGCAATTTCCCGAACAACCCCTCTATTCGGCTTATCAACCCTACGAAGTCCGATTTAGGTAGACTTAGTAAAAGGATTTTAGATAGAATTATACCTGAAATTAGAAGCTTGGCCCCTCTTGCACTCTGGAACAATTCTTTCGCGTTGATTGATTGGTTCAACGGCATATGCAACAAGGAACATTGCCATTTTATCCAACTCGACATCAATAATTACTACTCCTCCATCACTTTACCACTTCTTCTTAGAGCTATCAATTTCGCTAAAACGCTCACGCTGGTTAAGGATTTCGAAGTTGATGTCATCCTCAATGCCTGTAAGTCGGTGATTAATTTCGACGACTCTATTTGGATTAAAAAATCTAATAGTACTCCATTCGACGTGAGTATGGGCGCCAACGATTCTGCGGAGGTTACTGATCTTATCGGCCTTTTCCTTCTTTTCTCTATCAAGGTAGAATTCCCCAACGTGGGCGGTGGTTTGTATCGTAATGACGGTCTTTTGACCATGACAAAGTGCGGCCCATGCGCTTGCGACAGGTTCAGAAAAGAACTCACTGCCTTCTTTAAAGGCTTCAACCTCTCCATACAGGTTGAGGCCAACCTCTCGGTCGTTAATTACCTCGACGTCACCCTCAATTTGTCGAATGGCTTGCACTACCTGTATAGAAAGTTGTATGATACGCTTAATTACATAAGTAAGCATTCTAACTATTCTGCCAGCATAACCAAGAACCTGGGAACGTCTCCAGGAACCAAAGTATCGTCTTCCTGTCTTCCTTCGGTCGCAAGGGTTTTCGAAATATTTACTTCTGCGTTCATAGATTGATTTTTTTTAGTTTCAGAAGATCATGTTAAGGGTGAAAGCAGCGATTCTTTGCTTAAACTTTAATCTGTTATTTTAATAACAGCTAGATCCGAACTATATATATATATATAAAATAGAAGTATTATATCACAAACTCGTAGTTTATATATATATATATATATATATTATAGATTCCATACGCTGGTGGCTTCCCTGTTTTATTGATGGCACGCACACACACACACACACTCTCTCTCTCTCTCTCTCTCTCTCTCTCTCTCTCTCTCCCTCTCTCTCTCTCTCTCTCTCTCTCTCTCTCTCTCTCTCTCTCTCTCTCTCTCTCTCTCTCTCTCTCTCTCTCTCTCTCTCTCTCTCTCTCTCTCTCTCTCTCGTGTGTGTTACCCTTTCAATATATTGAATTTTAAAGAGCTCAGGATTCCTTTTCCTTTGAGCACATAATTTACAGGGAATAACGAGGGTCTATGGCTCCGTTAATTTATCGTGATATTTCGCTCCTTATAACAGTCTTTCCTCTCTCTCTGTTTAGTTGAGCACATCTCTCTGGGTGGTTTTGGGGCTGCCCTTTCTAGCAGGTTGTCCCTCAGATACCACTGGTTCACTGCCCTACGCACTCTGTCACATCTCTCTGCCGTGTGTTGCTGGACGGTTGTCTTAGATTTTCTTAGAGTTGTCTGGAATGATTTGTCTTGCACGCGCTGATGACCCATAGGCGACTCCATTTCAGTCAACAATTTTTTGGCGAAACAGATCTCTTTGGATTTGTACGCGTGTGTTATATAGTTATAGAGGTGCGTATATGCATTTTAATTTATATTTTCAATTATTGTGTGTCTACCCTGCCTTCCATAGGTTATAGATTCCATACACTGGTGGCCTCCCTGTTTTATTGATGGCACACACACTCTCTCTCTCTCTCTCTTTCTCTCTTGTGTGTTACCCTTTCAACATATTGTATTATATATATATATACTAGCAGAATGACCCGGCGTTGCTCGGGCTTCTAAACATAGATTGGCATGTTTATCCCTCCTTTCTGAAACAGTACAGAGAAGTACGGAATACCTCGACCTGGGGATGGTGTCTACATTTTGTGCTTCTAAAAAAAATTCGTCGTAGATTACTAGGGGTTTAACTTAATTGGGTGTCTAAGAGTAAAATGTTCAACCCACGAAAGCCAAGACGATAGGGTTAAGTAAAAAGGTATTCGACAAACCGAACATGTATTTATTGTGGTATGGTACAATGAAAGTTACAGAGCAGTAAGCATGTGGTACTGCAGTGGTGGAGAGCATGAAGGAATTTAGTTGGATACTTTTAAGGTTACAAAAATCTACCCAACCTGATATAGACCGAACTGTTATATCGGATACCGAACACTTCGGGATTACTATTGGGGTTACCATCAACAATTTCAAGGGATGTACGTTTAAGTAGGGATAATGTAGTCTATAAAGAGAGGTAACTCTTTCAAAATACTAAAGAGTTGTCTCTCTTGAACATTGTAGACAAAATTGCTGAACTGAACTGACAAAAAGGGCTTAAAGTTTTAGGGGAAAAAACGCCTTTAACAACAGAAAATTAAAAACTAAGAGCTGCAGTTAATGTCTTTAGACCGCAAGGAATATATAAATGCAAGTTTGAAGTTAATCGGAGTAGAAATGTGGATTTGTATAGACTTTGCCAAAATTAGGACACACACACAGACAATTTCAGTTTTATATATATGTATAGATATAGATATTTTTTTATTTATTTATTTATTTATTTATTTATTCCTTGGAACGAACATCAACGTTTAAGGTAGTTTCATCCATATTTGCTCTTCGAGACAATTAAAAAGTTAATTTTCAAGGTCTTAATTTCTTTCTTTTTTTTTCACATTGTGAGTAATTTATTAACGTTTCATAATTAATTGTATAAATAATGAAAAAAAGGTGGACGGGATAAAGAAGGGCAGATCTAGTTGTGTAGGGAAATAAAGGAAAGGGGTATAAATGCCATAAATGTGATCTTTCAAAAGCGACGATTTTCAGAACCGCTAGAATGTCGGATAGAATGTTTTGTGGTATTCATTCCGGCTCTTTGCACTCTGAGTTCAAATCCTACCGAGGTCAATTTTGTCTTACAAGGGCTGATCCGTGTACTACACACCCTAGCTATGCTACTGTCCTTTTGTTTGGATAAACCTAAAGATAAAAGCTATTTTGCACCCCTTTGAACAACGATTACCTTATATTTATAAGTACTTATATTTATAAGAAAATTACTAAGCTTACATTTTTTACAGCACGGTCCACACTCGCCCATGTCAAATCATGTAACAGGTCATACGACCCTCTCCACGACGTGACAAAGATGTTTAAAAATGTATTTACGTATCACAAGAAATTATTATATACTTAATTTAATTATTCAAATTTTAAGGCTCAGTAATGCGCTTCGCTGTGATCTGCGCTTTAGGTAGCTGCCTAGTTGACTTTGAATCCCGCCGAGGTCAACTTTGCCTTTCATCCTTTCGATAAAATAAAATACCAGTCAAGTACTGATGTCAATTTAATAGACTTTCCCCTCGTCAACATTACTGGCCTTGTGCCTAAATTGGAAATAATTATTACTATATTCACACCTTCGGTGTATATGACGCAGGCAGAATTTGATATAAAATCTGTGGGTAAAAAATTATACATCAGAAAATACCGTATGAATTTAGATGAGTTGTTGAAATCGTTTTACGATACTTCAGAGTAATGGAAGCGGGGTTTTTTCACAAGACATTTTAGCTTGTTTTGATTGATGAGTTTTATGTTAAGCCTGTAATTAAATAATAGACATCTACGTGAATTTCACCGTGTAAGATGTACTTGTAGATATATAGATTATTTACTTATTTCGAAAAGGTTTTTTATTTCATCAACCAAATGCAAACACGCTTTAGAAGATTTATAGCTTTAAATCTGAGCTTAGCTTATGTAGAAAATAATTGATTATACTTCTGAATTCTATATTCTTGATTAAAGGGGGGCATTTTCGGGATTCGAATCGAAAGTCCTTTTTTTTCTTTGTGTGTGTGTGTAGTCTCACTATATCTTTTATAAGACAATTCATGCATCATTTATACTTTGTCACACTTTCCCTTGTTGTTGTTGTTTAGCCCCAGATCCACTCCGAGATTGAGTAAACATGTGAGCAAAATCCTTTTGCCTTTTGCCTTTGTTTGGATTTCGGAAAATGCACATTATCCTGTGTTCCTATTTTAAAAGACAGTAAAAGTTCGACAAAAATAGATCGATAAATACGTCCCAGCTTGAAACAAAATAAGCATTGGTGTGTCCATAGGATGAATAAAATCCCTTTAAAGCGGGAGCCCGGCATGACAATAGTCTAATGACTGACACCAGTAAAATAATAAAGTGAAAATGCAATACAACGTCTGAAGAAAGTTACCTTTCCTTCAATACTGAGCAGCATTTACTCAGCACCACATTATTGCAAGGGCATTATGCAAACCATGAATTCCTCAAGCTATCTTTATCATTACTTCTCTCAGGTGTGTAAGTGTAAATTGTTTATTGCGCTTGGATTAATCAAATATAAAATGGGTGGATTGATAGGTGGTATGGATCTTTCAAAACGAACTGTTTGAATTTTTATGACGTTATGTGATTGTATCCATGGTGCTTATTGCAATGAAAGTGTCATCAAGAATTTACCAATTTTGATCTTTGTAGACGAGTGTAATAGAATGTTATATTTCTGAGAAACACATATCATACCTTTTAGAGATATGAATATAGAGGGAGTTTGTCCTATAAAAAAACAATCGATTTTTAAATTGTTCATATTTTTATTTATACTTTAAATTCCAAATATATTAGAATAGGATGCATCTGTTGAGAATATATTTTTTAAAAGGATTTCTTGTTAGACCTTTATATATTTTGCTTCGCTGTTAAGCCTTAGCTTGATGAACTTTATTTTTAGACATATCACAAATTACTTCTTTAAACAAAGGTAGACCCTAGGGATATTGTAAATACATAGAAGAGGAGGGGGTTATGTATTTGGGCTGAATATATTTCTTCCGTTTAGTAGAGCAAAGATTTTTAGTACATCTGTAGCTCACATCAATGTTATTTCTATTCAAAATCTTATATCTACGTACTAAGGGTTCCGCCTGGGATTCTAATAGAATATGCACATTCTACTCTGTGTTTTGAGTACTATTTTCTTCGTTTGCAAACACGAGCGTTCACCATTAAATGTATGTGTGTGTGTGAACGCGCAGGTGTATATTCTTTATTAAGGCCAAGGTTGAGTCTTATTATTCTGGAATTTCTCCTGTGTACTCACAGGGTCATCATTACTAAGTAGATATATATATTCGTGCATATAGTATATATATATTATATATATTGTAGACTTGTTCTATATGTGACGGTATTTTAACGATAGTTATAGCTCTGATTCATCTGAATTATTGAGCCCTCTGCCGCTCATATCGAATTCCGTTTATCGTGAACTCGTGCGCCGATTTTTCGATACTCGATCTTTCTAATATATTTAGCTCTGGACATAGCTATCCACCAGTTAATTTTATTGCTCATTTTTTGTCGATTCTATTGAGTGATGAATAGCTTTTGTTTTATTTTAACATGTCTATTGAGCACTCTAATTCGATATGTGTATTTCCACATTCACTCGAATTGTTTTCGCGGATATAGGGGTCATCTCCCTTGTCTAATGCCATGTGCGTTTTTCACCGCTAGTTGACTCCTTTGCCGCCAGGATAAAACTCGTTGACAACGTAAACTCCGTTCCACTTATTCTAGTAGGCTTTTATATTTATATGTGAGCTGATAGAGTACAGTCTAAGGATTTACAGAAACCCATGAAGCTAGATTTAACACCTTTCTAGTGGGTCCGGGTATGATTTTACATTCATTTAAATTATTGACGTATTGTTTTATTGATATTTTTTATCTGTTTGGCCCGAATCTTCCTTTATCGATTTTAAATCGTATGGTTGATTGTAGACTTGTTCTATATGTGACGGTATTTTAACGATAGTTATAGCTCTGATTCATCTGAATTATTGAGCCCTCTGCCGCTCATATCGAATTCCGTTTATCGTGAACTCGTGCGCCGATTTTTCGATACTCGATCTTTCTAATATATTTAGCTCTGGACATAGCTATCCACCAGTTAATTTTATTGCTCATTTTTTGTCGATTCTATTGAGTGATGAATAGCTTTTGTTTTATTTTAACATGTCTATTGAGCACTCTAATTCGATATGTGTATTTCCACATTCACTCGAATTGTTTTCGCGGATATAGGGGTCATCTCCCTTGTCTAATGCCATGTGCGTTTTTCACCGCTAGTTGACTCCTTTGCCGCCAGGATAAAACTCGTTGACAACGTAAACTCCGTTCCACTTATTCTAGTAGGCTTTTATATTTATATGTGAGCTGATAGAGTACAGTCTAAGGATTTACAGAAACCCATGAAGCTAGATTTAACACCTTTCTAGTGGGTCCGGGTATGATTTTACATTCATTTAAATTATTGACGTATTGTTTTATTGATATTTTTTATCTGTTTGGCCCGAATCTTCCTTTATCGATTTTAAATCGTATGGTTGATTGTAGACTTGTTCTATATGTGACGGTATTTTAACGATAGTTATAGCTCTGATTCATCTGAATTATTGAGCCCTCTGCCGCTCATATCGAATTCCGTTTATCGTGAACTCGTGCGCCGATTTTTCGATACTCGATCTTTCTAATATATTTAGCTCTGGACATAGCTATCCACCAGTTAATTTTATTGCTCATTTTTTGTCGATTCTATTGAGTGATGAATAGCTTTTGTTTTATTTTAACATGTCTATTGAGCACTCTAATTCGATATGTGTATTTCCACATTCACTCGAATTGTTTTCGCGGATATAGGGGTCATCTCCCTTGTCTAATGCCATGTGCGTTTTTCACCGCTAGTTGACTCCTTTGCCGCCAGGATAAAACTCGTTGACAACGTAAACTCCGTTCCACTTATTCTAGTAGGCTTTTATATTTATATGTGAGCTGATAGAGTACAGTCTAAGGATTTACAGAAACCCATGAAGCTAGATTTAACACCTTTCTAGTGGGTCCGGGTATGATTTTACATTCATTTAAATTATTGACGTATTGTTTTATTGATATTTTTTATCTGTTTGGCCCGAATCTTCCTTTATCGATTTTAAATCGTATGGTTGATTGTAGACTTGTTCTATATGTGACGGTATTTTAACGATAGTTATAGCTCTGATTCATCTGAATTATTGAGCCCTCTGCCGCTCATATCGAATTCCGTTTATCGTGAACTCGTGCGCCGATTTTTCGATACTCGATCTTTCTAATATATTTAGCTCTGGACATAGCTATCCACCAGTTAATTTTATTGCTCATTTTTTGTCGATTCTATTGAGTGATGAATAGCTTTTGTTTTATTTTAACATGTCTATTGAGCACTCTAATTCGATATGTGTATTTCCACATTCACTCGAATTGTTTTCGCGGATATAGGGGTCATCTCCCTTGTCTAATGCCATGTGCGTTTTTCACCGCTAGTTGACTCCTTTGCCGCCAGGATAAAACTCGTTGACAACGTAAACTCCGTTCCACTTATTCTAGTAGGCTTTTATATTTATATGTGAGCTGATAGAGTACAGTCTAAGGATTTACAGAAACCCATGAAGCTAGATTTAACACCTTTCTAGTGGGTCCGGGTATGATTTTACATTCATTTAAATTATTGACGTATTGTTTTATTGATATTTTTTATCTGTTTGGCCCGAATCTTCCTTTATCGATTTTAAATCGTATGGTTGATTGTAGACTTGTTCTATATGTGACGGTATTTTAACGATAGTTATAGCTCTGATTCATCTGAATTATTGAGCCCTCTGCCGCTCATATCGAATTCCGTTTATCGTGAACTCGTGCGCCGATTTTTCGATACTCGATCTTTCTAATATATTTAGCTCTGGACATAGCTATCCACCAGTTAATTTTATTGCTCATTTTTTGTCGATTCTATTGAGTGATGAATAGCTTTTGTTTTATTTTAACATGTCTATTGAGCACTCTAATTCGATATGTGTATTTCCACATTCACTCGAATTGTTTTCGCGGATATAGGGGTCATCTCCCTTGTCTAATGCCATGTGCGTTTTTCACCGCTAGTTGACTCCTTTGCCGCCAGGATAAAACTCGTTGACAACGTAAACTCCGTTCCACTTATTCTAGTAGGCTTTTATATTTATATGTGAGCTGATAGAGTACAGTCTAAGGATTTACAGAAACCCATGAAGCTAGATTTAACACCTTTCTAGTGGGTCCGGGTATGATTTTACATTCATTTAAATTATTGACGTATTGTTTTATTGATATTTTTTATCTGTTTGGCCCGAATCTTCCTTTATCGATTTTAAATCGTATGGTTGATTGTAGACTTGTTCTATATGTGACGGTATTTTAACGATAGTTATAGCTCTGATTCATCTGAATTATTGAGCCCTCTGCCGCTCATATCGAATTCCGTTTATCGTGAACTCGTGCGCCGATTTTTCGATACTCGATCTTTCTAATATATTTAGCTCTGGACATAGCTATCCACCAGTTAATTTTATTGCTCATTTTTTGTCGATTCTATTGAGTGATGAATAGCTTTTGTTTTATTTTAACATGTCTATTGAGCACTCTAATTCGATATGTGTATTTCCACATTCACTCGAATTGTTTTCGCGGATATAGGGGTCATCTCCCTTGTCTAATGCCATGTGCGTTTTTCACCGCTAGTTGACTCCTTTGCCGCCAGGATAAAACTCGTTGACAACGTAAACTCCGTTCCACTTATTCTAGTAGGCTTTTATATTTATATGTGAGCTGATAGAGTACAGTCTAAGGATTTACAGAAACCCATGAAGCTAGATTTAACACCTTTCTAGTGGGTCCGGGTATGATTTTACATTCATTTAAATTATTGACGTATTGTTTTATTGATATTTTTTATCTGTTTGGCCCGAATCTTCCTTTATCGATTTTAAATCGTATGGTTGATTGTAGACTTGTTCTATATGTGACGGTATTTTAACGATAGTTATAGCTCTGATTCATCTGAATTATTGAGCCCTCTGCCGCTCATATCGAATTCCGTTTATCGTGAACTCGTGCGCCGATTTTTCGATACTCGATCTTTCTAATATATTTAGCTCTGGACATAGCTATCCACCAGTTAATTTTATTGCTCATTTTTTGTCGATTCTATTGAGTGATGAATAGCTTTTGTTTTATTTTAACATGTCTATTGAGCACTCTAATTCGATATGTGTATTTCCACATTCACTCGAATTGTTTTCGCGGATATAGGGGTCATCTCCCTTGTCTAATGCCATGTGCGTTTTTCACCGCTAGTTGACTCCTTTGCCGCCAGGATAAAACTCGTTGACAACGTAAACTCCGTTCCACTTATTCTAGTAGGCTTTTATATTTATATGTGAGCTGATAGAGTACAGTCTAAGGATTTACAGAAACCCATGAAGCTAGATTTAACACCTTTCTAGTGGGTCCGGGTATGATTTTACATTCATTTAAATTATTGACGTATTGTTTTATTGATATTTTTTATCTGTTTGGCCCGAATCTTCCTTTATCGATTTTAAATCGTATGGTTGATTGTAGACTTGTTCTATATGTGACGGTATTTTAACGATAGTTATAGCTCTGATTCATCTGAATTATTGAGCCCTCTGCCGCTCATATCGAATTCCGTTTATCGTGAACTCGTGCGCCGATTTTTCGATACTCGATCTTTCTAATATATTTAGCTCTGGACATAGCTATCCACCAGTTAATTTTATTGCTCATTTTTTGTCGATTCTATTGAGTGATGAATAGCTTTTGTTTTATTTTAACATGTCTATTGAGCACTCTAATTCGATATGTGTATTTCCACATTCACTCGAATTGTTTTCGCGGATATAGGGGTCATCTCCCTTGTCTAATGCCATGTGCGTTTTTCACCGCTAGTTGACTCCTTTGCCGCCAGGATAAAACTCGTTGACAACGTAAACTCCGTTCCACTTATTCTAGTAGGCTTTTATATTTATATGTGAGCTGATAGAGTACAGTCTAAGGATTTACAGAAACCCATGAAGCTAGATTTAACACCTTTCTAGTGGGTCCGGGTATGATTTTACATTCATTTAAATTATTGACGTATTGTTTTATTGATATTTTTTATCTGTTTGGCCCGAATCTTCCTTTATCGATTTTAAATCGTATGGTTGATTGTAGACTTGTTCTATATGTGACGGTATTTTAACGATAGTTATAGCTCTGATTCATCTGAATTATTGAGCCCTCTGCCGCTCATATCGAATTCCGTTTATCGTGAACTCGTGCGCCGATTTTTCGATACTCGATCTTTCTAATATATTTAGCTCTGGACATAGCTATCCACCAGTTAATTTTATTGCTCATTTTTTGTCGATTCTATTGAGTGATGAATAGCTTTTGTTTTATTTTAACATGTCTATTGAGCACTCTAATTCGATATGTGTATTTCCACATTCACTCGAATTGTTTTCGCGGATATAGGGGTCATCTCCCTTGTCTAATGCCATGTGCGTTTTTCACCGCTAGTTGACTCCTTTGCCGCCAGGATAAAACTCGTTGACAACGTAAACTCCGTTCCACTTATTCTAGTAGGCTTTTATATTTATATGTGAGCTGATAGAGTACAGTCTAAGGATTTACAGAAACCCATGAAGCTAGATTTAACACCTTTCTAGTGGGTCCGGGTATGATTTTACATTCATTTAAATTATTGACGTATTGTTTTATTGATATTTTTTATCTGTTTGGCCCGAATCTTCCTTTATCGATTTTAAATCGTATGGTTGATTGTAGACTTGTTCTATATGTGACGGTATTTTAACGATAGTTATAGCTCTGATTCATCTGAATTATTGAGCCCTCTGCCGCTCATATCGAATTCCGTTTATCGTGAACTCGTGCGCCGATTTTTCGATACTCGATCTTTCTAATATATTTAGCTCTGGACATAGCTATCCACCAGTTAATTTTATTGCTCATTTTTTGTCGATTCTATTGAGTGATGAATAGCTTTTGTTTTATTTTAACATGTCTATTGAGCACTCTAATTCGATATGTGTATTTCCACATTCACTCGAATTGTTTTCGCGGATATAGGGGTCATCTCCCTTGTCTAATGCCATGTGCGTTTTTCACCGCTAGTTGACTCCTTTGCCGCCAGGATAAAACTCGTTGACAACGTAAACTCCGTTCCACTTATTCTAGTAGGCTTTTATATTTATATGTGAGCTGATAGAGTACAGTCTAAGGATTTACAGAAACCCATGAAGCTAGATTTAACACCTTTCTAGTGGGTCCGGGTATGATTTTACATTCATTTAAATTATTGACGTATTGTTTTATTGATATTTTTTATCTGTTTGGCCCGAATCTTCCTTTATCGATTTTAAATCGTATGGTTGATTGTAGACTTGTTCTATATGTGACGGTATTTTAACGATAGTTATAGCTCTGATTCATCTGAATTATTGAGCCCTCTGCCGCTCATATCGAATTCCGTTTATCGTGAACTCGTGCGCCGATTTTTCGATACTCGATCTTTCTAATATATTTAGCTCTGGACATAGCTATCCACCAGTTAATTTTATTGCTCATTTTTTGTCGATTCTATTGAGTGATGAATAGCTTTTGTTTTATTTTAACATGTCTATTGAGCACTCTAATTCGATATGTGTATTTCCACATTCACTCGAATTGTTTTCGCGGATATAGGGGTCATCTCCCTTGTCTAATGCCATGTGCGTTTTTCACCGCTAGTTGACTCCTTTGCCGCCAGGATAAAACTCGTTGACAACGTAAACTCCGTTCCACTTATTCTAGTAGGCTTTTATATTTATATGTGAGCTGATAGAGTACAGTCTAAGGATTTACAGAAACCCATGAAGCTAGATTTAACACCTTTCTAGTGGGTCCGGGTATGATTTTACATTCATTTAAATTATTGACGTATTGTTTTATTGATATTTTTTATCTGTTTGGCCCGAATCTTCCTTTATCGATTTTAAATCGTATGGTTGATTGTAGACTTGTTCTATATGTGACGGTATTTTAACGATAGTTATAGCTCTGATTCATCTGAATTATTGAGCCCTCTGCCGCTCATATCGAATTCCGTTTATCGTGAACTCGTGCGCCGATTTTTCGATACTCGATCTTTCTAATATATTTAGCTCTGGACATAGCTATCCACCAGTTAATTTTATTGCTCATTTTTTGTCGATTCTATTGAGTGATGAATAGCTTTTGTTTTATTTTAACATGTCTATTGAGCACTCTAATTCGATATGTGTATTTCCACATTCACTCGAATTGTTTTCGCGGATATAGGGGTCATCTCCCTTGTCTAATGCCATGTGCGTTTTTCACCGCTAGTTGACTCCTTTGCCGCCAGGATAAAACTCGTTGACAACGTAAACTCCGTTCCACTTATTCTAGTAGGCTTTTATATTTATATGTGAGCTGATAGAGTACAGTCTAAGGATTTACAGAAACCCATGAAGCTAGATTTAACACCTTTCTAGTGGGTCCGGGTATGATTTTACATTCATTTAAATTATTGACGTATTGTTTTATTGATATTTTTTATCTGTTTGGCCCGAATCTTCCTTTATCGATTTTAAATCGTATGGTTGATTGTAGACTTGTTCTATATGTGACGGTATTTTAACGATAGTTATAGCTCTGATTCATCTGAATTATTGAGCCCTCTGCCGCTCATATCGAATTCCGTTTATCGTGAACTCGTGCGCCGATTTTTCGATACTCGATCTTTCTAATATATTTAGCTCTGGACATAGCTATCCACCAGTTAATTTTATTGCTCATTTTTTGTCGATTCTATTGAGTGATGAATAGCTTTTGTTTTATTTTAACATGTCTATTGAGCACTCTAATTCGATATGTGTATTTCCACATTCACTCGAATTGTTTTCGCGGATATAGGGGTCATCTCCCTTGTCTAATGCCATGTGCGTTTTTCACCGCTAGTTGACTCCTTTGCCGCCAGGATAAAACTCGTTGACAACGTAAACTCCGTTCCACTTATTCTAGTAGGCTTTTATATTTATATGTGAGCTGATAGAGTACAGTCTAAGGATTTACAGAAACCCATGAAGCTAGATTTAACACCTTTCTAGTGGGTCCGGGTATGATTTTACATTCATTTAAATTATTGACGTATTGTTTTATTGATATTTTTTATCTGTTTGGCCCGAATCTTCCTTTATCGATTTTAAATCGTATGGTTGATTGTAGACTTGTTCTATATGTGACGGTATTTTAACGATAGTTATAGCTCTGATTCATCTGAATTATTGAGCCCTCTGCCGCTCATATCGAATTCCGTTTATCGTGAACTCGTGCGCCGATTTTTCGATACTCGATCTTTCTAATATATTTAGCTCTGGACATAGCTATCCACCAGTTAATTTTATTGCTCATTTTTTGTCGATTCTATTGAGTGATGAATAGCTTTTGTTTTATTTTAACATGTCTATTGAGCACTCTAATTCGATATGTGTATTTCCACATTCACTCGAATTGTTTTCGCGGATATAGGGGTCATCTCCCTTGTCTAATGCCATGTGCGTTTTTCACCGCTAGTTGACTCCTTTGCCGCCAGGATAAAACTCGTTGACAACGTAAACTCCGTTCCACTTATTCTAGTAGGCTTTTATATTTATATGTGAGCTGATAGAGTACAGTCTAAGGATTTACAGAAACCCATGAAGCTAGATTTAACACCTTTCTAGTGGGTCCGGGTATGATTTTACATTCATTTAAATTATTGACGTATTGTTTTATTGATATTTTTTATCTGTTTGGCCCGAATCTTCCTTTATCGATTTTAAATCGTATGGTTGATTGTAGACTTGTTCTATATGTGACGGTATTTTAACGATAGTTATAGCTCTGATTCATCTGAATTATTGAGCCCTCTGCCGCTCATATCGAATTCCGTTTATCGTGAACTCGTGCGCCGATTTTTCGATACTCGATCTTTCTAATATATATATATATATATATATATATATATATATATATATATATATATATATATATTAGGTATAGGATTATCCTGGATGCAGTAATGGTTAATTACTACACTGGATAGAGTTGACGTACGGTGAGAGGTTACTCAACGAGTTATGGAAGAATAGTTGAAGAAACTCAGTTCCTGATTCTTCTGTATTCCGGAGTGTAGATAAAGAATGAATAATAACAGGTAGACATCATAAAAAGGTAATTTATTCTGTGTGCTTACAAATGTTTCCATGGTGGTTATACAGCCTAGTTATGCTATGTGCAAATTTATAACTATTTGCAAAACTCAATTATCAAATGCTGTGACCACTGAATCATCAGAGCAGAATGGTTAAAATGTAAAATGAAAATGCCCTTAAGTGAGGTTAAAGGAGTAGAAAAGGAAGAGAGAAAAGAAGGGGAGAGGGAGATAGAAATAGAGAGAGAGAGAGAGAGAGAGAGAGAGAGAGAGAGAGAGAGAGAGAGAGAGAGAGAGAGAGAGAGATGCAGGGGTTGGAGAAATGGGAGAGAGTGGTTTGTAGATATCTTAATCAAAATGTTGTGGTAGGGGTTTTATTATACTGGTTACTCTTAAAGCGACCACCTTAAGCGATGCGTTGATAGTCAAGGTTGGAATTATTTATTGCCACAGAGGGCAGGTTCATAGATGTGGAGAGGGAGGGAGGTGGACCTAGGGTAAGAGAGAGAGAGAGAGAGAGGGGGGAATGGAGAGAGAGGGAGAAATAGAGAGGGGACAGACGAAAGCTATGGGAGGGGTGTACATTGAGTTCATAGTAGTAGGCTACAAATTGCACTAAGTTTCCATTTATAGTGATAAGCAGGGTATTGTCTTGTAGTGTGGGGGAAGAGAAAGTCGTTAGCTAGAAAGCAATGTTATAGTTACGGGTTCGAATGTTAAGTTATTTTATAGTGAGAGAATTTAGCCTTCAGTTTGTGGTTGCAGTATAATGATCGTTCGATTCTATCATTTAGTAATTTACTTTTGGATTTTAAGATGTAAAAGAGTTCAAGGTTACATAACCTACAGTACTTCAATCCACTCCGATCGGAGTGGATTGAAGTACTGTAGGTTGCGCATTAGGAGGCGCGAGGATCGAGTGAGGATACGTTGGGTGGAGGGCGAAGCGGGGGGGGTGGAAGTGTAGACGGAAGCCGAGGGGGATAAGGTGGAGGTGGGGGCAGTGGCTGAGGAAATGGATGTGGCTGGAGTGCCGGGTTTTGGCGAAGAGGAGGTGGGAGAGTTGGAGGGCCTAGGGGAGATAGCAGGGTGGGGGAGGGGGGAGGAAAAGTTTGAGGAGGGTGTGGAGTTGGTGGAGAAAGGATCGCAGGCTGGGCATGGTGGGCGTGGAGTGAAAGCAGGGGGAGGAATGAGAAGGGATGTGTGTGATGCGGGGGGAAGGGGTGAGTGCGAAAGGTAGGCAGAGACGGGGGAGGGAAAATCAAACAGAAATAACGTAAGGAGAGGAGAGTAAACACAGGAAAATCATAAACAAAAAATCAATCGTAAATAAACACAGGCAATCATGGACAAAAAATCATAGACATAAATAAACAAATACAGTAAATAAATCAATCAAAAAGTAATGCAAAGAAAGGAAAAAACGGATTGTGGGAAGGTGTGGGGAAATTTCAGAGAGTGGTCACGACGGATTAGATCGGGGTTGAGCCGGTAGTCAAGGTGATATTCCAAGGTGGTATGGAAGCCGTGGGAGCGTGTATTGTATAGTGGAAAATGGAACGGGAACAAAACAGAGAGGCAGTACGAACAAAGGTTTATTAGTTTCATGCTCTTGGGAGTGGGGGTGGGGGAACGACGTTTCGGGCATAAGCCCTTCTTCAGGCGAAAAGTGTGTGGGAAGAGAGTTTCGAGGGTGTGTAGAGGAGTGGAGGAGAGACATTTAGAAAAAAAAGGGGGCGTGGAAGGGGTACAAATAAAAATTTAAAAAATAAAAATAAAAATAAACATGAAGATAAACAAGTGGTGGAAGGTGTGGGGCGTGTAGGAGTGGTGGCGGGTGGAGTGTCCGAGCGGGGAGGGCTGAAGGTGGTGTATGTGTGTAGGTGAACGTGTGTGTGTGTGTGTGTGTGTGTGTGTGTGTGTGTGTGTGAATGTGAGAGTTGGGGGAAGAACGAGGTTCCATGTTCAGGAAAAAGTGCGTGTGTGGGGTGGGGTGTAGGTCGGTGGGTGTGTGGGTGTGTGGATGGGAAGGGGTCAGAGGGGTGGGAGAGTGAGGGAGAGGATTCCGGAGGCTGCGTGTGTATATGTGTGGGGCTACGCACGTGTGTGTGGTGTTTATACGTATTGTGGATGTAGGTGGCGTCGTTCGAAAAAAAATGTTTGTGAGTGTATGTCCGTGAGTAAGTTCCTAAGGTAGTTCCGTAGAGGGTGTGGTGCGATCCGGATATTTTCCATGTGATGGAGTTGATAGTGGGAACGATGGCCAATGGTGTGTAATCCGTGGCTGTGTTGGTCGGAAGAGGGGAGGTGTGGGGTGCGCGCGCAACAGGAAGTGGTCAGCGGGTCAAGGCAGGAGGAGGGTAGAGGAGAGTGACAGGTGGAGAGGGCTGTGTGTCTGTGTGTGCAGAGAAGTGGTCAGAGGGTCAAGTCATAGAAGCAGTAGAGGAGAATGGCAGGTGGAGAAAGTCAGTGTGTCAGTGTGTGCAGAGGTGCAGTGGACAGGGGAGAGGATGGGTAGGTGTGAAAGGTGGAGTGGGGAGGGGGTCGTGCGGTGGATGGGGTGTGCATTAGTAGAGGTGTTAGTGGGATGTGTGTGTGTGTGTGTGTGTGAAGGGGCGTGGGTGAAGCGAGGAGAGGGAGAGAAAAGGTGTGGGGGACGATGGAGGGAGTGTAGTGTACTGGTGTGTGTGTGTGCGTGTTTGGATGAGTGTGTGTGTGGTGAAGGGGTGTTAGTGGGTGTTAGTATACTGGTGGTGGGGAAAGGGTTGAATGCGGGTGTGTTAGTGTTGTTAGTTGTGGGGTGGGCGGTGAAAAGGAGGAGTGTGTTAGTGGTGTTAGTGGGGGATATGTGTGGGGGGGACATGGCGGTCGAAGGCTAAAGGAATAGGGGTGCGGTGTTCAGGCCGGGGGGAGTGTGGGTCTGTAGGGTGAAGATGGTGCGTTGTTCGACCCTGAGGCGGGTGGCATTGGAGTAGGCCACAGACTGTGAGGTGGTGCGCGGAATGTTCAGGGGAGCCAAAGTGGCGGGCGATGGGGGAACTCCCGCCGAGACGAATATTCCGGAGGTGTTCAGTGAAACGGTCCGCCAGGCGACGTCCAGTATAGAATGCCATTACTATGTGTGTGTATGTATGTATATATATATATATATTGCCTCCTTAACCTCTGTATTAACTTGCCTATTATATTGCTACTCTGTTAATGTTGTCTTATACATGTATGTTATTGATGATGAGAAAGCTAGACAACCCTTTCATCTAATATAGACCACACAAATATTACTATCCTCACTACAGTGATAAATTCTTCATCTGTCAGATAATAAATGATTCTTACGGCCACCAGACCTACATTGTTTAAAGTCACCGGCTTATCTTTACACTATATATAATACACCCCCATGACAGCTTTTACATGTCAATTTTATACATCTGCCTCATGTCAGCTAGTTTTACACGCTAAAATCATAGATATACTATATTTCCCACCTAGATTGATGTTGTGATTATTTCAAATAATTTATTGCTAGCATTGTTAGTATTGTTGTTATTGTTCTGATTGAATGCCATTACTACTATATATAGTAGCCATGCCTGTATATTCCTTTCATTCTCACAAGCTCCGATGAATTGACTGGTTATAACTTTGTATTGGTGATCGAATGACGTGAAAACAAGCGGGTAGCGATCTCTAGACCTACCAGTTCAAAGAAACAATTGTCAGCAATGAGATTAAAAACCTTTTTTGTATAGCAAACCGTGTCACTCTTCTTTCCTGATTTATCATTACTCCAAGTGTTTACAACATAGGAATTACAGCGTACTCGCAACATCACTATGGAAACGCCTTGTTGATTCAAACTTAGCCAAGCGTTGATATCATCCACTACCCGGAGTACCATAACTGGACTACACTTAAGTGGACTACCTATAACAATAATTTGTTACCCCGTATATATATATATATCAAAGGGAAATAAGGTTCTATACAAAACAGTAGTTATATAGCAAAAGTGGAATTGGAAATAGCACGGAAAACATATTTAAAGGGTCTGTTTTTCTTTTTTTTTATTCTTTGATCCGTCAAAGTGATATTATTGAAAAAATGAGAGGAAAAAAAAGGAGTTTTATAATGTATATAAAATATAACCGGTTTCCATGTACCAGTGTAATCCATCTTATTAAATGTTGAATATTACAATTAGAAAGAATTAACAAAGAATAAGAAATTTTTCTGAATATATATATGTGCGTATCTCAATTGTGTTAAAGGGCTGGTCAAGAGTTCAGATGGGGGTGGCGAAGGGGATAAACGTAATCTAGAGACAATTGCTATAGGAGAGAGAGGTATATGGGATTGTCAAAAGTATAGGATTGTAAAAGATATTCTATTTTAGGAATATGGTTTTAGAGGGTATGTGTATGTATGTGCGAGTGTGTATATAAATATATATATATATATGTGTGTGTGTGTGTGTGTGTGTGTGTGTGTGTGTGTGTGTGTGTGTGTGTGTGTGTGTGTGTGTGTGTGTGTGTGTGTGTGTGTGTGTGTGTGTGTGTGTGTGTGTGTGTGTGTGTGTGTGTGTGTGTGTGTGTTATTGTGAGTGTGATGGGATCAAAACTTAGTCAGAGAAATATTTTTATGCATATATACAAATATAATATATAAAAAGAGAGAGGAGGAGAAGAAAGAGACAACATTATTGTAGGCTCATTAAAAGATCATAGCGTTTACAGAATAATGACTTCTAATCGGAGTCTACTGGCGTGCGATGTCGTGAATATTGGTTAGAATTACATTAAACAAACTAATATTAATGATATATATGTGTGTGTAGAGAGAGGGGGGGGGAGAATATTATATAATATATATATATATATATAATATATATATATATATATATATATATATATATATATATATATATATATATATATATATATATATATACACACACAAATTCATATATGCGCTCATGTATGCGCTCGCGTATGTGTGTGTGTATAAGATGAAAAAAGTCGACAGAGAAACTGTAAGCTCTATTACGAGTGGATAGATATCAAAGCATTTAATAATCTGTTAAGATACTAGAGGAGGAAGATATTAAGACGATGTATCCATCAAAAGTATTATTTTTAATTGTGACGACCTAGTTCTTATCAATTGGTCAGGCACACGTTACCTTTTGAAAGGAGAATTTCTCAATAAAAATAGCAGTTCTGTATGTGTGCGGTCATTTTTTTTTCTTGTATGTCTGTGTACGTGTTCGTGTCTGTATCTTTAAGGTTATCTGTGCATATGCGTACATGCAGATGTGTATAGTTACACACTATATATAGGTATGTATGTGTGTGTGTCTGTGTATTCTCATATATGTGTGTGTGTCTGTGTTTGTGTGTATGTGTGACACGGTGTTACAATGCCATAGGTGCACATAGTATCTTGTGGTAGTAGCATATATATATTCTAGTTGTAGTTGGTAAAATTCCAAAATTTTAGAGCAACCCATATCTGTGGACGAGTTATGATTACACATAATATATGATACAAACATACATACATACATACATACATACATACATACATACATACATACATACATACATACATACATACATACATACATACATACATACATGGTGGCTGCCAACTCGTTTTCGAGTACGGCCACTACTTTATAATCAATGTAGGAGAACCCCTATCGATGCGCTGAACGAGTGTGACTTTTAGTCCAGCCAGCGACTTGAAAACTCTGGTACAAACACTACACTTGTGACAATTATTGACACATAGTGCTGGGCCCATGGTACCATGTGACGACAAGTGCAGAGAGATCTCCAGATATAAAGCAATGCCTGTGCCGTGAAGCTTTTATAGTGAGCAAAGGCACTGCACAAAGCCAGTCCCACTCTCTTAACCAAGATGATATTTACCAAAAAGAAGAACAAGTCAACATCATTGGATACCATCAGGGTTGCAGGTGTTATATCAGCGTTTTCCTTCTCCTAGAATTCTGCCTTGACAAAGGCTAAGGGGTCATCTCTCCCGATGATTTTGGATGGCCATTGACTCTAAGAGCTCCTTTGCCCTTTGACAGGTTTTGTTTTAGTCCTGCAGGATTTCGAAAGTCACCCTCCTCACCAAAAAACCTTGGTGGGGTTGCCAGTTTAGTCGCCAACGACCCGACCATGAGACAGGTTGTACTGGGATACATGTTACCAGTAGCACCAACTGGTGACCTGACATACATACATACATACATGGTGGCTGCCAACTCGTTTTCGAGTACGGCCACTACTTTATATCCATGTAGGAGAACCCCTACCGATGCGCTGAACGAGTGGGACTTTTAAGTCCAGCCAGCGACTTGAAAACTCTGGTACAAACACTACACTTATGACAATTATTGACACAATGCAGGGCCATGGTACCATGTGACGACAAGTGCAGAGAGATCTCCAGATATAAAGCAATGCCTGTGCCGTGAAGCTTTTATAGTGAGCAAAGGCACTGCACAAAGCCAGTCCCACTCTCTTAACCAAGATGATATTTACCAAAAAGAAGAACGAGTCAACATCATTGGATACCATCAGGGCTGCAGGTGTTATATCAGAGTTTTCCTTCTCCTAGAATTCTGCCTTGACAAAGGCTAAGGGGTCATCATACATACATACATACATACATACATACATACATACATACATACATACATACATACATACATACATACATACATACATAACATCCACCTCGAAGGATACTTCATGAAATCCAAGAACAAGAAATGGCCACCAAGTACCTACTGCACAAAAGAAGAAAGTCATTAATTGACAATAAATGTAGACTGTCCAAAACAAAGACCGAAGATGTTAGCCAACTGTGTAAGAATATCTTTTGATAGTACCTCTCCATAAGGCATGATATGATAGATAGAACAATCTGAAATATACTACAAAACGCAAAAATTTAAATAAATGTGAAGGAATATGTTGAGACTTATAACTCAAAGAAATATTGGAGGGAGCACTACAATTGAAAACCTCCAGCAAATTAATACACAACTAGCCATGACTGAACTCGGATTTGTGGAAAAGCCACCGTTTCCAACTGATCCGG
>OZ024740.1:370934089-370974089 GCA_964016885.1 Eledone cirrhosa
AAGAAGAAGAAGAAGAAGAAGAAGAAGAAGAAGAAGAAGAAGAAGAAGAAGAAGAAGAAGAAGAAGAAGAAGAAGAAGAAGAAGAAGAAGAAGAAGAAGAAGAAGAAGAAGAAGAAGAAGAAGAAGAAGAAGAAGAAGAAGAAGAAGAAGAAGAAGAAGAAGAAGAAGAAGAAGAAGAAATAATGACCGAGTTTCTTTACTATGACATCAAAAAACTCCAGACTAATAACTAACGTAGATCCGGCCTAGTTTTTATATGACCTCTTGTCACTCCTATTGAAGGACACGAAAGAAAATTCCAAATAGCGAGTGTCAAGAAGAAAATCTTAATGACTGTTATACCTTATCCCTTTGTTGGAGTGTGAGAAACTTGAGGTGCGGTTCAAGTGGTTATTCTCAGTGAAGATAGGGAGGGGTACTGATTGAAATAACATTTTATTAGTCAAATAGCAGGGAGCGGGTTAGTAATCAAATCTCCCTCAGATTTCACCCTACCCAATTTTAAATGGAAGGAGACCTGTGTAACCGGGATAATGTAATCAAATATTTTTATAATTTAACCTCCATTGATCTGATGACGATACAGAGTTCTCAATTGATTCGATCAACGGAACTACTTGCTCGTGTAACCAACGTGCAAGTGGCTTAACATTCCTTAGACACATGCACCCCTCCTGTAGTTCTCTGGTAAATTTAGCGTGACACAATGTGTGACAAAGCTGGTCTCTTGAATTACAGGTACAACTCATTTTTGCCAACTGAGTTGACTGAAGGAACGTAGAATAAAGTGCATTGCTCGACAACATAATGCGCCGCTCGGTCCAGGAATCGAACTTACGACTTTGCGATCGTGAGCCGAGCACCCTAATCACTATGTCTTATGCTTTAAACAAAGACCGAATTGTTATGGAGTGGACACTTTTGGTCATAGGTTTATTCATTTAAGGTTAACCTGGGGCTAAACAGAAATTCTTTTGTTTGTTGTCGTTGTTGTTGGTTTTTGTGGGGGGTGGGGTTTCAACTACTTTCTAGAAATACATCAGAGTGATATAAATACATTATGTATCTCACTAGCAATCTGTATGTCTATCAATGTGCATTTTATATCGCTTGATGAAAGGAAGAGGATCAGCTCGGCGCTCTTGACTCTTTTCAGGTCACCCGAGACTAGTGAAAGGAAAGAAAGAAGGTATCCTTCAATCGAAGCCAATCCGGTGTTTAAGGCACCCAAAAACCAGGTGATTATATTAAGTCTAAAATATGTTAGTACTCATTGGGTTGCTCGAATAATAATGAGCATAAAGCTAAAAGCGCATTTTGAGTGTTGTATTTGCAGACTCCTTGTCAATGGCCTAAAGTTATCTTCTTTATGTTCTTCAATATTTTTCTCTCTACAGTAACATCTGGACTGCTCTGGCTTCAACAATAGAGCCTGATTTTTTTTTTATTAATTTGTAGTCACAAACAACAATATGATAATGGTGTTGGGGACGGGGGTTACATTGTTGACGTTTCACCGCTATTATGACTACCAACATTATTTTTTTGTACGTGTAAACATAACTCAAGAAGAAGTTTAAATATAAGTTTGAAAACTGAGGCAAAGGAAAGAAGTTCCAGCTAAATCTTGGGGACGATGAACAGAATCTCCATACGCTTTAAATGCACAAAACATTTCTGATATCCAAGTGTTTAAAAGGTGACAGCAAAAGGGCACCCAGGAGTCATTACTTGGATGCGGCCCGGCTCCCTTAGAGTGTAAGAGATTAAGGGCCAAAACACTTGCATAAAGAAGGCTTCTTCTCTGAAGATCTGCTGTTCAGCTCTCCCGATAATTTCTTAATCCTTAATTTGTTGTCACAAACAACAATATGTATTTAGTCGGTGTTTTTTTTTTATTCTTACGTTCTACCAATATACTTGTGATTCATTAATATTACACACGTACATAATTGCATACACACGTACATAATTGCATACATACGTTCATACATATGTATCCTTATTAGGCCTAATGAGGGCGATGGATTGTCCGGTGCTCTGCCGAGACTCCAATCCACAACCCTTTCCTCCTAGTTATTATAATAAATAATAGGAGTATTGAAAAGTAATCCTCTCCTCAGATAAGTAGCCCTGTTCGAAATGCTAGATTTTTTCCATTTCCTAATCTATTCCACTGAGTGAATTTTTTATATTTACTATTTGCACGCCATCGTTAGTTTTCTTGAGTTCTACAGTTTCATTCAATAGAAATTCGGATTTGTTTTATAATTGAAGATGTAATCTGAAAAACCGAAATTCTTACACGTACACATTTGTTCAACATATTTACGCGTGTAATATTACGCGTGTAATATTACGTGTGTAATATTAACTCGCTTTGAGTTTATTACATAACTACACATCCACATTCACATCAATATTAACATTATTTTGGGTGTTCAGTGGACAGAAACGTTTGAGTGTCGGCCAAAATCTTTTGAGCTTTCAAATTTCATCGATGTCAACTTTGCCTGTCACCCACCTATGGTCGATAAAATAACTTTCCCCTCCCACCAAAATTGTTGGCCTGGTACCTAAATCAGAAATCATTATTATATACTTGAGGGCCGTGGATTGGCAGCATCGGTAGAGCGTCGAACAATATGCTTTGAAGTATAGAGTTACGGCCCTTTGCGTTTTGAGTTCAAATCCTGCCGAGGTTACCTTTACCTTTCATCCTTATGAGGTCGATAAAATAAAGCATCACTAACGCACTGGGGTCAATTTTATCGACTTTCCACTCTTCCAAAAAATTCCTGGCCTTGTGCCCAAAGTAGAAATCATTATTATATAAAGTAAACTTCGGCAAATTCCGCCGAGGTTTACTTTGCCTTTCATCCTTACGGGGTCGATAAAATGAAGTACCAGTAATGCACTGGGTAATTGCTGGCCTTGTGCCAAAAGTAGAAACAATTAATATATAGTTGGCCCAAAGTAGAAATCATTATTATAGAGTTGGTCCAAAGTAGAAATCATTATTATATAGTTGGCCCAAAGTAGAAATCATTATTATATAGTTGGTCCAAAGAAGAAATCATTATTATATAGTTGGCCCAAAGTAGAAACAATTATTATATAGTTGGCCCAAAGTAGAAATCATTATTATATAGTTGGCCCAAAGTAGAAATCATTATTATATAGTTGGCCCAAAGTAGAAATCATTATTATATAGTTGGCCCAAAGTAGAAATCATTATTATATAGTTGGCCCAAAGTAGAAATCATTATTATAGAGTTGGCCCAAAGTAGAAATCATTATTATATAGTTGGCCTAAAGTAGAAATCATTATTATAGAGTTGGTCCAAAGTAGAAATCATTATTATATAGTTGGTCCAAAGTAGAAATCATTAATATATAGTTGGCCCAAAGTAGAAACAATTATTATAGAGTTGGCCCAAAGTAGAAATCATTAATATATAGTTGGCCCAAAGTAGAAATCATTATTATATAGTTGGCGGTGGATTGGCAGTATTGGTAGAGTGTCGGATGCCATGCTTTGGCGCATAGAGTTACGGCCCTTGCCATTCTGAGTTCAAATCCCGCCGAGGTTAACTTTGCGGTGGATTGGCAGTATTCGTAGAAGGTCGGACGCCATGTTTTCCAGCATAGTTACGTCCCTTTACGATCTGAGTTCAAATCCCACCGAGGTTGACTTTGCCTTTCATCCTTACGGGGTCGATAAAATAAAGTACCAGTAATGCACTGGGTAATTGCTGGCTTTGTGCCTAGAGTAGAAACAATTATTATATAGGGTTGGACGCCATGCTTTCTAGCATAGGTACGTCCCTTTACGATTTGAGTTCAAATCCCGTCGTGATTAACTTTGCCTTTCATCCTTACGAGGTCGATAAAATAAAGTACCAGTAATGTACTGGATAATTGGTGGCCTTGTGCCAAAAGTAGAAACAATTATTATATAGTTGGTTGACTGCATTTAGTTACGACATTTTACGTTTTGGGTTCAAGTCCCACCGAGGGTTCATAAAAGGATCGGTATCTTTGACTTTCCCCTCTTCACAAATTGTTGGCTTTGGGCCTTAATTAGAAATGATTATTGACCATTATATTAAAATTAAGGCTATGAGCGTTAGATAAAGTAGGAAACCGTATAGAATGCATGTAGTATTCAGTTACCTCACCTTATATCCTGAGTTTAAATCTTGGACAACGTAGATAACTCGTAATTGAAACCTTTAAAGTTACTATGTATAAATCCAAGATCTCTAATGACCTCTCTTAATTAGGATTGGCAGTATCGGTAGAGAGTCGAGCGCCATGCTTTGACGTATATAGTTACGGCCCTTGCCATTCTGAGTTCAAATCCCGCCGAAGTTAACGTTGCCTTTCATCCTTACGGGGTCGATAAAATAAAGTACCAGTAGTGTACTGGGTAATTGCTGGCCTTGTGCCAAAAGTAGAAACAATTATTGGCCTAACAGAAACTGCAGATGATTCAGTGACATTAATGGACTGTAGTTTTAGCACAAGGCCAGCAATTTTGTGTAGAAGGGAAAGTCGATTATATTGACCCCAGTACCTGACTGGAACTTTATTTCATCGACACCGGAAGGATGAAAAACGAAGTTTACCTAAGCGGGATTTGAAATCAGAGCATAAAGAGGCGCAACAAGCACTGCAAAGCATTTGGTACGACGTTTTAACAGTTCTACCGATCGAACGGCCTATTCAGTGACATTAATGTGATAAATAAGTAATCTGATGAGAAAGGGTAATTCGCAGATAAAGAAGGAACTGGAAGTAGGAAGGGTGCATCTGTAAACAAGGAATGCTTAGCACGTGATATTTGGGGTGAGACATAATAACAGTGATTTAAAGAAGGCCTCAAGATGAAATTGGTTGGTGCAGGGATGGCATCATACGTCACTAAAATGCTTTTGCTGTTGTTATTTTTGCTATTACTACTGGGAGGGAGGAGCAATGTGCATTATTCTTTTCTTAGTGCCTGAGACTGATGAGGGGGGAGAGTGAAAATGTCCTTAAACCGGAGACCGAGGATGAATGCTTGCAACAGAATGTTATCTGATAAATGCACCCAATGACAAGACAGCAGTGTTAAATCGTGTTTAACTGTGATTAGGTAGATTTAAAATTAAAATAATCCTAGTCATAGCTATCCCAGCTTTTTGTTTTCTTTTCTTTTTTGTCTTTTTTTCGGGTAGTTTTCATCCAGAAACACATTATACAATGTGTCTTTTTTCCTTCTAAAATAGTAAAATAATGATTTTACTGCTATTTCTAACAGGTTGAGTGATTGCGTAGAGGCTCCTTCACTGGCTCAACGGTAACAGCTGTTGTTATTGTTGTTGTGTAGTCAAAGGTTAGCCTTGATTGAATAGACCTTGACCAAAATGGTCCCAGCTATAACCATCCCATCTTTTGCTGTGTGTTTGTTTTTGTTGTGTTTTGCTTTTTGTGGGTATTCTATATCTCTGACTACATTATCCGATCTTTATTTCTTAAGACAGTACAATAAAGATTCATGGAAACCTGGTCGATATTGCTAGCAGGTTGAATGACCATGTAAAGTCACGTGTGTTCTTAATGGTACGAGTTGTTATTGTTTTTCGACGTTGATTGAGTAGGCTTTTGGTCAAAGGCATTCCAGTAATGGCCTACCCGTCTTTTTTCTCATGTTTCGTGTATTTAGTACTAGATTAGCCGATGTAGTTATATGTATTATTTCTTTAATACAGTAGGGTGGTTTTTTATGGAAAATGTGGCTGTTATTTCTAGCCGGCTGAGCTACCAGGCTGATCAAAATATGGAACGCCTCGCTTACATATAAATTTGAAACTGCCCACTACCAAAATTCTCTAAAACACGCATAAAAAATAGTGAACTTCTACAAAATTGAAAGCTTCTGTGTAAAGTGAAATCAGAGCATTATTTTATTCAAAGATTGATAGATTGGAAGAATTGATAAAGCCTTGGATATAATATCATATCGTATTTGCTCCTGCTCTTTACATTCTGAATTCAAATCCCGCCGAGATCAACTTTGCCTTTCGCCCTTCCGGGGTCGATAAAATAAGTACCAGTCAAATACGGGACCAGGGTCGAGAATAAAATATGGGTAATGAAAGGGTGGAGCGAGTGTGAGTAGAAAGTCCCTAAGTGAAAATAGCACGATACCAGAGAATTCTAAGGAGCAGAGGCCACTTTGGTAGCAGTAGACAAGTCAGAGAGGCGACAGCATGTGTTAACGAGAGGCTGGAGTATGTTTGTAAGCAGCTTCATGACAATCATTCGAGTAACCTTTCTTTGGATATTATCTAGGATATCTCTTTGTGGAACAACAGCATAGTCTCAAATGTGGTAGCAGTACTCCATTGTGGGTCTCATCTGAACTTTGTAGAGAGTTAATAGTTGTAATGTTCTGAAGTATTTTCTGGCTTTGAAGATGCAGTATTTGCTATATTGACGATGTGCGTACGCCAGGAGAGATTCTCGGTGGTGATAAGCTAGAGCATTTGAAGCGGTCATGATGATTCTGGTTGCTTGCTGTTCATTTTTAGGGGCTGGGGTGTGATAATGTTTTCTTGATATGTGCAGTGGCCGTGTCTCTGTACTGTTAAAGGAGACATTATTAGTAGTATCTCTATTGGAGAATATTTTCGAAGCCTCTGTTCATGGAGGCAATAGAGATTTGGCGTGAGGTGTCTAATTTGAATGTAGATGACATTTGATTGAAGAAAAATAGGAAATAATGAAGAGTGGCATCATCTACATAGGAATGGGTGTTGTTGGTGGTAGTAACTAACAGGTCATTGTTGTAGAGAACGAAGGGCGAATCCTGCGGAACACTAAAATTAATATAGTGTAGGTTTTCTGCACATCTATATAAAAAAAAACTATGAAATAATATTTATTTTTAATTGGAATGTCATAAAGTAGAAAGATCAAGACTTTCACACTTTCACTTAAAAAAGTTAAATATATTTAAAACCATTTTTAAGACGACAAATGACAATTTGGATTCAAACATATGAAAATGCTTCATCGTCAGCCATTTGAATCCTCATAAATTCTGAGATAGTCCTCTGTTATATTACGTTCATTTCCGATCATAGTCATAAACTTGCCTGTTCAATCATCATCTTGGCCATAATTACTGTTTGGTTGAGAATTTCGCTTCGCAGCGACATGGTTTCGGGTTCAATCTAACTGCACGGTGGCTTGGACATGTGTGTTTTTTTTCTACCATAGCCTCGTGTCGAACAAAGCCTTGTGAAGGAAATTTGAGAGATGGAAAGTGTGTGGAATCCCATTGGAGACACCATTTATATTCTTTGGGGACAAACTCAATCCGTCACTCGGTTTAAAAACACCACGTGCAAGCACTGAAGTCAGGTTTGAGAATACTTTCCTTCCATCTTCCTACTACTCCTAAAGATCCTGATTAAAGTCATGGACGCGGCTCTTCCTCCTTTGGCAAAATATTGTAAAAGAAAAAAGGTAAAAATCTCATTCTTTTTCCCATCCTGGATGCACCCACCCCTATAGATTAGCCTAAAAAGGTTTCCTACGACTAACATAATCCCAGAACAGTTGGTGGGTGAAGTTGGACCTCAGTCGGTTCCAAGGGCCAGTGTTCTAATTGATTTGATCAACGGAACGGCCAGCTTGTGAAATTAACATGCGAGAAGCAGAACATTTCACAGATACGCGTATCCTTAACATAGTTCTCAGAGAGATTCGGCGTGACAAGGTTGTCCCATTATATTACAGGTACGACTCACTTTTGCCAGCTGAGACATGTGGTGCAACGTGAAATACAGGGTCGCACAGTCAGGGAATCAAACACGACTTTATGATCGTGAGCTGAACACCCTAACTACTAAGCCACAGGCCTTCGCTATGACCCATAGCGGTAGCAGTGACGAGATTAATCCATTAAGTAAGAATAGGTGGAGGTGATTATGTATTGTGCGTCATTAACATTATATAACGTGAATCATGACGATTATGTAACGTAAGCCATTTGAATTTATTTATATATGTTGATACTTTCCATTTGTGACTAAGGTTTCTTACACATGTGCACGATTTTTCCAGTTTGTTTTTCTTTCTTATTTTTAAATAACTCTATGTTTGTTTGCGTATATGGGTGTGTGTGGGGGAGGGGGTGTTTCTAAGCTTGTATGTCTGTATGCGTAAGAATACTTGCGTAAAGTGAATGAAGTGTTAAGTGGAGTTGGAGGAGTTGTATTATATATATATATATGTATATGTGTAGGTGTGTATGTGCATGTGTGTGTGTTTTTATGTAGAATGTGAGAAAGTGAAATTAGAACTGCAATTTATATATTTTCCAGTATTACATAACAAAAATTGATATGGACACGATAGTCATATATATATACGTACACACACACACGCACACACATACATACATGCATGCATGAATGCATACATACATACATACATACATACATACATACATACATACATACATACATACATACATACATACATACATACATACATACATATACTCCCTTCCTATGCGGCATGATGTCACTAAAACAATATATGATTCAAAGCCATCCTTAGTAAACACTCCACTGAGATAAATATAGAAAATATTGTTGTCGTCCAATGTACACAAACACATATATCAACACAAAGAATGTTGCTGGAAAATTCCATCGAAACTTCTTCCAAGTTCAAACATAACACGCCTATGATAGTTGTTGAGACAGAACAGGAACAAACGTTATAGATGGGATAGAAGAGCTGGGGTTATAATAAAATGTTGTGAGGAAAACAACTGGAATTTTGAAGCAAAACACACACTTCATAAATATAATCTGTATGCGGAGCAATAAAAATATGCAAAACTTTTCTAAATTCCAGTATGTTACTACTCACAGTAGTTATTATATAAATTCTAGAGCTTTGTTTCGCTAGAAAACAGCTCCCCTATTGAAAGGCTCCTTCTATAAAAAATAAAATTCTCAATTGTGAAGATAATATCTTAACTATAATAAAGAGAGGAGTGGGGACTTCATCCAGAATATTTTTTTTTACCCCGTTTGTAAAATAAGTTGGATTACTTTGAATAAATAATAAATGAATATTACATAATTTATGTGCTAAATTTCGTGGCTGTTGATTAAATATATTTTATAGCTTATTTAATGATTCACTTCTTTAAAATGTTCAAATGTCAACACTTCCGGTTAGCGGCCGTTATATTATAACACAAAATATCGCATATATTTCCGATGCTAATTTTCTCCCAATGCAGTTTATATATAATATTGTCTTTTTTAAATGTATCATGGATTACTTTACGGATTACATAAGACAGTGTAACACAGTCTCTCTTCAATTTCTGTGTATATTGTCAATTACGATTTTATTTGATGTATCATATCTACATACATATATATTTGTATATAATATCAATATACACACTACACATGCTAGCAGAAAACCACCCCAAGGGTGGTTTTTCTGCTAGTTTCTAGTAATAAAGTTTCATGTGAGTCTCATGTTATTAATATTCCAGTGGCTAAGAATGTTCTTGGAAAGAGAATTTCTAAATATATTCCTGTCTGTGTCAGTAGCCTAGTGAAGATCAATTGGTAATACTTGAATAATATATTTCTCGAAAATTTGTTTCAACCCCAAGTTTCTGAAATTCTTAGATTTTCCTTGAAAGAAATCTATTGCAGCTTGGAACACTTTGTCTAATATATTTTTCCCACTATATTTATATTACTCAGAACACTTTGTCTGATGTGTTGTTCCCACTGTATATGTATTACTCAGAACACTTTGTCTGATGTGTTGTTCCTACTGTATATATATTACTTAGAATACTGTGTCTGATGTGTTGTTCCCACTGTATATATATTACTAAGAACACTTTGTCTGATGTGTTGTTCCCACTGTATATGTATTACTTAGAATACTGTGTCTGATGTGTTGTTCCCACTGTATATATATTACTAAGAACACTTTGTCTGATGAGTTGTTCCCACTGTATATATATTACTTAGAACACTTTGTCTGGTGTGTTGTTCCCACTGTATATGTATTACTTAGAATACTGTGTCTGATGTGTTGTTCCCATTGTATATATATTACTAAGAACACTTTGTCTGATGAGTTGTTCCCACTGTATATGTATTACTTAGAATACTGTGTCTGATGTGTTGTTCCCATTGTATATATATTACTAAGAACACTTTGTCTGATGAGTTGTTCCCACTGTATATATATTACTTAGAACACTTTGTCTGGTGTGTTGTTCCCACTGTATATGTATTACTTAGAATACTGTGTCTGATGTGTCTTCCCACTGTATATATATTACTAAGAACACTTTGTCTGATGAGTTGTTCCCACTGTATATGTATTACTTAGAACACTTTGTCTGATGTGTTGTTCCCACTGTATATGTATTACTTAGAATACTGTGTCTGAGTGTCTTCCCACTGTATATGTATTACTAAGAACACTTTGTCTGATGAGTTGTTCCCACTGTATATGTATTACTTAGAATACTGTGTCTGATGTGTCTTCCCACTGTATATGTATTACTAAGAACACTTTGTCTGATGAGTTGTTCCCACTGTATATGTATTACTTAGAACACTTTGTCTGATGTGTTGTTCCCACTGTATATGTATTACTTAGAATACTGTGTCTGATGTGTCTTCCCACTGTATATGTATTACTAAGAACACTTTGTCTGATGAGTTGTTCCCACTGTATATGTATTACTTAGAACACTTTGTCTGATGTGTTGTTCCCACTGTATATGTATTACTTAGAATACTGTGTCTGATGTGTCTTCCCACTGTATATATATTACTAAGAACACTTTGTCTGATGAGTTGTTCCCACTGTATATGTATTACTTAGAACACTTTGTCAGATGTGTTTTTACTACTGTATATGTATTACGCAGAGCACTTTGTTTGATGTGTTGTTCTTATTGTATATATATTACTTAGAATACTTTGTCTGATGTGTCTTCCCACTGTATATATATTACTCAGAACACTTTGTCTGATGAGTTGTTCCCACTGTATATGTATTACTCAGAACACTTTGTCTGATGTGTTTTCCTATTGTATATGTATTACTTAGAACACTTTGTCTGATGTGTTTTACTACTGTATATGTATTACTTAGAATACTTTGTCTGATGTGTTTTCCTATTGTATATATATTACTCAGAACACTTTGTCTGATGATTTGTTCCCACTGTATATGTATTACTCAGAACACTTTGTCGGATGTGTTTTCCTATTGTATATGTATTACTTAGAATACTTTGTCTGATGTGTTTTCCTATTGTATATATATTACTCAGAACACTTTGTCTGATGAGTTGTTCCCACTGTATATGTATTACTCAGAACACTTTGTCGGATGTGTTTTCCTATTGTATATGTATTACTTAGAACACTTTGTCTGATGTGTTGTTCCTACTGTATATATATTACTTAGAATACTTTGTCTGATGTGTTTTTACTACTGTATATGTATTACTTAGAATACTTTGTCTTATGTGTTTTTCCTATTGTATAAGTATTACTCAGAACAATTAGTCAATGTTTTTTCTCACTGTATGTGTATTTCTTAAGCGCTTTCTCAATGTATGTGTTTTACTCAGGAAGTTACCTGGCACATTGCATAAAAGTATTCCTAACAATAAAATAGTATTCTTGTGAAACATTGATTAAAAAAGTAAAAGTGAAATGTTGAAGAACTTTATTATTACAACCTCAGTTCTCATTCCATCTCATAAAGTACTATGACCAAACTAATTAGGCTTTTGTAAAATATAACAGGTCCTGCAACAGTCTGAAATTATTAAAGAAGGTTGTTTAGTTTTGTAATTTGCTATACTCGCTGACTGTTTGATAAATTCAATTGATTCTCAAAACCTCAGCTTTTGAATAATCTTACGAGAAAATCATTGTCGAAAAAGTTTAACCTCTTTCAACAACAGAAGTAACACATACAGTGTTTCACTTATGTGTGCAGCTACACATTTTCCCAAATCTGTGGCCATGTTATTTCATTGTCTCTACATCACATGGAATCTTATTATATGGAAAATCTCTCCCAATAAAGCATAATCGTGTTAGAAATTAACTACATAATATCTAGAGCATAGCATTCAAAATCATAATGAATCCTTGAAACATTCCACTAAACCCTATATCTTACAACTTTGAAAATCATTGGTTTTTGTTTCTCTGGTATACATTGATATATGTTTTGTTAAGGGTCGAAATATGAAGATTTGTCATCCAAATTAGGTTTTTGCCACACAATGAGAAAATAAATGAAATTATAGTGAACATGTTTTCCTTCTCCGGTATATATATCAAGCTATTTCAACTTTCAGTTGATGTGGAATTGTTATAAAATATATATTTTCATTAAATTACATTAGTTTTGTTAATAAATTTGTTGTTACCTTTTTTAATCGTCTTTTTTTTTTTAGAGTCACCTCGTTTTCATTTTAATCTATCATGTCTGTTTGTGCCGTTTCTTTTCTTTTTTTTTATTTCATCGTTTTTAAATTTCGGTACAGTTACGGTTGAAGTGGCGAATTTGCAGTCCTCAGAACGTCAGATAGAACGCTTTACGGCATTCATTCTGGCTCTTCAAATTCCACCGAGGTCAACTTTGCTTTTCCTGCTTTTGAAGTCAATAAAAAAAGTACAAGCCCAATACTGGGGTCGAATCTTTCTCTATACCTCTTTCTCACTTTTTCTCTATCACTCTCTCTTCTTCTCTGGGAGAAATCGGCTGTCTAGACCTGGAAAGAGATGGGCTCTGCAAGGTTTAAAATCTTCTTGTGGCGCTAAACTCCGCCAGTTGCAGACTGCGCACCAATATGAGATATCTCTCTCCGCAAAGTTCGATGACCAGCAGCAGGGTTCAAAGAGCAAAGATCAAGTCTAGTCCATAAGTTAACATTATCAAGCCATCATTTTGGCTGCCGGCCTCTGCTTCTCTTACCAGCCAACCTTCCTTCCAGGCATAACCTACTCGCACCACGAGTTGATCTTTTTATATGACCGTATAGTTTAAGTACTCTTAACTTGACAATTGATGTGATTGGTCTAAGTTTGGTAATGTTGAGCAGCTCACTGATACAGATACGGTCGCTGAGCCGCTTGCCAGTCATAAGTCTCATGATGTGGTTCTGGAATGTAGAGAGCTTCTGAAGTGACCTTGTCGTCCAATTAACACAGTCAAGACCATATAACACAACTGGTAGGATGTAAGTATCAAAGGTCTTAGCCTTCAAATGATAGGAAACTCGTTTTGATGTTAGTACTTCCTTGTTCTTGTTGAAAGCTGCCCAACCTAGAGCGATGCGATACTGCGCAGCAACCATTCCATTGTTGTTTTATGATAGTTTGTGACAGAGATATACAAACTCTCTAACTTGAGCAATTTGCTGGTTGTAGGTTGTGATTTGGAGATTGGCATTGTTTTTATCAGTAGTCATACACTTTGTTTTGGAAATGTTGATGTGTAAGCCCGCCTCCAGCGAATGTTTGGCCAGTACATTCAGGAAGTCTTGCAGATCAGTTCTAGAGTAACTCATGATGGCCAGATCGTTTTCATAGCTAAGATTTAATAGGATTTTACCTCCTATTTGATAGCCAGGGGAGCATTCTTCTTCAGTTTAGTTTCAAATGCTACACTTCTATTGTCATCTGTCTGTTGTTGAGATTCAATAGAGATTTCATACACACATTTTTCATTACAAATAAATGTCAAAGAAAACACACACACACTTTCAGAAAGCTAAAACATAAACTGCTAGAACTTAACATATGCCGAACCACTTCACTACTGGATTGACGTCATGGTAACCGGAACATCACAATGATTGCATAACTGCACCAATGATTGCGTAAGCATTTGAACGAAGTCACATAAATAACCATGTAACATATATATATATATATATATATATATATATATATATATATATATATATATATATATATATATATATATATATATATATATATATAATGCAATAAACAATTATGGTGATTTAATCCCGTCTTAACTAACATTATTAAGGGTGGTGGATTGGCAGTATCGGTAGAGGGTCAGACGCCATGCTTTGCAGCACAGTTACGTCCCTTTACGGACTGAGTTCAAATCCCGCCGAGGTTAACTTTGCCTTTCATCCTTACGGGGTCGATAAAATAAAGTACCAGTAATACACTGGGATAATTGCTGGCCTTGTGCCAAAAGTTGAAATAATTATTAAGGTTAACTTTGCCTTTCATCCTTACGGGGTCGATAAAATAAAGTACCTGTAATGTACTGGGTAATTGCTGGCCTTGTGCCTAAAATAGAAACAATTATTTGATAAATGAATACTCCGTCACTCATTACCACCTACCTATATATATATATATATATATATATATATATATATATATAGTTTCACAATACGTCAGTAGTTTATCCCAGGTAGGTGGTAATGAGTGACGGAGTATTCATTTATCAAATAATTGTTTCTATTTTAGGCACAAGGCCAGCAATTACCCAGTACATTACTGGTACTTTATTTTATCGACCCCGTAAGGATGAAAAGCAAAGTTAACCTCGGCAGGATTTGAACTCAGATCGTAAAGATCGTTAGTTAAGACGGGATATATATATATATATATATATATATATATATTTATATTACTTCAAAATATTAATAAATATAGACATTCATGTGATCAAATATATTTTATTATACATATTTCAGAGGTACTGAGCTGTTTCATCAGTACGTCCTCATCAGATAAAATAAATTGATGTCTGACATACCTCAACTGTGCAGAAGGTTCAATTCCGGTCTGCCAAGACTGGAATTGAACCATCAGCACAGTTGAGGTATGTTAGACATCAATTTATTTTATCTGATGAAACAGCTCAGTACCTCTGAAATATGTATAATAAAATATATTTGATCACATGAATGTCTATATTTATTAATATTTTGAAGTAATATTAATAATTCCAGAAAACCTCGTCTGTTTAGTGCTTCTAATCTATTGTAAAACTTTATTCATTGATTAATCAATGAACTTTGTTAAACTTTTGATTATATATATATATATATATATATATATATATATATATATATATAAGAAAACAACCAAGTAATGGTGTGACACAGAAACGATGGAATCCCGGATGATTAAATCACAATCCACCATTTACTTCCTGCTCTTTACATTTGAAGTTACAATCCTGTCTTACACGTTAATAGGATGAGACGGTTACCAATTGACATGTACAGTAATTTAAATATAGAAAACGAGTTGAAAACATTATTTACAAAGTAAGTTAAATACAATGACCAGGTAGAATAAAATAACAGGATTCAATGTGAACAGAATGAAGAAGGTGCGGAAATATGTCGAAAAATTGTTTGTTTTTTGGAGGGCTTCTTTTGTTCTATCTCTTCTGAATTTGAACCCCATCGAGGTTAAATTTACCTCTCATCCTTCTAGGGTCAATAAAATAAAGTACCAGTAAAGTACTGGAGTCGATGTCATTGAGTTTCCCATTCTCCCAAATTGCTGGTCCTGTGCCAAAGTTAGAAAGAATTATTAATGTTGTATATCATATATATAAATGTATTTTGCATGTATTTCCATACACAAAGTTATATGATTTATTATTGTTTCTGCTTATCAGGACAGTGGATTAACAGAATCATTAGAGCGTCGGACAAAATACTTAGACGCATTTAGTTACAGCCCTTTACGCTATAAGATCAAATCCCACCGAGGCCAACTTGACGTTTCATTTTTCCGGGATCGATAAAACAAAGTACCAGTCACGAACTGGGGTCGATGTAATCTATTTTCTACTTCCCACAAATTGTTGGCCTTGTATCTAAATTAGAAATAATTATTGTTGTTGTTTATCCCCTGCTCAGCAGATATCCTCTTTTCTTACCTCAAACATCCAGTATGTCTTTCCCTTTTTTATAAACAGTAAGATGTGACTTGCAGACAATATAACTACTATTTCTAACAAATCCACCAACCGATGAAATATTTACATATCGTATCCACTCGTACAGTTGTTTGGAATTCATATGTAAGTATATTTATGTGTGTGCACTCGTGTGTGCGCGTGTCGGGGGGCTACGTATGTGTCAGTGTGTCTGTATATCTGTCTGTTTATGAGTATATACGATAGTCTCCCTTGTATTTCTGATATTGTGCGAAAAGGGAGGGTGAGAGTTGCAGGCCATTGCCATCGCGCCTCAAATAATACTGTTTTAGTGCTTTGGAAAGCAACAGCTGTGAAAAGCCAGAGGTTGCAAGCTCTCCTATTCAGATGCCATAGCCAGAGACTCTGGCACTGATGTTCGGGTTGTAATAGCAATACAATGGACAAAACTATGTGGAAATCTATTGTTAAGTTTATTTCGGAAGAGGCCGCAGAATCATGTGAGTATGTGTGCGCACGAACGTAATTAATAGCGTGCCAATACATGAATATTAGCAAATATCTATCTATCTAAGGCGGGTAAAATTCCCGAGATCCATGGACGAGTTCTCTCCAGCGGTCTCTGTCCCTCATTATCGCTGCCATGTCCTGCGTCTCCAACAGACCAGTGTCTATCCTTAGGGCATCAACATACGTTAACCTTGGTCTTCCTCTTCTAGTGGATATACTGAGCAAATATACTGAGTGATATCCATATGTTTTAAATTTCGTTGTATAATTAGGCCTCCCACACATGCATATATTATGTGGAGGCGATATTTGTCTGTAAAATAGAGCAGACTTTATAACAAAAATGAAAGAGAAATTTCAAAGGGAGGACATTTCAAAGAAAATTAGTTAAATAACGAAAATGAAACAAACCCAATATCTGTTAAAGATGGAAAGTTTAAACTGGTGAAGTTGTTATGGAAATGAAACATGCAGACATCATGTTCTTTGGTGGTGGGGAGAGGGTGAATGTGGTGACCGTGGTGTTGGTGGTGGTGTTGGTGGTCTTCGTAGTGTTGGTGGTAGTCGTGGTGTTGGTGGTGGTCGTGGTGTTGGTGGTGGTCGTGGTGTTGGTGGTAGTCGTGGTGTTGGTGGTGGTCGTAGTGTTGGTGGTGGTGGCCGTGGTGTTGGTGTTGATGTTGGTGGTGGTGGTGGTGGTGGTGGTGGTTGGGGGTCGTCGTCGCGGTGGCGATGGTGGGTGCTAATGTTAATGGTGACAGTAATGGTGCTAGTAGCTGGTGGTAGTTATGGTATTGGAAGTAGTACTATATTGGTAGTGGTGGTGGTAGTGGCTTGCTGCTAGTGGTAGTTGTTTGTGGTGAGCATAAGAAAGATAGGACAAAAATATAATGATGAGAAATGGAAAGTAAAATTGAGGTAATATTGAGTAAAAAAACTATATGAGTAGGTGCTGGTGGTGAGTAGGTGGTGGTGGTGGTGGTGGTAAGTAGGTGATGGTGATGAGTAGGAGGTGGTGGTGGTGATGGTGAGTAGGTGATGGTGGTGAGTAGGAGGTGGTGGTGGTGTTGAGTAGGAGGCTGAAGAGGAAGAGCAAAAGAGAAGGATAAGTTTTAATAGTAACAACAGCAACAATAAGATGATAATTTAAAGTTACTGGAGAAAAAAGAAAGAAAGAAAGAAGGAAGGAAAGAAAGAAAGAAAGAAAGAACGAGAAATGAACGATAAAGAAAAAAATAGCAGTAAAAATAGAGATAAAGAACATAAAAAGGTTAGGCAAGATGGTGACAGAAATTGCTAGAAAGAAACCATGAATCTTGTTAAGATTTGATGGAAAAACACGTGCAAATGGAATGACTTGGATGATTATAGAAGATGAAGGAGAAAATGATGGAGGAGTGACACGGCAGAATTGGGGAAGTGGGGAATTGTGATACTCCCACTATATCCCACTAAATAAGATGTCATTATGAAGATATCTGAGTTGATATATACTCTTTTGCTTTTTTATTTCAGTCATTTGACTGTGGCCGTGCTGGGGCACCGCCCTAAAAGAATTTAGTCGATCACACATACACACACACACACACACACACACACACACACACATATGTACGTATATGTATATATATATATATATATATATATATATATATATATATATATATATATATATACATATATATACATATATTTATATATACATATATTTATATATACACATATATTTATATATATATATATATTTATATATACATATATATTTATATATGCATATATTTATATATATATATATATATATATATATAACAAAGGAGGTGTGGTAAGGAACCAGATGGACCATAACGCACCAGAGTACTCAATACTTAGGGTAGTAGAGTGGGTAATAGGAAAAAGTTTGACGCCGACGGCAGAGCTCAAGCCGTTTCGACGACTATTTCTGGGCGACTAGTCCAGAAATAGCCGTCGAAACGGCTTGAGCTCTGCCGTCGGGGTCAAACTTTTTCCTATTACCCACTCTGCTACCCTAAGTATTGAGTACTCTGGTGCGTTATGGTCCATCTGGTTCCTTACCATACCTCCGTTGTTATATATATATATATATATATATATATATATATATATATATATATATATATATATATATATATATATATATATATATATATATATATATATATATATATATATATATATATATATATATATATATAGTAATAATAATAATAAATTTCAAGACTAAAATCCAAAGAGGGCTCGATAAGGATAAATATATATATCAAATATATAAGAACCGTAGAGCAAATATTTATTAAAATAACAGATTAAAGTTTAAGCAAAGAATCGCTGCTTTCACCCTTAACGGGATCTTCTGAAACTAACAAAGTCAATTTGTAAACGCAGAAGTGGATATTTCAAAAAACGTTGCAACCGGAGGAAGACAGGAAGACGATACTTTGGTTCGTGGAAACGTTCCCTGGCAAAGAACGGAAAAAAACGAATATAATACGTCATTAATAGGAGAGGTGAAAAACAATTACATGCAAAGACAGAACCACGTTTATGGTATAAAAGAAGTCGTAGACTAATGTTCTCTTAGGTGGTTCATAGAGACGTTCTCTGGCAAAGAACGAAAAAAACGAAGATAATACGTCATATGTGGAGCGTGGAGAACAATTGCACGCAAAGACAAAACCACGTAAATGGTATAGCTGAAGTCGTAGACTAAAATTCTAACTAGGAAACCGAAAGAATCTCCGCTTCAGCGTTTACAGATTGACTTTGTTAGTTTCAGATGATCCCGTTAAGGGTGAAAGCAGCGATTCTTTGCTTAAACTTTAATCTGTTATTTTAATAAATATATATATATATCTATATATATAATTATTAAGGCCAGTTACTGCAATCTCTATCAGGCTATTATCACTATATATATGTATATATATATATGTGTGTGTGTGTGTGTGTGTGTGTGTGTGTGTGTGTGTAAACTCTATTAAGTGTTCCAGCCGATAGGGTGAGGCCATGCTGGGGCACCACCATTAAAAAACGACCGTCCATTTCACTTTTTTTATTTGTTTCTGTCATTTGACTACCGACATGTTGTGGCACCAGCCTAAAATATTTTAGTAGATCATATATATATGTGTGTAAAATCTAAACAGAGATAACAAAGCAAATGACACAGTACATATTAGTTTAACGCTTGAAATAAGAGGAAAAGAGTCTTAACGTTTCGGACTCCAGTCTTTCAACAGAAGATGAAATGGGAAATAAAAGATGAAATAGAAAGATAGAGAGTGAGAAAAGGAAAGAACGGGAAAAATGAGAATATATATATGTAGAGAGAGAGAGATAGGGGGGGGGGGGATATATATAGAATAACTGGAGAGAGATAACTCTATGTATGCTACAGAGCTATTTGGTAAATGGAATAATTGTCTTATGTTGTTTATTACATAATATATAAGATGTCAACATGAATGGACCTGTTATTTTTATCTAAAGACATTTTTTCCAATTCCATCCCACCCGTCCCCTCAATCTATTTTATTTCTCATTCTTTCTTCTGATGAAGGACTAGCGTCCGAAACGTTAAGACCCTCTTCCTGATATATCAAGCGTTAACCTAATATATACTGTACCGATTGCGTTGTTATTTCTGTTTACCTATATATATATATATGTAAGGATGATTTTTCGATGATGATTTCATATGAATGAAACAGTTCTGATCCTGTAAAAGTCATACATTTACCGCATTTCTTGGCGATGAAGACGCTACTTTTTTCCTAAAATAAGTCTCAAAAATCTACCATGCGTCCTGGAGGCCGAAGGTTGTTTATTATTTTTTTTTCCAATTTTTGGTTGTCAAAATTAGGGTGCGTCCTCGAGGACGAAGCGTCTTCGGCGCTGGGAAATACGGGGTAAAAGGGGGTAAAGTTTGAAACAAGTCGAAGATTATAACATAAAAGTAGAATTGTACAGACGTTTATTTAATGAATCTTTTTTTCTTTAATCAACAAAACAAGTATCTCTGTATTTGATACATAAAATATATTTAATCTTTATCAAATATTTTTTACCAGATTCAGTTAGTTTCGATCAACTTATCCAAGAATGATAAATTCTATTCTTATATGTTGTGAGCTATTAATCAAATGGTTATTTGCTATGAAAATATCTTTTCATGTATTTTCTTCTGTTAGGGATTCAAATAGAAAATCCCTTTTCTATTCAAATAAAAAAAGTTGATGGCAGTATGGTGTCCTGTGATCTCTGTGTATGTGGAGTGTATGTATATATGTGTGTGTGTGTGTGTGTGTGTGTGTGTGTGTGTGTGTGTGTGTGTGTGTGTGTGTGTGTGTGTACAGGGTTCCCCAAAAACATGTATACATACTTCAACAGCATTCTAATAACAGTGTGTATACATTTTGGGGACACTCTGTATATGTATATATGTGTATATATACATACTTATATATATATATATACATATATATATATATATATATATATATATATATATATATATATATATATATATATATATATATATATATATATATATATATATATAAGATTTAATATAGAAATGGCTTCTACAGGACTAGAACTGTTTCATCCGAAGGAAATCATCGGGGCTTTCCTGATATATATATATATATATATATATATATATATATATATATATATACGCTTCGGAAAAAAAACTAAATTACAGCAATGGTCATGCACAGGGGAGGTAATAGAATGGTTTACGCTATTACCTGAGAAAAGTGGGACCAGCTTTATCCAACTGGATATTGCTGGCTACTACTCCTCAATCTCGTCTATAGTACTTAATAAGGCTCTTATTTTAGCGATGTCCAATACGGACCTGACCCGCAAGGAGGTAGGCATCATCCACGCCGCCCGAAAGACCTTGATCCGTTTCGGTGGGGACCTTTGAACCAGGAGTGATTGGCCAAATAACTTTGACATCACGATGGGCTCCAGCGACTCTGCGCAGATAACGGACCTGGTCGGGCTCTTCCTGCTGAAACAGATAAAAGAAGAAATCCCCTGCCTAGGCGGCGGATTATATCGTGACGATGCTCTCTTCGCCGTCTATGACCACAGCACCACTATGGTGGAGAGAATGAAGAGGCGAATTAGGCGTTTCTTTAGAAACCATGGGCTCAGTATTGAATTAGACCCCAATAGAAAGGTAGTCAACTTCCTAGACACCACCCTAAACCTGAACACTGAGCAATACTACCCCTATCACAAGGCCATCGAGAAACTGGTATATGTTAACGCTAAGTCAAACCACCCTAGATCCATAATTAAGGCCGTAGTCAAGAGTGTCTCGAACAGGATCTCCAACCTGTCCGTCAATAAGGAGATCTTCGATAGCAACGCAGAGTATTATAACGCAGCTTTAAATAAGGCGGCCCATGGCCAAACTATATCTTACAACTAGAGGCGCCATGATAGGGATAGACCATCGGACTCCCCGACCCACGGCATCCGGGAGGGGGGAACCCTAATAGTGCAGGCAGGGTGGAAGCCACTAAACCCCATGAACCCGGCACCACCAAATTAGCGAAAAGGACGCGTACGCCTAGCCATGGGAGGAAACCCAGTACGCGAGGCGGTCTCAGGGGGGATACTAACCATCCCAGGCCCGACGCCCCCAACCGCAAGACACGAAGCGGGACTGATGGAGGATCATCCCATTGTAGAACTCTCAGCGTGGGCACACACCACCCTACAAGTACGGGCCGAGAAGCTAGCAAAACACATAGCGCCCAAAGGGGAAACAACAATGCGGGAACCAGTAGCAACACAACAACTCCCCAACAGCCCACAGCACGCTCAACCCACCCACATAGGAATAGACTAAGAAACATAACGTCTACTCAGCGGGCCTAAAGACCAGCCTGGCCCGGTCATTCTTTAGGGCACTAGATAAATGCATCCCGAGGGACCACAGATACCACAAGATCTTCAACAGACACACTGTGAAGCTCTCGTATTCTACCACGCGCAACGTAGCCCAGCACATAGCTAGCATCAATAGGAGTAGACTTACTACACACAACCAGCAGCTGGCAATATAAGCGCCCAGCACAGCCATGTAGAGGGAAGGAATGGGGCACCCGGTACCCACCCTGGGAACCTAAACAGACCCAGGGACCCCCCCCCCCCCCCCACCCCCCACCGGTCCCAGGGGCAGACCACCCTATACTACGCAAAGGGAACCCCACAATAGGCACTCAGGAGTCAACCACCTCCTGCAACTGCAGAACCCCCACATTATTCCCCTTTAGTAATGAATGCCTCATGAAGAACCTAGTATACGGATGTAAAGTAAAATCCCCCAACTCTGAGCACCTTTATATCGGAGTCACATCAACGAGCTTCAAAGACAGATGGTATAACCATCGCCATTCCTTTAATAGAGAGGGCAAAAGGAAAAGTACGGCTCTTTCCGAACTGATCTGGAAGCTCAAGCTGGACAGGACTCCGTACTCTCTGGCCTGGTCCAAAATCAGGAAAGTGCCACCTGATAGAGGGGGGATCTGGCATCTGCAACCTATGTCTGAGAGAGAGACCTTCGAGATACTCAATGGTTGGAGCAGCATAATCAACCTCAGGACCGACTTCTTTGGTACATGTAGACACCTCAGAGCCGGAACCTTCCTCAAGCTATATGGATAACACCCTATTGGGATGGGAACTTCCCTGAAGCTATAGGGACAGCAGCCTCATCACACCGAGCCCAAGGTAAACCACCCCTACACACTCCCCACCTCTACTCCCGCCTCGATCGACTCCTATAGCAACACACCTACCTAGCAGCTAAAACCATGCCTCACACCGCTGTGGTCAACCCCTCTCTCTCACTTCCTTAACCAGAACTCAAGTTAACTGACATTAGATGATATAAATAGACGAAGTACGTCGGTGGAGTCCTATCTTCTGTGCAAACAGGCACCCCAAGTTTCCGGCCAGCGGGCCCCAACGCCCAACCCCGGCTTGTGACCCGAATACCCGGAGTATATCCTGCCTCGAACACGACCCCTTCGCACTCTTGAGTCAGGTATAAATACCACAAGTAAATAGGACGCGCCTATTACTACCACTTACCCCTCTCCCCACCTCCAGAGGTGACTTTGACCCTGTGTCCGTGTGGGTGTATCCAGATGTGGGCGTATATGGAATTATGTGTTGGCGTGCATGTATGCGTGTGTGTTACTGTGTAGACATAATATGGGAATGCACCTGAGTCTGTGTTTGTGCGTGTGTGCTTGCAACGGTGTGTGTTGACAAACATACACACATATGTACTTTATGCTGAAATAAGAATTGTAGTCCTTTACACTTCTGGATTTTGACACACAGGTTGTTTTGGTATTTTTCACTCCACTTTTACCTCATTTGTTTTTAAAACGCACCCACCTTTTGTTAGACTGTGGGCGTAAATAGGTGAATGGACCGAGCCTGTGTCTATATGTGTGCACGCGCAGCAGTGCGCCCTGACGGACAATCACACGTACATACTCCATACTATATGCTAGAATAAGAATTGTAATTCTTTACACTTCTCGATTCTGACACACAGGTTTTTTATTTCAGTTTATATTTTTCAAAATTGTTTATATTGGTTGTGACACACACGCATCCTTTATTTGTTTGGAATCTGCCACCACATGAAATGGTGGCAGGATAGATGCCAGTCTACACACATAAATTCTTCAGACCATAGCAGCAGCATACTAAAGTTGACCTGCTAACTGACCTCTTAGCACCACTATCACTACCAACACAGTGAAAGGAGGTCAACTGTACTTAAACATTCTGACAAAAACAATTATAACAGACTGACCTGCCTCAGAAGAATTTCTATAGAGTTTTGACTGAGGAGTGGTCTCACAACTGACCAATGGGATACGAGCGTGTCCTATGACGCTGAAATTCGTTTGTTCTATCCCATATGAATCCAGTTCCTTGGAGGACTAACAACACACCCAGGAGCTGGACATATCGATGTATTGACAGAGTGAAACACACTTCAACAACATGTGTACCTGTCTTTTTCACACCAATTTGGACTGCCTGAAGAGATCACAGCCAATAATAGCTGTCACCGAAATATATATAGCAGTAAATTTATAATCTATATATATAAAACTGTGGTTGTCTGTCTGTCTATCGATTTTTGGCACACATCTCCTCTTAGAATCTCTCACGGAATTGCACCGAAATTGCTATACTTGTACATTGAGCCCTAGCGAAGACATCGGAAAAAAAAAATTTCAAATTGACCCACCCTATGTGACGAAATCGAATATAATGTATCGATTTTTGAGCGTAAGTTATCAGTTATTTCCCTTTGTTCTGTTTACATTGAGCGTCTTACGTAAAAAATTACGCTGGCTTTCTCAGCGTTTAAAATGACATTAACACAATACACGAAGCTTCCGTTTTGCTTCATTTCCATTTAAAAGCATTTTAAAACAATATTTTTACTTGAAAACAAGTCTATTTAAAGACTACGTAAAACAAGCAAATATTTCGTCGTTAGGCGTGCAGACAGACAGTCGTGCAGAGAGGTGATATACGCGTGCAGACAGACAGTCGTGCAGAGAGGTGATATAGGCGTGCAGACAGACAGTCGTACAGAGAGGTGATATAGGCGTGCAGACAGACAGTCGTGCAGAGAGGTGATATAGGCGTGCAGACAGACAGTCGTGCAGAGAGGTAATATAGGCGTGCAGACAGACATAACTGATAATTTGGTTACGCTAATGTTTTTCTCTGCGTTGCAGTGTTTACATTTTCGATCTTTGTTAATAAATAACCAGTGCAGTTTCTATCCCCAGCATCCTCTTTTGTTATAACATTCGGGTTATCGTTATGTTTTCTTAACTTCATAAGGCATATTGTTGGTTGAGGGAATATTAATCAAAAACACCACATGCAAGTCTGCACAGTAGACACTACAGTTTTTAAGCCAAGAAAGAAACTTAACATTGTAACTTTAACACAGCTACTGAGCGACCCCGAGCAACGCCGAGCTTTACTGCTAGTTTATAATAAACGAAGCCAAATTTTACATATTTGACTTACTTATTTTATTTTATATATATATATATATATATATATATATATATATATATATGAGGAAAAGAAATCGAAAATGCAACTGGAGCCTTTTTAAGAATATTTATTTATTTCCTTTACCGCAGATGTGAGACAAACCACAAACCCGCCATCTCAATTCTACTTTTGAAAAGAAGAAGAACTGTGAAACCGGTAAAGAAAATTAATAAATATCCTTATAAAGACTCCAGTTGCATTTTCGATTTCTTTTCCTTATACTTTCACCCGTGTAGGACATGTATTTTTTTCTATTTATAAAAACCTCATTTTCTTATATATATATATATATATATATATATATATATATATATATATATATATATATATATATATATATATATATATATATATATATATATTATTATTATTATTATTATTATTATTATTCTTGCTGTTCCCAGCAAGCATGCCTTTTGAAGTGTTCCAAAAAGCGGGGCGGGGCCAATTTTCTTTAACCATCCCTGGAAACTTTTTGAGATAGTACCTAATGCGCCTATGACAATCGGCACCACTTTCACTTCATGGCAGTTCCAAATCCTTTTTACCTCCCACTTTAAGTCCTGGTATCGGTTAATTTTCTCCCTCTCCTTCTCTTGCACTCTCGTGTCGAATAGGCAGACCACATCCACAATCAGGCACGATATTTTTTCCTTGTCCAAACCACCAGGTCAGGTCTATTGTGTTCCAGTTTCTTGTCCGTCTGTATCCTAAAATCCCATAGCACCTTCACCTGATCGTTTTCTATCACCGACTCTGGCTTATGCTCATACCACTTCTCAGAATGTAGTAAATTGTTTACTTTGCATAGGTGCCAGTGGATCACCCTGCCCATCACATCATGTCTCTAGCCTTTATAGTGAGTCTGGGCTAGGTGTTTACACTCGGATACAATGTGAGCCACAGTCTCCTCTCTCCACAGATCCTGCACAGTGTGCTAGCCCCCTCCTTGTAAATATGCTCTTGCACAGTCATTAGCATTCCTTCTGTAGCCTTTTTAAGATCTCCTCTTCTCAACCAGTTCCATGTCTGTGGATCTCTGAATTCAGTTTTCTCAAAGAAGGTACTATGAAGGGATTTTTCATGAAGGTTGCTCTTTCTCCTTGATGTTATTTCCTCCTTGGACATCCCCTGGTCTATTGTCCTCTCCTTCAGTACAATTCTGAGCATTGGCTCCTTACTATCGGTCACGTATTTGTGTAGGTTGTTTTTCTCCATCTGAACACAGTCCTCTATGCTGATAAGACCTCTTCCACCTTCAGATCTCCTTAAGTAGAGTCTATCGACATCACTCCTCTTGTGGAACATGTTGTAGATAGTCAATGGCTTCCTAGTCTTCCTATCCATTTCTTTTTGTTCAGCAACATTCCATCTCAGAATTCCCGCACTGTACCTAATTATAGACACAGCTCGGGAATTTACTGCACTTGTGGCATTCCTACTGTTCAGATGTTACTTTAATACGCTCCTTACTCTCCGAATGTATTCAGATCTTATCAATTCCTTCATTTTTTTGTTCTTGGTGTCATCAGCCTCCAGAATACCCAAATACTTGTATCCTTCTTCAGTGTCAATTTCCTTTATCATCTCACCTGTTGGTACCTGGATTCCGCTGCTTTTGCTCAATTTACCCCCTCTTCATCACAAGGACTCCACACTTACTAATACCAAATTGCATACATATATCATTGCTGAAAATACGGACAGTGTCAACAAGCACTTCCAACTCCTTCTCACTCTTCCCGAAGAGCTTAAGATCGTCCATGAAGAGGAGGTGATTGATGGTAAGCTCTCCCTTTCCCAACTTGTATCCTGCTCTCACTTTTCGCAGTATAATGGTCAGGGGCATCAGGAGAAGGACAAACAACAGAGGGGACAGACTATCTCCCTGGAAGATACCTCTCTTGATCTTCACGCCTCCCAAGGATTCTCCAGCTGATGTTAACTCTGTTTTCCAGGACTTCATACTTTTGCTTAACAACTGTCTGATGTTATCTGCCACCTTGAAGATCTCTAGGCTTTTGGTGATCCAAGAATGAGGCACCATCTCAAATGCCTTTTTGTAGTCTATCCATCCCATGGCAAGACCAGTGTGTCTCCTCTTGCAATTCCTCATTACCATCTTATATATAAGTAACTAGTCCTTTGTACCACGGGACTTCTTTCGGCATCATTTCTGTTCGTCCGGTAACAAGTTGTTTGTGAGGAGGTGATGGTAGATTTCCTCAGACACAATGCTTGTCAACAGTTTCCACATTACGGACAGACATGTGATAGGTCTATAGTTGGTAACATCATTACCCTTGATTCGGTCTTTCATTACCAGAACTGTGGTACCTTTTGTCAACCACTCTGGTACCTCACCTGACATCAAGCAGTTATTGAACATGGTTGTCAGTTTCGGGTGGAGGGATGTTACATTTTTAATCCAATACCCCTGCACAGCATCTGGGCCTGGTGATTTCCAGTTGGTTAGTTTTTTGGCCTGCCCCTTAAGAGTTTCAACTGTGATACTCAAATCAGTTTGTTGGTGTTCCTGTTCACTAATCTCCTTTTGTACTGTCTCAATCCACACTGCCTGGTCATTATGTTTAACATCCTGCTCCCATATTCCACTCCAAAATGTCTTAGTTTGTTCCGCCTCAGAGATCAAGTCGTTGCCTCTTTCTTTCCCTTCAAGCTGTCCAAACAACATCTTCTGGTTGTTGTCAAACATGCAGTTCTGTCTATACTGACTGACTCTGCTCTCGTATCGCCTAATTTTTGCACTCTTTGCTACAATGCGTTGCTTCAGTTCCTCTATGATAATGTTTAGCCTTTTCCTCCTAGTTTTGTACTTTATTTCCAGTCTATTTTTAGTGTCTATGTTTTTTAGTGTCCCATTCAGTAGGGACTCAAGCTTTCCAATGCCATTTCTCATTTCCCTGATTTGACCATTCAGTCGTTTCTTTCACCAAGGTTCTGATCTTTCTTGTTTGTTGTTTCCTCATTATTATTATTATTATTATTATAAAATAAAGTACCAGTAATACACTGGGTAATTGCTGGCCTTGTGCCTAACGTAGAAACAATTATTATTATTATTATATTTATTATTATTATTATTATTATTATACTATAAAGCTGACGGCCGTATGTAGGTAACAAACTTATCGCCAAACGGCTGGACCAAACAGCACCACATTTGCACCATAGATGAAACTTTTTGCAAAAGTGAGGGTATTTTTGTCTACTGAATTTTGTTAAAATATTAAAGACATTATTTAAATATTCACTTCTTTAAAATTTCAAATGTCAACACTTCCGGTTAATACGTCATTGCTCACTTTTTCTTATGACGTCGCACAACATTCCCCTCTTTTTCTTAGTCTGTATGTCTGGCTGGCTGGCTGCATTAGATAACGTTTTTCGAAATATTTACTTCTGCGTTCACAGACTGATTTTTTAAGTTTCAGAAGATCCCGTTAAGGGTGAAAGCAGCGATTCTTTGCTTAAACTTTAATGTTATTTTAATATATATATTCGTGTACAGATATTTTTGCATACACAAAAACAAAAACCTATTTGTTTCACGAAAGCACAGACAGCTTATCGGCATTGATAGTTCGAGATTAGAGGACCACCGTCTTTCCAAGATCGAAGAACCATCAATGGCCATCAATGTTCCACTTACCGTTTGGCTTGCCAGATGCGTGGTATGTTACACGATGACAGCCATTGGCACCTCACCCTGCAAGACGCAGCAACGGCTAAAGTCCTTTCTCAGCTGCGAAAACTTTTTGCTATTATGCCGACCCTCTCGCAATGTGGAACAACCACCCCGAAAGTCTAGCTGAGGACATCCTCCACCGCACACGCAGACACAATACGATGTCGTTTTCAATAGGGCGAGAAATAAAATTCTAATTTTATATATATATATATATATATATATATATATATATATATATATATATTATAACTTTTTAAACTTTTATAATTTTTAAACTTTCTAAATATTTTTGTTTGTTTGTTTGTTTTTCTTTCGATGGGTTAGGCTGAACACTCTGGTCTCGTTAAGACAACCAGCCTAGGAGATTGACAACCGTTATTCGCAAAGCCTGTCATTATAGCATCATCTGACATATGGCACATTGTGCATCAATACAGGACTTGGTGTTATACTGGAGTGTGTGTGTGTGTGTGTGTGTGTGTGTGTGTGTATGTGTGTGTGTGTGTGTGTGTGTGTGTGTGTGTATGTGTGTGTGTGTGTGTGTGTGTGTGTGTGTGTGTGTGTTGCATAGCACAGGCAATTGACCACTGTAAACAAATTATTGTGTAGGTTGTCAGCAAATATCTTGTAATCTTGTGTGCTCCTTAAATACACTGGTCATGTAGGAATTGCAACAGTGGCAGGCCGAGGATACTGCTGGATGTGTCTAGCATGAACTTTGCGCATATGTGGTGAAAGGTAGATAGCCGTCTCTGACACATTCAATCAATTGTTAGATTCATGTCCTCATTTCACAACAAAGCAACCTTTTTAGGATGACACTGTTTTCCTCTTTAGAGGAGGATTCAAGAAAATGGGACCTAAAAATGGTTAGCTCCTGCTAAGTTTGTTATCAGCTGCAGATGATTAAGCATCCCTTCCTTGTACCCAAAACAAAATGTACGTTGTTTCGTGGAGTGTGAGAAGTCTGTAGGATACAAAATGTAATTCTGAACACAGGACAGCTACCATAGCTCGTCTCCGATCACAGCAAGACATCAGTATAGCGACTCTTTCAGAAACTAGGTTGGCAGGAAGTGGCCAATTAAAAGACGTACAAGGAAGCTATACCCCTTACTGGATAGGTAAATTGCCTGATGCAAAAATAAAATCTGGTGTTGGATTTGTTGTTAGAAGTTATTTAGTAAAACAACTTGAATCACTTCCCATAGGTATCTATCACAAGATTATGACCCTTCGCGTTAAAATAGGGAACAAACGGTATTGTTCATTTTTAGTTACTATGCCCCATCACTCCTCATTTGAGCTTAAAAAGGAATTCTACTCCTGTCTTGAGCAGCTCAAAAACGTGCCTGCGGGTGATAAATTTTCCTTGGTGCGGACTTTAATGCCAGAGTGGGAAATGATCACCTAGAGTGGCCCAATGTCTCACACAGGCATGGCATTGGAAAGATCAACCCAAATGGCCTTCTTTGTACAGAATTTAATTTTTTAATTACAAATACAGTCTACCAACAGTCTAATCATTTAAAAACAAGCTGTCTAAGAGAGTGGTCAGGACTACAGCCCTGTAGACATTAGGCTTTGTCTCTGCGTTGAGATTATTGTTTTTCCACACCCTCTTGTGATGTCTCCCAAAGTCACTGTTGGATTGGGTTAGCCTGTTGTCTAATTCCTTGTCGATCCTGGTGTCGGTGGAAATGATACTCCCAAGATAGCAGAACTACTAAACAGCGTTCAGCTTTTAGGATATTAGTATCAGTGTATATATATATTATCAAGAATGACAATAAATGCAGGTGAGTGTTGTGACATGGTTTTACTTCACAGAAGTCAAATAAATTAATATAAATAATTGTTACCACATGTTGATGGTCAGTTGGTCACAACTCCCAGACTGGAGTGTGTGGAGAAGAACAGAAATCTTCTCTTGGTAAGGTTCTTCTTGTTCCTTCGAAGTTCAGGATGCGAGAGAGAGTTATGCCTTGATTGTCCTCAAATATATAGTCCCCAGAGGGACGCAACTCCATTTAGTACACGAATCTGCCAATGGGAGTCGCGCCCGTCGCAAAGGGACGTAACTCCTATACGTGCTGAGTTACGACCGTCGTAAAGAGACGCAACTTCCATACGTGCTGAGTCACAGCCGTAAGGGGCCGCTACAAGCTTGGCCTGCTTGATGGAAATACTTAGTGGATGGAATACATTTTGAGAAGCAGGTTAGTAGAGGATCAGTCATCTTCAGGCTGACTTCTAAGCCAAAGAGGTCAGAAGCATTTGCAAAGCATGAAGTAAGGCGCTGCAAGACTCCTTCGGTGTGCATAACAAGTGCAGCATCGTCAGCAAATAAATGCTCCCGAATCAGCTTTTTGTGTGGTGTTGATGTGTGCCTGCAACTGCCGCAGGTTGAAGAGGGTTCCATCGGTAGAGAATCTCATGTAGACTGCCTACATATGATTATGTATGAAAAGATGGAATGGCCATGGTTGTAAGGCATTCGATCTGAGGCTCACCTGAAGCAACACAGCAATCACCTATTCAATATACTGTTAAGACAACGCAATGACGAGTCCCCATCAAGTCGCTCGATTACTAGAAATAGCACTCAAATCTAATTTTAATTCAGAGTATATTTCTATATGAATAATACACACGTTGGTTACGTATGAAGCACCTTTGATCTACAGAATAAATAAATTTGAAAAACAAACGAAAACAAAACGACTGTTGAGCTACTGTCAATTTCTTCTTTCTATAATCTTTACCGCTGAACTTGATGTTGTTTAATCCTGCTTAACACTGCGCTAGCAGATCTTTATTTATGACGACAGGGTATAATTTAAAAGAAATTCGACTTCTATTTCTAGCAGGTTGAGCTATCACGTAGGAACTCTCCCGCGTTGGCTTTACTTTGACCACTCCCTACTCTGTACTAAGTTGGTACATTTGACTCGAGATTAAAATCGCTGAACAAACCTTTACAGAAATACATAAACTGGATATTCACTCTCTCCGTAGATTTTCCCTTTTAAATATTTAACCCACATGGAAACAAGGCGAGAAAGAGCTATATTAACATTGTCCAGTTTAAGAAATTATATTTACTGTTAGCAATTTACCACGCTGAACCCGCTGTTTGAAAGACCAGGTCATAGTGACCTAATGACAAAGCAACCCTCTACTTCGTCATTTGACATGTTAGAAACAGCAGTCAAATTTCACCTAAATCACATTCCTGTAGTTTTAAATAAGTTTACAGAATCAAGTTTACGTTAATAATTATTAGTTATTTCTTTTGTTTTTCATTTAGTGTCATTCAAATAGATTAATTTATACATATTATATACATATTTACAACTATAGCTTTGGCAGTATCGGTAGAGGGTCGGACGCCATGCTTTGACACAGAATTACGGCCTTTGCCATTCTGAGTTCAAATCTCGCCGAGGTTAACTTTGCCTTTCATCCTTACGGGGTCGATAAAATAAAGTACCAGTAATACACTGGGTAATTGCTGGCCTTGTGCCAAAAGTAGACCAACATTTTACAACTTCAAATAAACCCTAACGTTTATAACTATAACTAAACCTTAACATTTACAAATATAATTCTACCTTAATACTTACAAATATAACTAAACTTTAATATGTACAGCTGTGACTAAACATTTTACATTTAATGTATACACATATTTACAACTATAACTAAACTTTAATATCTACGTTACAAACACTAAACACTGTGTAAGATCTTTTAATCTGGCAAAATAATGATTTTAAAAGAAACAAAGCTAGAAGTTAAATTAATGTGTAAAGCAATTACTTAGTGTCAGTGTGATGAAGTAGCATAAAGTTTGAAATGTGTAACCTAACAGTTTCATACTGTCAACGTATAGCAGTCGAATGCTGGGACGAATGGTTGTGTTCTGTTGTTGATTCTGTTGTTGTGTGTGTCCTCACTTGTGGATTTCTCAGTGGTGTGGTCACTGTTGTGTAGAGTGTAGGCGAAAGAAGCTTGATGTGCTTGATACTAGAGATTGCGAATGTGCAAGTGAGTAACAGTGTTCATTATGATTAAGTAATTTATGGCGGTGGATTGGCAGTATCGGTAGAGGATCGGACACCATGCTTTGACGCATAGAGTTATGGCCCTTGCCATTCTGAGTTCAAATCCCGCCAAGGTTAACTTTGCCTTTCATCCTTACGGGGTCGATAAAATAAAGTACCAGTAATGCACTGGGATAATTGCTGGTGTTGTGCCAAAAGTAGAAAAAATTATGATTAAGTAATTTACCTTGATCACGTAGGAAATTAAATATATAAACCACAATAACACAAAGACACTATGTTACTAATTTATTAGCTATAACTTTCGCCGAAGTTATATGACAATACACGAAGAACAAATTACCTCAGACGAATTGTGTGATCTCATGTGTCAGGATGCGTGCTTGTTTTCAAATGTTATTAAAAATGTATTTAAGAAACTTCTGTTGATGATGAATTTCGCTCGCTTGGCCGACAGAGAGACCAAGAGAGAGAGTGTGTGAAAGAGAGAGTGGGGAGAGAAAAAGAGTAAGACCCATAGGATCTGTATAAAACAGCGGACTACATGTTATCTCTTAGAATTCAACTCTCCAACTGACTTTGCTTGACTCTGAGAGCCAGCTATTTATGAATATCTCTTACTTTGTCTCCGAGACCTATTTGATATGTCAAAATCTCAGACACATTGCCGACTTGAAAGCCATTTACAATGTTAACTTACCTATGAGGCCACAAAGTTCAGCTTTTTGGTGGCCGATTTGATAGTGTAAAAGCAACTCCGTTGAAAAGAGCATCAAATTACTGCTACAAATGCACCAATCAGATGGCGACAATTGGCATTCAGATGTATGTATGTATGTATGTATGTATGTATGTATGTATGTATGTATGTATGTATGTATGTATTTTATCTCTTTCTCTTAATTTCGAGTATTTTTTTTGACCGGCCACCTTCCTGGTGGCAAGGTTGTAAAAGAAAAGAAATTGTCATCCCTTGAATCGCAAGAATGTTTTTCAAATTTTGAAGGTGCCAGCTATCGCAGCCATTTGTAGATTATGAATTAGGGAGCTGCGCTTTTTGTCCGCAAATCCAAGTTCAGTCATACTTTGGTCCAAGCGGGTTGGTATATAACCCGTAGCTCGTATGTATGTATGTCAGGTTGCTCTCGTGTGCTACAGGTAACATGTAACCTAGTACAACCTATCTCATGGTCGGGTCGTCGGCGACTAAACCGGCAACCCCACCAAGCTTGCTTGATGAAGGAGGGTGATATTTGGACACCCTGCGGGATGAAATACAGGACCCGGCAAAGGGTGAAGGAACTCGGCAGAGTCAACGGCCATCCAAATAGTACTTTCACCTGGGAGTGAAAGGCGCCCAGATGTTGTCACAACACCTTTCTAAGAGATGGAAACTCTGGAAAAAAAAAACCCGCGGCTTTGGAAGCATCCGATGATGTTGACCAGTTCTCCTTTTCGGGTAGTGTTTTCGATGCTCAGAGAGTGGGATTGGTCGAGTGCAAGGCATTTCCCCAATTAAAAACCTTCAAAGCACAGGCATTGCTTGTTCAAGATCTGTTATAGGTTCGTGTGGCTGGCCGTAGCCTAAAAGTTCACCATTTTCTGTAATCTGACAAGCGATTGCAATACTCTTAGCAGAGTTTGCAGCCATCATGTATTTACGTGTGTGTGTGAGAGAGAGAGAGAGAGAGAGAGAGAGAGAGAGAGAGAGAGAGAGAGAGAGAGAGAGAGAGAGAGAGAGAGAGAGAGAGAGGCGCGTGGCTTTGTGGTTAGGATATTCGGCTCACAACTGTAATTCAGCTAAGAACATTATTCTAGGAGAATGGAAACTCTGATGTAAAACCGACGACTCAGCGGCAGCCAATGATGTTGAGTCGTTCTTCTTTTTGGACACCTGTCACCGCTGTTCAGAGAGTGGGGTTAGTCCAGGACAAAGTCTTTTTTCATTTAAAAAATCTTCAAGCACAAACATTATTGGATATAAACAACTTGAAGAATGTAGGAATTGACCCCAGAAACCTGGAAAGTCTCATTCTGGGTCGCATGACTTGGAGTTCAAAAATATGTGAGCACATTTAAGCAAAACAGTTTGATGCAAGTAAATATTTGTTTCTACTTTTGGCACAAGGCCAGCAATTATCTCAGTGTATTACTGGTACTTTATTTTATCGACCCCGTAAGGATAAAAGGCAAAGTTAACCTCGGCGGGATTTGAACACAGACCATAAAGGGCCGTAACTCTTTGCTGCAAAGCATCTAAATATTACGAGACAAATAGCCATAAAGAGAACATGAAATTAATAGAAATTAATAGAACTTTCACTACGTGTACAGTTTGTGGTAGAATCTGCCTGTCAGAGGCTGGATTTTAACCTCACATGAGAACAAACAATATGGCATTCCCTACTGACTATAGAATATACGAACCAGTTCACCCTTATCAATGTCACATGTACCACAAGATCTGCAAATTTCAAGGAGATCTAAAGAGATATCTCATGATTCATCAAAATACACAGGCAGTCCAAGCTGCACGAAAACTAATATGCTTTTTTAAAGTATGTCTGGTCTAAAAAGCCACATAAGATCTCATACCAGAATTGAACGTCATGGATACTGGAGCTTTGTATTGAGCAAACAACCAGTATGTATGTATGGATCCGTAATTCTTGATGAAGTCGTAGGGCGCCATATTGACATACGCAGCCCACTTCCTCTCTAGGTTCATCAAGATATGTTTTTCACAGTAGATTATTATGTGCAAGTCGACTGACGTATGATGAAATTCAATAGTAGGATTGTTATTTTTTTACAGACTTCGATTTCAGTAAACTTGGCTATTAATTTTGGCAAGTCGAGTGACTACATCGATTGTCACGTAAAGTTCGTTGACCTGGAGGGGCGGTAAAGTTGTAACGTTTCGAAGAAATGGAGGCCTTGCCCGAAACCTTAGAATTCACCTCTCTTCACGACACATGGAAATGTCATTAATCGTCGCATATCACCACTAGTTTTATTGCGCCTTTTGTTTACTTTTTTTTTGTTTTGGTTTTTCCTTATGCTGACAAACATCAAAGAATGGCTGTGTAACTAAGAAGTTCACTTCGTAATCACGTGATTTTGGATTCGTTCTCACTGAAAGGTGTCTTCCAACATAAGTTTAGGCCCACAAAAGCTTTGTGAGGTGGATTTAGTTGAGGGAAACTTCCATCTGGACGAAGCGACACTAGGTAGCGACCTTCAGCCATCTCAGATTAACTCGTCAATGTCAAAAGTGATAAATGTGTGTACCGGCGAAGTTTAAGGCGATGACACCGTACACAGCATTTGGTCCGTTCTGACTGAGGTACATCAAACGCCAAGGCACGATGTCTACATTCTCAGCGCTCCAATCCTTGCGAAAGCCATGCCTGGACACCAAAGAAGCTGACATAGAGATTATGACGGAAAGATTGCGTTGCATGGATTTGCTCACTTTCTCCTGACGAACTGTTTCACCCTCCCCAAACTTCTCTTTTCGCTTCACAGTGCAACCTATCATCCTCACGCGGAAAGCCTCGGCGATCTTAACGTACCATCTATCGCCGCGCCAAACGTATTTGTAATGTTAGTTTCGGTGACACCGACTGGCAACACATAAAACTCCTTGTGGGGTTCGGTGGTCTCAGCCTCTGCTCAATATCTGACCTTGCGCTGCTGGCCTACCTTTTATCATTTATCTCCAGCTGCACCCTCATCAGCGAGGTTCTCTATAAGACGTCGGAATCCAATGGTGACTGAGAACTCTAGCCAGCTCTGACTGTTTGTGTTGATCATGACCTCTCCATCTCCCAGCATGCAGGTTAACAACGCAACTAGAATGACATTAAATACAGTTCAATCTGCGCGAGGTTCGATTTTTCCTTGGACCAATACCGTCACTCCTACATCCGTTCTTCCTTGCAACCAAACAGTGGCATATAGCAAAATTTGGTGCTCTCTTCGTCTACGGTACCCTTCTTGATGATGAGTTCACCCTCATTGGAGTGGTCCAGTGCCTTGGCCACCGCTTGTATGAGCTACACAAATGCCGTTGTGGATCTATGGTCGATGAGTTGGACTACACCCGCTATCTTGACACCATAATGCAGGTCGGTTACCTCGGCAGACTACCTTGAACGGCGTTGTCGGAAGGATCCTTGGCGCGGTCGGAATTTTATCCTAAGTCGAGACTGTCGGCTTCGAACACCATGACGGTAAGGGTCCAGATGGGATAACCCATTTCCTGTTCAAGGAGAAGAGGGAAACCACTAATCTGGGACGCCAGATGTAGTGATACGTTCTGTGGTTCCAACTTTGTCGCTTCAACTACAAACCCGAACACTTCTGACCGTAACGCGGAGGAGAGGATGAAAGCGAAATACTGGGACTTGACAAACAACTTGCTCTTCGTACCGGCTGCCATTGAAATCTACATTGTCCTAGTTCCCTGAACTGCTTTCTTCCGCAAAATCGGGAAGAGTTCATCCCGCCAAAAGATAGATCCCTATGAAGTCCCGTAAAGTAGAATGGCTGATGCGGATGGTGTCGCAGGCTGTTAACCATTTTGACCGCGGGGCACTGCTGAGATATACTGTCTAACTAGGTGTATATTCGTTGTGACGTAAGTCTTCTGTTTCATTCGTGTTGTGTCCAAACGAACGATTTTTTCTCACTTCGCCTTTTGTGCATACTTTCTTTTTTGGGCTATGTTGCTCTTTGTTTATATCTCTTCTTTCCAGTTGCAGCACATTGGTTTGTAGCAACTTTTATTTATGAAAGACCAATCGCCCTGTGTTGTGTCCGTTTGTTACTGTCCCAGGTGCACTGGAGCTAGTAGCTACGTCCTTAATATACCGATGCCCTTTTTATTTTTTTCTATCTTTTTTTCTGGGTTAGAAAATGATTAAAACGAAATATTTTACTTTGTGTGAAGTGTTAAGGTATTAGTTGATTTATTTATTAATTAACAATCCCATTTATCATACGCCAACCTTGTCATGTGATATTTGGAAACCATTCTCTACCGCATAGTTCTAGACAAATACGGTAACCACTTCTACCAACACATAGAAAAGAACTGGAAGAGATATCTGGACGACTGCTTCATCCTCTGGCATGAAAGTATAGATAGACTGATTGAGTTTAAAACCCTTCTGAATGGACTCAACACTAACTTACAATTCACAATGGATTACAGCCATGAACAACTCCCTTTCATCGACATCCTCATCAAGAAAACAAACAACAAAATAGAAACAGACATATACTACAAACCCACAGACTCCAAACAATACCTTCCATTCAACTCGTGCCACCTTCGACATACCAAAATGGCAATTCCATATAACCTAGCCAGAAGGATCTGCACAATAGTAAAAAGAGACCCAAGAATGAACAAAATCCTCCAAACACACAACATCATCAATAAAAAACATCCTCACACAAGCCAAAATCCAACAAACCCTCACAATGAACCCTACAGTAACAAAATGCGGAAGGCCCAACTGTGGCATATGCATAAATCTAATAGAAGGTTCAACATTCCATTTTAAACAAGGACAATATTTCACAGTTAAACACAACTTTACATGTGCATCTGAAAACCTAATCTATGTTTTGACCTGTTCAGGTTGTCAAGAGCACTACATAGGACAGACAAAAAACAGCCTCCGACAACGTATGACCGTCCATAAATCACAAATCAGAAAGATTGCGTTTAGTGAACATATCGCCAATTGTGCACCCAACCAACATCCAAACTTTAAAATTTTCCCCATTAACAAATCCATAGACAACGCTACTTTCATACATCGTACCAAAAAGGAAACGTATTTCATTAACAAATTCCAACCTCTACTTAATGCACTAAACTTCGGACTAAACTAAAACTGGAACGAACAATGAAACATTTACAAATACCTATGTCTCTCTAAAGAGTTACCTCCCCTACACCATACCTAATCTTTTTTCTTAAATAAATTAAATATCATCCAGCATTTCTCTCCCACCCTGAATTTCCTCCCCCTGCATATTAACTCTCTAAAAAGGGAAATCATATCAAACCCCAGTCCACCATTTGCCTCCATCATGGATCTACTAAGCACTCTTGCTATATTAACACATTTTGATCTGCTTATCTTCAAGAACTATGCCTGTAAATAACATTATTTTATCTTTCACATTGCCTTATTATGCTCCACATTACGCCCCTTTTTTTCTTTTCACTTCATAAAGCTTGTTTGTAAATAACATTATTCTTTCTGCACCATTTCTTTAACATGTCCAACACCACCATTCTACACCAATACATATTATTATCATTTGATAATGCATAAAAATGCTGAAACCGGTAATAGAATAGACAATTATTAAATATATAAATAAATAAATAAATGCCATTGTTAATTAATAAATAAATCAACTAATGCCTTGACACTTCACACAAAGTAAAATATTTCTAACCCAGAAAAAAAGAGAGAAAAATATAAAAAGGGAAAAAAAAATTGTTCTTCCTAATAAT
>OZ024740.1:370984089-371031589 GCA_964016885.1 Eledone cirrhosa
ATAGTAATATGAATTACGTTGGGCGTAGAAATACTGTCAAAACATTTAATGAATGCCTGAGACAAACATTTCAGTACATAATTATCTACAATTTATATATGTGTGCCTATTTGTTATTTCGAAGTAAACATTGTGTCAATTCACTTCTAAAAATCTTTCGTCGTACGTCTGCAAACGAGTCACTAATTCTTTATGTTACTTCAGATATTTGTTTCTGATTTGGACACAGGCCAACAATTTTGGGGGGAAAGGAAAATCAATTAAATCGACCCCAGTGCAATACTAGAACTTTATTTTATCGACCCCGTAAGGATGAAAGACAAAGCTAACCTCGGCAGGATTTGAACTCAGATCGTAAAGGGGCGTAATCTTATGCCATAAAGCATATTGTCCGACGCTCTACCAATTCTGCCAATCAACCACCCAGTGTTACTTTAGATATTAAAAGTAAAATGTTGTTCACTTCTTGCTTCTCTGTGGGAGTATTAGAGTTATTTTGGTCTAGTGTTCGTTTCATTGCCTTTTCACTTTCTTCACCCACCCTCCATCTATCTCTCCCTTTCTGTCGTTTTCTTGCCACCTTTCTTACGCCCCCCCCCCCCTCTCTCTCTCTCTACCTCTCTCTCGGTTATTTTTATACCTCTATCATTTACAATAGTGTTGTCAATTGTTCGTAATTCATTTATTGTTGTGAGTGCAACATCTTTTTAGAAAATATAAAAGCAATGGGCACACAACGTGTTTGCGTGTGTGTGCGTCTGTGTCTCTCTGTATGTGTGTGTGCCTGTCTCTATGTGTGTGTGTGTGTGTGTGTATGTGTGTGTGTGTGTGTTTGCGTGTGTGTGTGCCAGTCGGCACTAATCTCTACATAATTTTTCCTGGTCTGTAGATAGAGTTAGATAGTTCTTAACTATCTATAGACAGTTCTCCCAGTCTATCCGGGCTTGTATCATTGGAGTAGCGATTGTACAGGTTGCTGATATTTACATCTGCCAACACGCTCGCGCGCGCGCGCGCGCACACACACACACTCACACAAAAGACAGAGCTAATGGATCATTTGATCTCTACCTTCCAGATGTAACTATATACAGTTAGATGGATTGAACCACACAAGATAAAATGTTGAAAATATAAGGTCTTGTGATGTCACACCACTGGTGAACATGATACGATTAATTTTTTTTTTTTTTCCACTATTTGGCTTGTATTCTAATCATACACTCAGTCATGGTTCTTATACATCCACGTTATTAACGATGTGGTTGAATTAACGATTAAAACTGTGTCCCAAAGTGCCGGTAGCTTACACAGCTAACTTTACAGCACTCAACACTTTGATAATGTATAAAAGACGAAATTGGATAGTGTTATTTGGAAGGAATCTCAGAAAACAGGGTTTTTATTTTCTGCAAGAGTGCGATTATGTTTCATGTCAATATGAAATATGAATTAAGTGTTTCAACTGATCTCTAGTGAAAATTAAAAGTTGATTTCTTTTTTTTCCAGTCGTAAGATTAATTTTTGAGATTACCAATTTAAGATGTTGTGTTGGATTGAATGGTGTGCATTATTATATCAAGAATGTGGACAGTGGATTGGCAGTATCGGTAACTAAATTTTGTAAAACAAAAATATGGGTCAAAATGTTTTACAAAATTTAGTTACGATTTCCTACGTTCTGAGTTCAAATCAAGCCGAAGTCAACATTGCATTTCATCCTTTCGATGTCGATAAAAAAAAGTACTCGAATTGCTGGCCTTGTGCCATTGTTAGAAAGGAGAATGACAAACGTATAACTACATTCCTTTCCCTCGAATTGCTGGCCTTATGCTATTGTTAGAAAGGAGAATGACAAACATATAACTACATTCCTTTCCCTCGAATTGCTGGCCTTATGCTATTGTTAGAAAGGAGAATGACAAACATATAACTACATTTCCAATATAATTTAACAACACGAATTCTAGAAGTTTGCATTTCCTAAGGGAATCAAACAAAAGTTTAAAATAACAGTAATAAGTTCAACATTTATACATTTGAAAAAGGAAATTCCTTTTAGTATTCCAAATAATTGAAAACCAATTGTTCTAGAAATCGTGTTGAGATTTCTACAAAATGTATTCATAGTCAATATAGTGGTGATAGAAGGCCGGTGGATTGGCAGTATTGGTAGAGCGTCGGACAACATGCTATAGCACATAGGGTTACGTCCCTTTACGATCTGAGGTTAGTTTTGCCTTTCATCATTACGGGTTCGATAAAATAAATTACCAGTAACGCTCTGGGATCGATTTAATCTACTTTCCCCTCCCGAAAAATGTTGGCCTTGTGCCTAAATCACAAACCAATACACTGTTGATAGACCAATGTTCGTTTTATGTCCGTGTTTGTTATCTCTCGGCTAGAAAGGTAAGAGTGCTTGGCGGTAAGTCATCTTGTCAAATGTTAGGCTGTGATTTCTTTCTAAAATCGATCAATTTTATAATCTAGTTACAGTTTTACTTAAAGGAACTTGTCTCTCAGAAAGGATGATTTAATGATTGGTCAATTAACATTTAGGTGTGAATCTAATAACAAGTTAATTTCTACCAATCAAAACGTGTGAAGTCATCATGTGACAATTGGGCATTGCCTTCTGCGACGTTTGCGTTGACTAACAAAACTGAATTAGCATGGCGTTAAAATCATTAGCACAGTTTCATGAGTGTCTGTATATGTCATGTGAGTGTGGTGCACCATATGACCAAGTAGGCTTAACTTAATATGTAATAGCAATGTAGTATGTAATATTGCTATAAATATATAGAAACCCCTTCTTAGAGTTAAAAAGAAAAATATTTTCTTGTTCTTACTGTAAGTGTTGTTCTTTAATGTTGCTAAACTTACTATGTATATACAAACAAATATATGTGGCAAATTTGCAGAGTTGTTAAAACGTCGGGTAGAATGCTTTGCAGTATTAGTTCCGGATCGCTATGCTCTTAGTTCAAATCCCAGCAAAGTCATCTTTGCCTTTCATCCTTTCGAGGTCGATGAGAAAAGTACCAGCCCATTACTGCTATCGATTTTTCGTCTATATCTCTTTCTCACTTCCTCTCTATTTCCCCTTCTCTAGAAGAAATTGGCCGTTTTCATATCTGGATAGGAGGTGGGCTTCTGCAGGTTTAAAATACCCGAGAAACGATGTATGTCACTACAGTGCCTCTACGACTCCACAAGATATTACATATTGTGTGTGTGTGTGATGGACTTTCCCGTCGTATCGATGTATGAGGGTTCAACAGTCTTCTTTGTTCAATTTTTTATTGTCATGCCTTAAATGGCACATTCGTTCAGCTGGTGATCTACATATCAAGCCACATTTAATGCAGATGGTAGGGTTTCGAGCGGAATAAGATGGAATGTTTGATCGGATTTTGGTGTTAGATCTTATATCACGAAGATAGACCAGACAAGATTTTTCAAAATTCTGTATACCTTCATGGCAGACAGTTCTCTATTTCCTACGGTCAGCAACTAAGGCTTCAAAAGAAGTAAGAGGTGTGGTCACAGATTTAAGATTGTACTTCAGTTTGTCTATATATCCGAATAATGGTTTCTATACATCACGTGCACCATTATACAGTTGACTGTATAACAGGACTTTCGGTGTGCAGTCCTTAGTCATCCGTAGGATATGACCAGCCCATCTGAGTTGGGATTGCAGCAGAAATGACTCTCTCTCTCTCTCTCTCTCTATATATATATATATATATATATATATATATATATATATATATATATATACTAGCAGTGGTACCCGGCGTTGCACGGGATAAGGTATTGTGAAATATATAACCGCCTTAGCTAAGCTTAGTATTGCCCCACAACCACGACTGGCAAAGAAGTAAGGGTTTGGTGGTATGTAAGTAAGCAACACTGTGGCTTAAAACGTGAGGAAGAAGTTATGTGCACTTACCAACTGATTGGGGAATGAGTGTGAGATTTGTCTTGAGCAAGGGTGGCAGAATAACCGGAGGCAGCAAACAGCCAGACATACAGACAGATATTATAAGGGCATGTTCTGGGCGCAGAGGGAATAGTGGGAAATGACGTAATGCAGACAGCCAGATATACAGACAGATATTATAAGGGCGCGACGTTATATGTATGTATCTATCTAAAAAGAGAAAGACTAAGAATTATAGAGAGAGATCGTTAAATCGCCTAATGCGGTACCTAGAGCATTGAAAATTTGAAATTTTGTTTGCTCAGAATACTCCCTGAAACATAAGTATTACATGTGTAAAGTTTGAAAATAGTCGGTTGGGTGCTTCTCGAGTTTTAGGGATTCAAACTCACACACACACAGACAGACATCCTCAGTTTTATATATATAGATATATAGATATAGAGAGAAAGAGATATATATTCCTCCTCCTTCAATTTTCACTTCTTTTGATATTCAGTAGTAATATATATAGTTTTCGTTGCATATACTCAGGCTTTATTATGTGGGTAGCAAGTGATGTAGAGTAAGCTCTAAACTCCAGATAAACTGTTGTGATAGTCAAAACTGTTCCAATTCACTTACGCTGATAATGTATTTGGGAAAATAATGAATGTCACAACCTCTCTTTACAGTCGGTGTAAAAGTGTATATTATTTGCTCGTAATGAATAGCAAAGGATATTGTACTCCATGTGAATTACAAGAGTGGCGTTAACTTCCCAGCATCACCTATCCTTCAAACTAGTTTCGATTTTCTGTAGACACTTATGTACTTTGATATAACTTGCGTTACTAATCCCCCTAAGAAAAACAAGAATGATGCACATCTGGCTTATCCCTTAAGCTAGTATCGATTTTTAGTTGACACGTTCCCTTTGCTATCTTCCATGGTAACACTTTCTTCATTCTGTCCGCTGGGATTACGAGGCAACATGCATCCTGGTTTCTGTAACCCAGAGAGCCTTCTACCACACTATAATTAGAGTAGCAATTGCTGATATCAGCATCTGTCAACACACACACACACACACACACATACACAAACACACAGACATACACATACACACACACATACACAAACACACAGACATACACACACACACAAACATACACACACACATATACATAGACATACACACACACATACATAAACACACACACACTCATACACACACATATACATAAACACACACACACACTCATACACACACACATACATAAACACACACACACACTCATACACACACACATACACACATACACAAACACATACATAAATACACATGCACAAACACACACATACACACACACACACACACACAGAGGATAAACCACACACCTAATATACTTTAACATAACATTCGCTACAAATCTCCCTGAGATACGCATGGATGCCACACAATCAATTCCATTCACTAATAAATCTGTGAGAAATAGACATAATGTATGTTACCTTTAATCAACCTGATATTAGCTGTGAGATATTCCGATGAGACTCGCTTTCTCTTCTACTTTGTGTATGGTTCTTATCAAGATAATTGAATAATACCGGTTATGGATATAAAACCAATGGTTAGACAATAAACCATATGTTTTTCGTGAACGACTTAAAACTGTACTCGTATGTGAAAGATGACCCTGTGTTAGATCTTCTGGAATTGAGAAATGCTCAAAGAACACTGACCTCGACTACAGATGTCCAATAATATATAGACACTTCAATAAGAGAGCTTGACCAAGAAGGTACATATAAGTACTTTGGAATAAATGAAGGTAATGGGATACAACACTCATCGGTGAAAGAGAAGATAAGAAAAAAGTAATATAGACGTATCCGAGCAAATCTTATGACTGAAATCAACTCTGAGAACCGCGTTGAAAGTAATAAATACTCTATACAACCTGTTCTTCATAAAATATAGTTTAATATATAGACTTTGTTTATTAACATTATTCAGTGCCAGATGCGTTTTAAATGTTGATAGGTCTGGTTTAGAAAATGGAAAATCAAAATTTGAGAGCTTATCGCTAGCTTCTTCCCAAAACTTTTCTCACCCATGACTAATTATAAGTGTGCGCACGTGTGTATGTGTGTGTACGCACGCGCATATGTTGTGTGTCTCTGTGTGCAGTATGTGTGTGCGGTGTGTGAGTGTGTTCTATGTTGTAGGTCTGCTTTGCTTCTAGGTAACATCTTTTCAAGAGGATCGTGGACTATCTGACTTAATATCTTTTACGCATTTTTATGATAATGAACTCGATCATTCTTGTGATTTGCTTTGATGCAACAATTTTGAGCCTGGGGGTCAACTAAAGCCTTGTGAATAAATTTGGTGGACACAAACACTATGGAGGTTTGTGGGAGGGACCACAAGTGTTAGGTGTTGTATCTTAATTTATCACAGGGTTTAACATTACTACTCTTGCAAACATTCAAGTCAGATCACCAGATTGAGGATAATCTCCTTACTCCTTTTGATCAGTCTTCGAATCAAAATAAAAAGTAATAGGCGCAGCTCTTCTTCTTTTAACTAAAACTTCTTTTTTTAATCTGAACTAACACTTAGCCAAGAGTCTATTGCAATAAAGAGCTTTGTTTTCTTCAATGTTTGTCATCAAATATACTTAATGAATCCATCATCAACTTTATTTATTGTTTCCCATAACATCTACCAACTATTTCCTAACAGCTAAATGAAGTGAGAAAATGTAAAATAATATCATAATAAAGGAGGAGGGGACTGTAGCGGTTGTCTCCCTTGTTTTGATTGGGATCTAGACGGGAAGTGGAACCCTTTCTGCAACTTCCGGTCAGAGCCCTATAAAACTAACAACGTTAAGCTTCCTTCCTCTCTCTTTGCCTTTTCGGCACCAGGTCAAGAGTCTTCTCATTTGGCTCTGCCATTAATTTGGCCAACAGGCGCCTGGCCTTAGCCAGGCGCCCTCTGCCAGCCGCGTTTGCCTGGCAATCAAAACGGTAACTACTAACTTTGTTTCATTCTAACATCTATCTTTGACATGTCAAGTATTCTATCTACCGTTAATTAAATATTATATACACAAACATTGTCTCGTTTTGTTACATTCATACACCCAGTATCCTCGCTATATTGGTAACCCTGACGTGATACGAACACGCAGCCGTTCATCGCTATAAGTGGTCACCCCCAAAAAAAGAAAAAAATAGCACATCTGGTTTTGTGAGTAACATTACCAATACACAGCAAATTTAGCGACAAACTATGAAAATACTCAAGGACACGCACACACGCACATGTGGAATTCGCACAGACATACTTTTTCTCTCACGCATCAATTAACTGTCGCATTTCACCAATATATATATATATGTTTCTCGTTTCTTACAACGAACACTTTCAAAACAAAAAAAACATTTCACGATATATATATATATATATGTTTCTCGTTTCTTACAACGAACTCTTTCAAAACACAAAAAAAAAAAAAAAAAAAAAGAAATTTGATATTCTTTAAAAAACTTTCAACAGGAACATTTATTTTCGATGAACCATTGCCTTTTGTTCTTCGTTTTCTTCATCGTTCTAGTTTTTTGTTTTTTTCCAAAGTTCACACCTATAATTATGCTGATTGAAGCCTTTCTTTTTCATCATTGTCACTTTCAAAATTGCACTATCATTTTCTCGCGCGTTAGAAATATTTTTTTTCAACCTTGTATTGGCACGTGTAGGCAGCATAAATTCTCGATTCACTGAGATGTCTCTTACTCACAGACAGCCGCACGCCAGAGATAGCATTTCTCCCCCAAGGATTCTTCAGCCTTAAGCTATATTCTTCTATTTGCCGGTTTATAAGTTTACAATGTAAATTTACCGTTGATAACCGCGCATTTATTAAGAATACTTATTTCTCTGGTCGCTGGCCTCTTGACCCTTCCAGGTCAACGCATTCTCAACATCGACCATCAACTTCGGCTGCTATTTCTAGCACTTTGCGCAACTCATTTTTTTCTAAAAAAAAATTTTTTTACTGTGAATTTAAACACCGAATACGCTCACTCAGCGAGACAACAGCAGCAGCAACAGCAATATAACAGCAACAGCAATATAACAGCAACAGCAATACATCAATACAGCTTCACCAAAGCCAGAGAATTCATTTTTGCAGCACTCTTCCTGTGAGAAAATCCATTCGGAGGTTGGAAATTTCACGATATACCACAGAACAGAAACCACCTGCATTCATTCTCTGGAACACATTCTTTCCTGCTGTCATGTGATTGCACACCTGTGAACTATATTTTGAACTTTGAGCTCTTCTATTACTTTTACTTTATTACATTGTATCTTTGGGTGATGGATAGATGGATGTCCAGTCGTTCTCTGGCCAAGAGCGGTTGGCTACCTTGATATCTACCATTGATTTTTCCAAACATTCTTTTGTCGTAATTTTCATGCCTGTTACAACATTCTCGCCTACTTGCTACATATTTTAATTTCGATTTTTATACACTAAAATTCTGGCGGGAGGTTATGTAACGGTTGTCTCCCTTGTTTTGATTGGGATCTAGACGGGAAGTGGAACCCTTTCTGCAACTTCCGGTCAGAGCCCTATAAAACTAACAACGTTAAGCTTCCTTCCTCTCTCTTTGCCTTTTCGGCACCAGGTCAAGAGTCTTCTCATTTGGCTCTGCCATTAATTTGGCCAACAGGCGCCTGGCCTTAGCCAGGCGCCCTCTGCCAGCCGCGTTTGCCTGGCAATCAAAACGGTAACTACTAACTTTGTTTCATTCTAACATCTATCTTTGACATGTCAAGTATTCTATCTACCGTTAATTAAATATTATATACACAAACATTGTCTCGTTTTGTTACATTCATACACCCAGTATCCTCGCTATAGGACTATAATGAATGTGAAATCACGGCTTACTACAAAATAACTAAAGAACTTATCCACTAGGTTGTTCACCTTTACATTTTACATCACAAATATTATTTCAGTGGTTTTGTTCTTATTTTCTGTTAAATAGGTTGAGAATGATGATGATCATGAGCTTACCACGTGTAACTGTCATTGCGTTAATTTGTACCTTGATGTGCAGTTACGGACACAGCATGACTCTTGACGAGATTAGAAGGTAAGACCTTTTCTCTCATTGCAATCATTTGTTTTATTTGGTAGTAGATCAATGAAGTTGTTGGTGTTGTTCAACTCCAGATCTACTTCAATCCAGCGAAGCTGTGATCAAACGTGTTCCACTTCGAACCATCCCATCTCACTTTTTTTTTGCTAGACATATCCAATACCAACACTCTGTTCTACTAACCATTACACACACACACACACACTCTCTCTCTCTCTCTCTCTCTCTCTCACACACACACACACACAAACACACACACACACACACACACACACACACACACATGAGACTCTTAGTTGACATCGACCACCCTCAGCATCAGTGACATAGCTAGAGTGTGGGCTGCCCGGAGCAGCCCTTGAGTTTACCACTACCCTTCCTTCAAACTCAAATATATATACAACAGACCTAAACATTCGCCACTATGAAAATGTCACCCGGAGTAGACCGCCATCTTATACACTTACACCCGCCAAGCTGCATTGCTGCTCTGTTGCTATCTACCAACCCCCCCCCCCTCTCTCTCTCTTTCTCTCTCTTTCCTACCATGACACACTCCTGGTTGCTCTCAACCAATCGCTCTCTCCTCTACTATTGTTATCCCTTCATACTGTTCATGTTGCTTCACTAACCCTCAACATTGGGGGTTTCAAACATGCGGCCCACAAACTACTTTTGTATGGCCCGCAACATAACAGTTTCCGTGACTATTATTTCTTTAAATGTGATAAAACTTTGGATCCTGCTTTTGTTTTCCGTTTTAATAATATGTATAGTACAATTTATTACAATTTACCCATGAAATACAATGAAATGGAAAAACGGAATATATCAAAAGTGAAAACAGAAAAAAAGGGAATTTACCAACAGCAAAACCGGAATTAAGGAAAATTTAAAACGGAAAATATGTCTCCCTACATTTTGTATTAATTCGCATATCCCTCTTACTATCATATGCATAGTCATTTTGATGAAAATAATCATCTGTATACAGATTAGGATTAAAACTGGTGGAAATCACGCCAACCTCATATCCCTTTTGGCCCGCTCTGCCTCGTCCCCAGAACATAATGACCTTTTAGGGTCCTTGAGTTTGTGCCACCTACCAACCTATCACTCAGTTCCCCTTTCACCCTCTTACCCATACTCTTCTCTCTATCAACCTAGCCATTGCTCCTCCCCTCCCACTCTTGATTACAACTGCCTTCAAGAATGGAAATGTGTAGAAAAAAAGAGGACTTTTTAGGCCTAGAGGAAACATTATTGTGGTGGTAACATGATAAATGCACCCAATACATTCTGTAAAGTGACTTGTGTTAAGAACGGCATCCAGTCGTAAAGATCATGCTATAAAAATGAAACGTACGAGCAAGATGTGGTCCCTCAATCTGTCTAGGGGGCAATGTGCCCGAATATAAACTGATTCGGGTCGTAATGGCCGGTTAACCCATGCCACCTTGGAAAGCAAACGTAAAAATGATGATGATGAATATATCTAGGAATACATTATCTAATATGTCCTTTATAATGATAGTGTGAGTTGAGCGAGATTTGACTGCTATATCTAGCAAAAGAAACAACTGCATAAAGATTTATTCATTTACTTCACGAAACATCGAAGTTAGATTAAAGGATAGAGTGAATTAATTCAATAAGATACCTACTAGATTTGTTACGGTTTCTTGACGTGACATGCTGACTACCTTGTTTAGAGTTCAGTAAACTTAAAACAGATAGCTCGCTTCGAGGTTTTGTGTGTCCGTGTATTCAACTTTCTTTTAATAGAGAAGTGATCGTGTCTCTCTCCCAACAACATTAACGATAAAGCTTATTTATGTATGTTGACGTTCAAATACCTGCTTTACTGCGAAACGTGTTTTTTTATGAAAAACATAAACAAACGTAATTTAAATGGTGTCGATGCGAAGACACTTGCAGAAACTGACACACAAGTATATACATAATATATCAGGATTCCTCATAGGACTTGTCTACTAATTTCCTCCACAAGGCACTCGCTGGTCCGAAGCTCTAGTAGCAGACACTTACCCAACATACCACAAAGGGATTGAACCCAAAAATATGTGATTGCAAAGTAAATTCGTTAATGCCTGAAATCCACAAATAATACCATCTAAGATTGAATGAGATGAAACACATAATCAACCACTCACTATTATCATGAAGAGAAAAAATAAAATTTCAGGATTATATTTGAATATTTTCAATTACAAGTTAAATAGAATTGCACTTGCTATTGTATTTATATCGTTTAGACCCTTGTTAATCCTGATCAAGTAAAAATATGATAAAACTGCTGTAAATTGGCAGAACTGTGAAGAGCATAGGTTTTTAAAAAATCCCTTGCAGTGTCTATTCCAATTCAATCCTGCCAAGATTAATTTCGCCCTTCATCTTCCCAGAGTTTTCATAAAATAATGTACCAATCCAGGGCAGTAGATTGACAAAATTGTTAAAGGATCAGACGAGAAGTCTTGAAGTATTTGTTCTGGCTTTTTGTGTTCTGGGGTGATAGATTTAATTCATTACCCAGTTCAATCGTTGAGTGTCATTAGTAGAATTCAGTTCAGGTTTCTAGTTTCAGGAAAACTTCCTTCTATCAAGCTCAGAATTCCTGGGGAAAATATAGTCATGTGTGCTTCCCTTCCCTTCATGTCTAAGTGGTAAAAAATATCTAAAAAGTGTTTGATATAACCATCCCATGCATTTTTATAATCAGGAACCAATGTATAATGTTTTTTGTTGTTTTTTTTCTAAAACTGTAAGGTATGATTTGAGGGAGATGTGACTGCTATTTCTAGCAGATTGTGGCTCTGTTGTCTCAAGATTGTATTTGTGTATTTGTCTATTGCAGATCAATTCCAAAAGGGGCAACTCTTTATTCATATGCTGGAACCTGTGAGGCCTGCGGTGAATTCTATGGCAGTAGCTATACTTATCGTTGTCTCACAGACAAAACCTTTGAAACCTACCATAAATGTAACATCGCTGTTAATGAGAAACGCAAATAAATAAAAATTAAGATATTTGGAAAAAATACTGAAGAACATTTGAGACCAGGGAAAGAAAAGGGGGCAGAGTCATACAAGAAATGGAGAAGGAAGGTGAGATGACAGATGAAAATGATGGACAGAGATGCTTTCTTGTGATGTGATGATGGTGAACAGCAGCAATGAAATTGTTTGAAAAATGTTGCTGATGATCATGTTTTATCATATTTTGAAAAGAAATGGTGTGGAAAAGTTCATGAATACTTACACAAATTAAAATTTTAAAAATAAAAAAAAATGAAAAAAAATGCTATAGATGTGTTCACAGATATACACAAACATGAATACAACATCCACACAATGTGCATACATCTTCCCAGCTACACGTGTTAGCAGAATATCATTTGGTGAATTAGTGACTTGTATACATCAAATATCTACATAGCAACATATTTCAGCATCACTCATCACTGAAGGCTACTTACTATACCTACATTATTTAGAAACAATGATTATTATCAATCAATATTAATACTATTATTATTGTTATTATTACTATTAGAATGGAATGGAAGTAAGATTTGAAACAATTCTTCAAGCATGTGACTAGGGAAATAACAAAAAGAACATTACTAAAAAAAAAAAAAAGTAACTTTGTGCACACATAACCATGTGGGTAAATGGGGGTGGATATATATATATACACACACACACCACACATACATATATAATTATGTGTGTATGTATATGTCATCATCATCATCATCGTTTAACAAAAACAATGTTAAATGATGATGACATATACATACGCACGTGTTCGTGTATGTATATATATATATATAAACACACACACAAACATGCATACTGCATACATTTTGGAAATATGTATTTACCATCAACGATTAAAAAATAAATAAAGTGTATTTAATCAATCCTGTTGTTCAATTTTCATTACTGTTAGTGGAGATGATTGCTACATATTAAATTGACAGCTTGCTGTTTGTTCTCTTGTGAACTGGGAAGAATTTGGGTAGTTCTTTTAGTTTATTGAATAAAACACAAGTATAACTATGTGGTTAAGGAGTTTAATCTCGCGACCACATAGTTTCACATACATTCCCACTCTATAACCTAGGAAAATGTCTTCTTCTGTAGCCTTGTGTTGACCAATGCTTTGTAAATAATATTTCATAGAGAGAAACTACAAAAAAACTATCATGTGTGCGTATGTATCTATGTAAGCAGGTGTGTATATATGTGTGTGTGTGTGTCTGTGTATGTATTTACATCTATGTCCATGACTTTATGTAGTTCAAAAAAGAGATTGGTAAAATAAGTACCATACCTGAAAAAAAATATGCACTGGGGTTAATATAATTTACAAAATCCCTTAACTATTCAGCATTTAAACCGGACATAACCAGCCAGAATTCTCTCACCTCTTTCTGTTCAAACCAGCCATAACTGGCCACTGATACTGACATTAAAATAAATAACATCATCAAAATCTCGTAAATTCCATATTATGTGAGATAAAATTTTTACCATGAAAATATAATAGTAGAGTAATGTCAATGCTAAAGGGTTAAATGTGGTTCCCCAGCATGGCCATAGTCTAATGACTAAAGCAAGTAAAAGAATAATAGAATTAATCCTAACTTTAAATACATGATAAAATATAATAGAAAAGTAAATAAATTGGCCAAGGAATTGGTGGGGAGGGGAGGTAGACAGTAGGGCAAAAAGGATTTGTTTATCATAGAGTGGGGGTGGGGGGGCTTAAAACTAAAGACCTGATCATTTGCAACAACCTTATCACCTACCTATCAGGCAAACACACAAGCCATATAGACTTTATACTCCTCTGGTAGTGAGACAGACAACTGATTGCTAACACTCAAACTTACTCCAGTCAAGAATGTATTATTCAATACAGATTAGTGAACAATAAGTTCAGAATAAGAGCTAAACAAACTCAAGTACTCAAGACAATCTGAAAAAGGTAGGTATGAAAGCTGAAAGATCTTTCAAGTATATATAGGTTCAAAGAAGTACTAGGTAACATACATGGGAAGGGAGAGGGGAGAGATACTTACAACAAAGTGGACAACTGGCGGTTGCCATGAGATAACCTGTTACAAGCTAGACATCTGTGGATGAAGTAAGATTCTAGACAGATGATGATAGGTAACAGGTTGGTGGAATGATATGGAGTATATGGTCATAAAAGCTAAGAGACAGAGCTGGAAAATGGAAATGGGTAGCAAAGAAGCAGCAAACAATATCTTTGGATGGAGCAAGATTCCATGTAGATGAAAGGTTACAGTAAATGAAGTCACAAAGGTTAAGAGACAGGCTTGAAAAAAAATAGAAGAAAAAGGGATTAGAATGGAAGCTAGACATGAGGTAAACATAACAAAGAAAGAAGTTGAAAGTAAAAGGTGTGCCAGAAGTGCTGTATATACATACATAAAGGTGTTCCACATTACAAAACAGTAAAAATCAAGGCGTTGTTGAAGAAAAGTGCATGCAGAATGATAACAGTGCACTCACTATTATTGACAATGAGGAAAGATCACGGAAATGAGACAAGAATTTACTGAAGAAGTTTGTACAGGAGAGAGAGTGACCACACCAAACAGATCCAACAGAAAGACCAATTATTGAAGTAGACAGTATATTGTCAAAAGGGTGAATAAAGATATGAAGGCAGAGAAAATAGCTGAATTATCTGGAATAGTTGCTCAGATGATGATGTAGCTGGTGAAGTAGATGCATGTTTGTCAATCAGCTAGTGCAAGAGGTTGTCATACCCAAAAACTGGTGTAGCAGGAGAAGTTCAAGTATCTCAGGGCTGTTTTACCCAATGATGGAAGGTAGTAGGCTGAATTAAGTGCAAGCATTGCACCAGCTTCAGCATTCGGTCATCAGAAGGGAGATAGTAGTAAAAACTACACTCACTATCTTTAATTCAGTTTCATACCAACCCCTATGGTCATTAATGACAAAAAAACAATCGCAAATAAAGCAGCCGCAGTGGGGTTCCCCTGAAGGGTCTTTGGAGCCATGTTACTCAATAAAGTGCATAGCTCAGAGATCAGGGAGTCACACCAGATAGACCTGCTACTTCTCCAAATTGAGAGATCACAGCTCCAATACAATGGACATGTGGTCAGAAAGTCTAAGAAAAGAATCGCAGGACAAATTTTACAGGCAAAACCAATATCATGAACTTTCCTGGTTTCACTTGAGGATCCAGCCAAATTAATTCGAGACAAATGCTTCTGAGAGGACCTGCTGAATGGCGTGCTTGAGAACTCTGCTCCCATGACCACCCTAAGAATTAGGCAAAGTATGTATATATATGTGTGTGTGCGTATATATGTACTTATATGAATATCATCATCATTTAACGTCCATCTTCCACGCTAGCATAGGTTGGACGCATTTGTCCCACTTGAGGCAAGATTGGTCGGGTGACCGTGTCTCACTCGTACAGAACTGGTGACTGAATATTAAGTCATATGTATCATATAACTTGTGTTAGGACAGGATGTGTGTAGCAAATATTTCCTGCTAAATAGGAAAGGTTTCTAAGTGTGTCTGTGTATATCATCATCATCATCGTTTAACGTCTATCTTCCACGCTAGCATGGGTTAGACGGGGATTGCCCCACTTGAGGCAAGATGGTTGGGTGACCGTGTCTCGCTCGTATAGGACTATCTGGCATGTTTTCTACGGCTGGATGCCCTTCCTAACACCAACCACAATTACAGTGTGGACTGAGAGCTTTTTACCGTGTTACCTACACGGCCAGATTACAGCGTGGACTGTGTTTTTTTGTCATGACACCGACACGACCTCATTTGTTTGGACTGGATGTTGTGGTACCAACAGAACTTTATAGAGAAAGAATGGTGTTGGCGGGAATGGGAGGATGGAGTAGGGGTAGTGGGTTGGGGTGTGTGTTTGGTTTGGAGAGGCTTACTGACTAAAGGTTAACTTTGCACGTAGGGAAGGCGAGTCTTCTGTATTACTGTGTGACGCCAAAGATCTCAATCCAGAGACATTGTCTTAGAGAGATGCAAGTGTGCAAGGTCAGAATTTATCATGTCATCCCAGGTTTTTCTGGGTCTACCTACTCTGTAATTACCATCAATTTTGATCGCCCTGCATTTTTTTTATACAGCTGTCATCTTTCATGCGCATCATGTGACCATATCAACATAATCTTCTCTCAAGTAAACAGCATCTGATCCCTGTGTGTGTGTGTATGTGTGTGACCAGTGTATATAGGTCAGACACCCACATACATATATATATACATACATATACACACACACACAAATATATCTAAAAATTAGATCATGGGTGGTCTAGTATATATATATATATACACACACAAAAAAAATGTATACACAAAGGCTGTGTATTCTAATAAATATTGCTTGTAAAGGTAATCAAAGTGTGTATACATTTTTAGAACACCCTGTATATATGTGTGTGTGTGTGTACATGTGTATGTGTATATATATATAAATATATATGTATATGCCAAACAATGGGTCCCTAGTGTTGGTGATCTACAGGATAAATGCACCCAGTCCACACTATAGTGGTTGGTGATAGGAAGGGCATCCAGCCATAGAAAGCTTGCCAAACAAAGTGTTGGAAGTACCCTTCAGTCTTGACAAGGACATGACAATCTCTCTAGTGGTGGTCATTTACAAGATAAATAGATCCAGTACACTATAGTGGTTGGTGATAGGAAGGGCATCCAGCCATAGAAAGCCCGCTAATCAAATGGTTGGGCGGACCCTTCAATTGTGTCGAATATGTGACAAACTCCCAAGTGAACTCAATAGAACGTTGACCATATGTGAGATACAGACCTCTTTGTCTATCTGTGAGGTCATTAGCCCTGCTTCAGCACTGATTTGGTCTATGTAGACCCATCCAATCATTACTAGGGAAAGCAGATGTTAATCAACAATGACGTGTGTGTGTATATATACATATATACACATATGTGTGTGTATGTATATACATATGTGCACGTAGAACAATAAAAAACAGGAGACAGGTGGAATACGAGAGAGAGAGAGTCTGCAATGGTGAGACCAGGGAGACCACTAATCATGGGAGTACTCAATGCATGGGGAGATGCAGAATGGGTATAGAGATAGGTAAATTTTCAACTGCAGCACTAATTAGCCGAAACTGCTTGCTGCCGTGGTCAGGATTTTACCTATACATGTACATATATATATAGATATAATATATGTGTGTATACATATGTATACTTGGTAGAATGTGGAACTGTATGTGAAATACGAACCCTTATCCTGTCTGGGAAGTTTATGGAACCACTTCAGTACAGGATTGGTCTGTGAGAACCCACCAACCCTTGCTAGCAGGAAAAATAGACGTTAAATGACGATGATAATGATGATGTGTGTATATATATAAATATATATCATATTTCTTGCCAGAGAAAAACAAGTCGAGAGTTAACGATTGGAAAAAAGACCTTCAAACTCATTTTCAAATATACTTGGAAAATGAATTTCATTCTTTTATCTTCTAGTTGTGACAAATTTACCATGTGAGGTGGTGGTGGGGGTGAAAGTTGTTAACAGGAAGGGCATCCAGCTGTAGAAACCATGCCAAAAGGGGTCAAAATCCTTTAGTTGAGTTGAGGACACAACTTCTCTAGTGTTGGTGACATGATAGATGTACTCAGTAAACTTGGTAAAGTGATTGATGATAGGAAGATGCACCCTACCCATCTGACAGGTCAGTAACACTGCTTCAATACTGACTTGGCCTATGATGATTCATCCAATACATGCTAGCAGGGAGAACAGATGTGAAATGAAGTAGTAGTGTTAGTAGTAGTAGTAGTAGCAACAGCAGAAGTAGTAGCAAGCAGCAGCAAGTGGAGATGATGATGACAGCATTGTATTTTCTTCTTTTTGGTAAACAGAAGTTGTGAGGTCAAAAAAACAAGATAAATGCCCCCACCATTACTCATCAATGAATGCTGCAATTTTTCACTTAATCCCGACTGTTGATGCATGTAGTATGAATCTCTGTTTTAACTCTAGTGCCTCTAGTCACACATCCACCATGCCGAAACACTATGGTGGAATTTTTTTGTCATTAAGGTTTACTCATTGAGAAATTAAGATTTAATCTGACTCCTCCCCTTCAACTTGTCTGGTATAGTTGAACTTACCAGGAGTTAAACTGCTGCAAGTATAGCCCTCTGAATCAAAAGAGCACACAAGCCATTCCATCACAACAATGTATTTAAATCATATACATACAGGCATGGATGGCCATTGACTCTCATGATATCCTCAGCCCTTTGACAGGTTTTTCTTGACAGGTGCCCCAAAATCACCCTCCTCATCAAGCAGGCCTGGTGAAGTTGTACTGGGTAACATGTTACCAATAGCTCCCACCCAAGAATGACCTGGTAGTCCACATAGATAGAATGTTAAGTTCAAATCTTGCTATAGCTATCATACTGTGTTCCCCTAGTGTAGTCTACATAATCACTCATGTAAAAGTTAACAATACTAAAAGCATCCTGCCAAAAAATTAACGCTTTCTGTTCAAACTGGCTACTCATACTGATGTTAAGGTATTGTTCTCAAAATAAATAATATCAAAATCTCAGATTTGATATTATGTGAGATAATTACAAGGTAAAACCTTTACCACAAAAATATAATAGTAAATATAGAGTAATGTATATGTTAAGGGTTAAAATGCTTTTTCCAGCCGTATGTAGAAATTAAGTAAATGTAATACAAGAAAAAAAAATTAAATAAAAAAGGGAATCTAAGAATTTGCCAGTTTAAACATTTTTTAAAGTAGCAAGAAATTTAAAAGATATTTTGAACTAGACACTTAACTTAAAAAATAAACTTGTTAATCTTGAAGTAGAACAAACATCTATGAACCCAACAGAGATAGGATATGTACCTATCATCATTTCATGTCCACATTCCTTGCTGGAAGTTGTCAACAGACTAGCTTGATACTCTCCAAGGTGGGTTGATAACTTGCATCTCATGTTCCTACACCCTACTGAGTGCTCAGATGGGCACAACACACAATGTAGATGAACAAGTATTGGCTTGACTGGCTCTTTTAAATGGAGATTGCAAGTTCTAAATCCTGAATCTTGTTCAATAATAAAAACAAGGAGGATATATTGGCAGAATTGGTAGAGCATCAGATAAAATGCCATTGCAGTATTTGTTCTGGCTCTTTATTCTGAATTCCAACTTTGCCTTTCCTTTTTTTGGCAGGGTCAATAGTCTTGTATTGGGGTTGATTCAGTCAACTTTGCCCTTTCCCCAAATTTGCTGATCATGAACCTCAATTAGAAATCAATAAAAAAAAAACAAGGGTGACACCAGCTAGTAATATGAATTAAATACTTTGCATGTATTGTCTATCAGCTACTTCCATGGTATAGAGCTGCTCAGATAGAACTGGTCAGGGTAACCCCCAACAACAATACAATAACAGAATTTAATAAGATTCAGTTATATGATAACACAAACCCAGCAGCCTTAATAATACTAAACCAGAAGCTAAAATCTAACCTACTAATTCCATCTGTTGTTTTATTTTACAATGCTGTCATTAGAGAAAAAAAAGAGAAAAATACAAATACAAAGACCAAAACAGATAAAAACAGACACAAATAACCAAAGAGAAAAATAATTGATTAAAATTACAGTCAGATTTTTTTATAGAAAAGAAAATCAGTAAATGAAATATTGGTTTCCTTTGATTAGGCATACAAGCATTATATATTTTAGAGTAAGTTGTAGCATTGTCTTGGTATGGAGATTTAGCTTCAACCAGGAATTGAAATAGTTTATGGACTCAGCTTGCCTTTAACACATTAAATAAAAGAATATTTTATTTGTGGCAATTTTTGGTATTTTTATTTTATTTACTATCCAGGAACACTTTCTTCAGTGTGAGATTTTAAGTGAGCAACTAAAGTGCATTTCTGTGAATAATTTTTCCCACATTTATCACAGCAAAAAGGTTTTTCTCCAGTATGAGTCATTAGGTGAACACTGAGGATAGCATTACGGCTATAATTTTTGCCACAAATTTCACAATGGAAAGGTTTTTCTCCAGTGTGACTTCTGATGTGTCTTTTTAAAGTGGACCTGTCTGCAAAATTCTGTCGACACACTAGACAATGGAACGGTTTCTCCCCACTGTGCCTCCTTCTGTGGTTATTAAAAGAAGACCTATCACTGAAGGTTTTTCCACATTTTTCACAATTAAAAGGCTTCTCACCAGTGTGTATTCGGAAATGAATTTGCAAATCACCACCTCGTGCAAAATGTTTCCCACACACATCACACTGGAATGGTTTCTCTCCTGTGTGAGTTCGGTAATGGATTTTCAAATCACATTTAAATGAAAAATATTTATCACAAATCTGACACTGAACTCTTTTCCCTATTTTTTTATTGGAATTTTCTGGAATGTCTTTTTCATCATTACAAGACTCTTTTCCTTCAGATCCTTCATTTAGAGAACCATCATCACAAGACTCTTTTTTCCCTTTTATATTTGTATGTTTTTTAGAGTTTACTTTTAAGGTTTTTCCCTCATTGTATACTTGTGTAACTATATCTTTTCCTATCCAATGTTCTGAGTAAGGTTCTGTTATCCTTATTGGGAGATGTGAATTTTTATTATCATGTACTTTTAAGTGACCTGTTAAGTGTGCCTTCCTTGCAAAAGATCGGTTACATATTGTACACTGGAATGGTTTCTCCCCAGTGTGAGTTTTCAAGTGATTTTTTAAGACATTTCTATAACCAAAAGCTCTACCACATACACCGCAATGGTAAGGTTTCTCTCCAGTATGTGTTCTCATGTGCCGTACAGATTTTGAGGGATCAGCAAAATCTTTCTCACAAATTGGGCAATGAAAACGCTTCTTATTTGTAGTGTGAACAAGTAAATGTTCTCCAAGTTCACTTTTATGCAAAAAGTCCTTCTTGCATATATCACACTGAAATGGGTTTACACCAGAAATACTTTCCATGTCAGCTTCCATATTGTTGGATGAAGATATAATTAAGAGGCTTCTGGTTCCTTTTTATTCTTACAGCTTTATCTGAGACATTCAAAGAAAATCTGAAATATCAAAAAGAACAAGAAAAAAAAGAGATTGTCAGTCAATAATATATCTAAGTTCAATGTATTTATGTCATTAAAGATAGAAATATAAAAGAGGTGCCATTTAAGAAATGAAGAAAAGGTGACATATAAAACACGGAGTGTATACAACAAATTTAGATGATAAATAAGAGTTTGTTTTTTTTTTATTATATTTGCCATGAAGGCACATGGCTTAGTGGTTAGAGCATTGGGCTTGCAATCGAAAGGTTGTGAGTTCAATTCCCGGACCGGATGATGTGTTGTTTCCTTGAGCAAGACACTTTATTTCACATTGCTCCAGTTTACTCAGCTGTAGAAATAAGATGATAGGACTGCAGTCCCTATCATTCCACTGCAAAGTGGTTGTGGAGGTACCACAACAAAAAAAAAAAAAAAAAGCACCCAGCACTCACTGTAAATGAGGTTGGTCTTAGGAAGGGCATCAAGCCAGAATCAGTTCCCGTATGAGCAAGACAAGGTCAGCCGACCGGACACTGCCCACAACAGAATAACCCGTCTAACCCATGCTAGCGTGGAAGAACAGACATAAAACGGTGATGATGATGAAGATTTAATGCTCTACAATAGTTTCAATAGAAAGGGAGGTGACTACTATGAAAAATTTATGTAGCAGTTTGAGATATTGTATATACTTGAATATAGGCCAAACTGGATATAAGCTGACCCCTATTTTATGTCTGAGAAATGGACAAAAGTCCAAACCCCTTTTATAAGCCAAGGCAGCTAATCAGCACATTATGGCGCTGTTTTGAAATTCTCATGAATGGAAAGAATATTTACGAAATTTTAATATTTTGATATTTAAAATGTTTCAGGTGTCATTTAGAACAGTGCTTCTCAAACTATCTGATGTGGCGGACCAGCATTTTTTTTTCAATGTGCCACGTACTGCTAATATTTTGTAGTAATATTAATTAATACCGGAAACGATATATATAATGAATATAATAAAAGTTGACCATTTTTTTATCTTCTATTTATTTTGTAAACAGATAATACAATATCAAAATATATAAAAAAGTAATAAAAAACATAACAAGCAGTTTATTAACACAAAAATAAAAATTATATAACCTTAATCTTTACTAGTGTGAAAGGTGAGCCTGCTTCTTCTTTGTCAGTTTATCCAGTCGTGGTTCAATTGAGGACAGTGCCATGCGCATTGGAGAATGAATATCCATATTATTCCTGTACTTTATCTTAATAACACCCATGGTTGGGAAGCCAGTCTCGCAGACGTATGTTGAAGGAAATGGGAGAAGAGTTTTCAGAGCAATTTCACTAAGCTCAGGATATTCTGCTTTCACTTCTATCCAAAATGAACCAAGTGATGTAGTTTCGAAATTCCTCTTCAATCCTCCGTCAGCAGCCAGGCCAGCAATTTATCCTCCATACTGACACTTCAGTCATTTGCAGTGGAATAAACGGATTTCGGATCCATCCATTCCCTTTCCGTGGATCTTCTTCTGCTGGGAAGTAAAACTGAAACCGGTCTGCCAGATTCGTCAAATGTGTGTTCACTGATGACATTTTGTAGAGATGTAATATCAAGGTCTTCGCCTGCATCACCGATGATTGTCGCTAATTGATGAAACATATCATAACAATCTCTTGACACTCGACTCTTCCATGCTTCTAGCTTTTGTTTCTGTCCGTCGATCTTGTTTGCCATTGTAAAACACCATCCTTCCCTGCATGGAGGTGTTGAGATCATTAACGATGGCAAAGATATCAGCCAAATAAGCCAGTTTGGCTAGCCAATGCACATCTGTGAACAATTGTGACCAATTTGGTTTTTGTCCTGAAGAGACTCGAAAAGCTTGTTTCGTAGCTCAAATACTCTTGACAGGACTTTATCCCTCGATAGCCAACGTACATCGGCATGCAATAGGAGCTATTTGTGATCAGCTTCCATATTATCACATAATGCAGAATTTAAAGCATTTGCCTTTACATGGTTCACAATTTTTACAATCTCACTGAGTACACTGTTTAGTTTTGTGGAAATTTTTTTGGTTGCAAGACTTTCTCGGTGAAGGAAGCAGTGCGTCGACTTGAATTCTGGGGCATGCGCCTTAATCTGGGTAACCACTCCCGAATACCGTCCTATCATGCGGCAGCGCCATCAGAACACACGCCTACACAAAACTTGAAATCCAACCCACATTTGTTAACGATGTAGTCACTCACAGTTTTGAACACTTCAGAACTAGTTGTTTTTGTTGGTAGTGAAGCAGAGGAAAAAAACTCTTCCTTCAAATCAGCTTCATGTTCAAAGCACACATACACCATCAGAATTGCCTGATTAACAAAGTCTGTACATTCATCAAGCTGCAAAGAAAAGTACTTTGCTAATTTAATTTGTTCTATGAGCTGATCTTCCATATCGTGAGCCAGATCGTGAATTCGTCGAGCTATAGTGTCATTTGAAAGTGGCACCTGAGCCGCTTTCTTTGCTGCTGGCTCGCCTAGCATTTCCATGCAGACATCTTAATACAGCCTATCACTAGCATCTCACCGATTGTGTATGGCTTTTTAGCCTTGGCAACTCGAAGTGCTACTTTATAAGAAGCCCGCAAAGCATAAGTATTTATGTGTGACACTTCTGTTTCTGACGGCCTTTTAAATCAACATGCTTTCTTTCAAAGAACTCTTTTGGCTTTGAACTCATTTCTTTATGTTTTGTATTTAAATGTCTCTTGAGATTTGATGGCTTCATTGACTCGTTAGCCAACACTTCTCCACAAATTACACACTGTGGTTTTTGCATTCCCCCATCATTCGTGGCTACAAAACCGAATTGAATGTATGAGGAGTCATATTTCCGAGTAAAGCTAGTACAAATTCTTTTTCCCTGCAATACTTTGGTTTCATTTACATCGCCTTCATCTGATTCAAAATTACTTGCGGGTTCAGCAACCGGATGTTTTGGCTTGATAAATATGTCCATAGGGCCTCGCTTCGCCATCTGTAAATTAGGGATAGAAATAATTAATATAAATTCCATAACCCCAGGTATATACTTCTGACTTCCTCGTGAGCACCGTGTGTTGCAAGCCAAAAATTGACTTATGGTGAACCAGTTAGCCGCTACCTGAGGCCCTCCATATATACCACACTCTGCTAGCGTGGAAAATGGACGTTAAACGAAGAAGATGATGATGAGATGATGATGATGATGATGATGATTTCACAAGTCTATTCACCCCCAAAAAAATAAAAGGGGGGTTCAACATACAAACTGCTTCTCGTAAGTACTAGAGAAACTTCCCTAAAAAACTTATAGCAATCTCCTTCAGACAGATTTCTTCACATGGCATATTACACAAAACTTGGGGTTTATTTCATCTCCAGGGCACTAGGGAATTTACAAAATTAACAGGGGAAGGCAGGGGTGTAGGCATATATGGGTGTATTGTCTGGTTTGGGGGAGGCGTGAAGGGGATGACGTCTGTTTGATGGCGTCGAGGCGAATTGTTTAGCGTTACTTATCCACTCTCCTAATCTTGATCACTCCAGCAAATATATATCATCTACTTCTCTACATCCTTATACGTCATAATCTCAATACCACAAGGCCAGATGACACTTCTTTTTATCATGAGAAAGGAATGAATACAGAACAAGTCAGTCACCTGTTTGATGGCGTCGAGGTGTGAGAGGAGGTTAAGGGATTACAGAGGGCATAAAATTAATTTACTGAGGGAATACCACATAAATAATGTTTTTTTACTGTTAAGAATTAATCAGGCTATTTTAAGCGTGAGAAAACAGTTACATTAAGGGAAGAAATAATTTATTTGAGGATACGGGCCGAAGTAAAGGGAGCATGGTTTTGAAGGGAGACTAAAGTATCATTGGCGGCATTACAATATCACAAATATACTACATTTACTTAAATAATCTCTACCACAGCTGGTAAGTACCACGCATCACCACCGGCCAACTGATAAGTTGTTTACTTACTGCAGTAGGTCGTTTAGTCACCGAAACTGATGCTGCACGGTCCATTTTCTGTTATTTGACTTTCTTTCTTCATAGAAAACTATGATATATTATCAACTTATATTTTTACTATCAGGTTAATTTACTTATTATTGTCATATAATTTTCACCCCCAGTTTTCATTATATAAAGACAAATTACTGAAACTAGCAGTCACAGCCTAAAATTTCCTTGAAATTCCTTAGATTCTACCAATTCCTCAAATGATTCCTAAGCATGGCCTGGACACTGGCTGTGTACCGGTAGCTGATGGCTCGCGTACCGGCACCGGTCCGCGGACCACCACTTTGAGTAGCACTGATTTAGAGTGTAGTTTTTGTTTCACAAATCCACAACATAATGACTTTTTTACCATTTCATAAAGTTTTAAGTTTCTCTAATTTTTTTTTATTTTCGGCGACTCAAATGCTGGGAGTATTTTGTAGTTGTTTCTTTAAACAGACAATAGCCCCATCTCCTTGAATGTAACAGATTTTTATTTAAAATACACATCGAATGGAATGCACACCGTGAAAAAATTGAAAAAAATTTAACGTTGTAAAGCTTTAGGTGGATTTTTTACAACAAGCAAGTGGGATAGGAGAGTCAGAATGAGAAAACAGGAGGGTGAGAGCAAGTGAAATAAAACATAAGACGATTGAAAGACAAAGTATAATTTTGTATAATTTCGTCAAGTCATCAAGAAAAACAGTTGGTGCACAGTGTGCATGTATGCATTAATGTGTAGGAGATATTTATGTATTAAAAAGTTTAAATAATAAAACTTTGTGGGAATGTCTTCAACTCAATACATAAATAAAACTCTTGGCAATATATGAAATGTAAAAAAAAAAAACTGTTTCATTGTGAAATCACCTTATTTACGTAGAATTTAAAGTTGGTGAAAATCGTCAAAATATTAACCCCCAAATATAAGCCAACCACCGATTTTTTTGGTCACATATTCTTTGGCTTATATTCAAGTACGAGGGGGGATCAAAAAGTTCGCGGAATTTTTCAGAAAATATTCTATTTTCCAAAAAATATGATTTACCTTCAATTTATTTTCTACATAGTTGCCATCCAGGTCAATACACTTCACAAGGCGATGCTTCCAGCTTCGTAAGCCGTCTCTAAAGAAAGTTGAAGGCCTTGTTCGAAGCCATGTGTTGGCACTGTTTTTAGCTTCTTCAACACCACTAAAACGGGTTCCTTTTAGCATTTCTTTGAGTTTTGGAAAGAGGAAAAAGTCTGATGGTGCTAAATCTGGACTATAAGGCGGGTGAGGAAGCACTTCCCATCGAAATTCTCGAAGAACTTCTTTTGCAACCTGCGCAGAATGCGCTGGTGCATTGTCATGGTCAAACAAGATCCCACCATGAAGTTTCCCTTTTCGTTTCTTGACTAATGCCTCTTTCAGCTTCCTTAAAACATTTGCATTGTAAGCTCCTGTTACAGTTCTTTGACCTTCAAGATAATCTATTAGTATCACCCCATCTGAATCCCAGAAAATGGTGGCCATCACTTTTTGATCCGACTTTTGAGATTTGAACTTGATTGGCCCCGATGATCCACGTGGAAGCCACTGTTTTGACTGCTGTTTGGATTCAGGGTCATACTGATAGATCCAGGTTTCATCTCCGGTGATGATTCTGGTCAGAAAATGCTCTTCATCAACTTCAATTTTGTTTAATATCGCCAAAGACAGATCACTTCGAAGAATCAGCTGATCAGGGCGCAACGCTTTTGGGACCCATTGCGCTGAAAGCCTGCTTAGTCCCAAATAATCGTGCAGAATTGAATTTGCCAAACCATATGAAATGTCTAGGGACTTAGCTACTGATTAACTGTTATTCTTCGATCTTCTTCAATTAAAGTCTGAGCAGCCTCAACGTTTTGGTCATTTTTTGATGTTCCTAGTCTTCCACTGCGATGGTCGTCTTCAAGGTCGTCTCTCCCTTGTTTGAATCGCTAAATCCACTTGTAGACAGCAGTTTTCTTTGGAGCAGTAGTACCGTAAACTTTAACTAAAGCCTCCATAATCTGTATCCCTTTCCATTTGAGTTTCACCAGAAACTTGATATTCGATCTTATCTCAAAATAACTATTTTCCATTGTTCCAAAAAGAGGTTTTTTAAAGAGTGTCAGTACTGTACAATAGTCCGCGCAAAACAGACTGCAAGTGACTAATAGCAAGATAAACACCCAGTGACAATGTTCTGACATGTTTAATATTGTTTTAACCTGATTTTTTTCTTGCTACGATAAAATTCCGCAAACTTTTTGATCCCCACTCGTATATACGGTAAGTATAAAATATGTGTTTATTGATTCAAAAAGTGTAATACAGATACAACTAATAATTATGCAAATTATCCATAAATGAACCGATGGTAATTAAACTCCTACATATTTATACAAATATAATCAATTATTGCCTTGTTTTTCTTTTATATTCAGACATAGTGTATATAGAACCACATTATACAATGGATCCTTCTTCTTCAAGGAGATTTGGCTGCAATACCTTAGAAGTAGAGGCTCCATCATTAATTCATTGTAAAGCACCCAGCCCACACTGTAAAGTGGACGTGTAAAAGACATGGCAAAAAAAAGCACCCAGCCCTCACTGTCAATGTGGTTGGCGTTAGGAAGGGCATTCGGCCAGAAACACCCCTATATGAACAAGACACAGTCACTCGACACAACTTGCCTCTAAATGGAACCTGTCTAACTCATGCTAGCGTGGAAGATGGAGGTTAATCGATGATTAGTTCTAGATCAACCATATCAAACAGATATGTTATCAGCTGATTTACCATATAAACTAGAATATAAACCGACCTATTTTATGTCTGAGAAATGGGCAAAAATCCAAACCATGGATAAACCAAGGATGCTAATCAACACATTATGTTTAGATGGCGTGGTTTTGACATTCACATGAGTGGAGATTATATCTATGAAGTCTTAATATTTTGATACTTGAAATGTTGTTAAGTGTATAATTTTTGTTTCACAATTTCATTACGTAATGATTTTTACCATTTCATCCGTTTTATAAAATTTCAACAAGTTTCTCAAATTTTGTGTTTACTTCTGGCTACTTGGGAGAGATGAAAACTATGTGCAAGGGGACATAATGAATAGGGAATAGCTAAAAAAAGGAATTGAATAAGAGAATATTGCATAAGGATTCAAAGAGGAAGAGGGATGGAGAGATAGCAAGCGAGATAGAGGAGAGGAAGAGTGAGAAAAACAGAAAGTGAGAGTGAGAAAAGGGAGAGAGAAGGAGAGCAATAAAATACAAGACAGAAGATTGAAAGAAAAAATATAATTAAGTCACAGAGAAAGACAGTTGACACATGTGTGTGTATGCACACATGTTCATGCATGTATGTATGTGTAGGGGATATTTATATATTAAAATTTGAAATTAAGATAAATTGTTGGGAATGTTCTCAAGGAAATGCATAAAAATTACTTATGACGATGTAGTAAATGTAGAAAAACTGTTTCATTTAAAATAATCCCTAGATATTTTAGCATTATATTTACATAAAATTTGAAGTTGGTGAAAATCATCAAAATATATTGAATATAAGCGCTAGCATGCCACCCATCCCCAATTTTACAATCAATTTTTTTTTTGTCACATATTTCTTGACTTATATACGAGTTTATACGATATATTTCAAAGCTTTCCAATTTATATCTGATGTAAAGTTTGGCAGCAGAAATAGCACACTTTGGAAATTTAAATAGACTATAGCATACAATTGCGGAAGAAAATACTGGAAAATATTCCACCAATGCTAGATATGAAGATGGAACTGGCAAATAGTTTATCCACATTGAACAAGTGGAAATGTTTTAATCGATTTTCCATTGGATTTGGTCAAAATGAAATTCAGACTTAATAAGGCATCCCTTCCTGTAATTATGAGTCACTAACTGTAACCACGAGTCACCTACTTGTTTGTTCATTATTAGATCCTCCATGCTGTTTCAATGATTTCGATAATAATACAAAGAATAGGCAAGATAGAACAAAACAAAATAATAAACAAGTTTCGATAGACATGCTAGTAATATTGTTGTTGTTGTTTCATCCTAGGTCAGCTCTGAGTGAACAGAAAGCCTATGATGAAAGAAGCAAAATATATATAAAAGATTAAGACAGAAATGATTCAGCAATTAATGAAACATCTATGGAATATTCCAGAATCCTACTTGCCTGCTGATGATCTGCAGAAAGTCGTTTACAAGATTTTCGTTGATCAAACCTTCAAAGAGATTAAGGAAGCGTGACTGCATATGATATGGTCGGATACTGGTGACCCTAGGGACAGTCTCACCAAATAAGTTGTACACAGAAGAATGGCTCACTAATTCAATATACTTCAGTTGGCAGGAACTTGGTGCAAGATATCTCTGAAACATACCAAAAAGACATTCTCCTTACAATACATCAAAATGAAAACCAAATATTGAGCAACAAAACTATTGTCACCCTAATACACAAATATTACAAATTAATATGCCAAATATGTTAGCCTGTTAATCTTTATCCACTCAAAATCTTTTTACCTCTCAGTTAGCTAGGATCTGGTAAGTACAGGTACGACTATGCTTCCCTGTAGACATCTAAATGAGATTGAATCATATCCACAGTAGTCCCTATTCTTACCAAAGATCAGACTCAATTATCACTGCATGACTCCATTCAGTTTCTAATTCCTTTTTTAAGCAGAATCAATCAAGAAATGAATGCAAAAGTTCTTTCTTGTTTTTTGTTTTTTTCTACTGACTACAGATATATATATTTTGTATATATATATATATATATATATATATATATATATATATACATATATATAAGCAAAAGGCAAACAGAAATAACAACAAACGATGCAGTACAACGAAGAAATATATTATTAGTTTTACGCTTGATATAGTAGGAAAAGATTCTTAACGTTTTGGACGCTAGTCTTTTATCAGAAGAAAGAATGAGAAATTAAAGAAGAAATAGAAAGATTAAGGAGATACATAGTCTCTGCTACCTAGGGGACCAAATTAGCAGTGATGGTGGTTTTTCAAAAAGTACAGTAGCCAGAAAGAAGACTGGTTGGAAAACGTTCAGAGAGATACTACCACAGCTAGCTATACAGTTTCTCTCCCTCAGAATGAAGCAGACTGTATGGTAAAGAAATGTAAAGAAATGAAGCAAGCGTGCTATGGTGGATGTGTAATAGTAGTATACGTGAGCAACAAGATATCAATGAGCTGAGAGAAAAACTGAACATAAGAGGCATCAGGTGCAGTGTGCAAGAGGAGACTGCAATAGTATGAACATGTAATGCATATGAAGGATGACAGCTGCATAAAGAAATTAATGGTACTTGAAATCAAAGGAACCCTTGGAAGTGGAAGACCTAGGAAAACTTGAGTTGATGCGGTGTAAACCGACCTCATGCAGCTGAACCTCACAAAGGAGATGACACAAGATGAGAAAACTGACAATATTCAATAATACAAGGAACTCTCTTTCCCAGGCAAGTGGAATGAATGCAACAAAATCAGGATAGTTAACCCACGTAACTCCCTCTACCCTAAACCTGAAGAATTATAGAGGTGTTACAAGACCCATTTTCTATCCACCAGTATACTCCTAAAATCCCAGCCACCATGCCACTTATCCCCTTCTCCATCTTAAACCCGAAGTAAAGAGATGTAACAACTCTCAGGTCCTCACCTGCCAATATACTCCTGGCTACTTTCCCAACCCATGCTAGCAAGGAAATCTAGGAGGTACCTTAACTGATTCGCCTTCCCTGCTTAACCCTTGCATCCCCAACACTTTCCCAACCCAAGAAAATCTGGCTCACTCCAAATGCGACTCCACCTATCCAAACACTTGCCCTAAGCAGTATATAAATACTTCCTTTTTAGGCCAATAAGGGACCACCATGACCTCCACCCCACACCCTCCAGCAATGAAATGTCGGTACCCCACCCTCAACAAGATCGTGTACACTGAGCACCCTAGTGCTGTAATGAAATAGTGATGGTGCCACTACAAAAGCAACCAGTCCACTCTTATATACACATACATATATTCCATATATACAATATAGTAAAATGTTTGTCTATTTAACTAAAATGATTGAAATTAAAAAACGCGAGCTAACAGAAATATTATTAAAGAGAGATAAGCAGGAACATAAAAAAAAAGTCTAGAGTTAGGTCCCTTATATTTCTAATAGTTATTGCCTATTAAACTTAATTACAAGAGAGCCTATAATGTGGTTGACATTAGAAAGAATATTTATCCGGCGAAATCATGCAAAATAAAACATGAGCATCTCCAAGGATAGTAGCTCCAATTAAATACTGACTTGGTCTGTGGTGGACCAACCAATGTCAGCATGGACAAACTGACATTAAATGATGATGATAATGGAGGATAAGACAAAAAACAGATCAAGGTGATGCGTTCATACCAGCCTAGAATCTCATACTATAATACTTGGGTGGCATAACAGAAAGCTTATGATAAGGGATAAAATGACGACATTGACCCTTGGCTCAACATCACTTCTGTGAAGCAGAACCTCTGAGTAGAAGCACTCCATTGTCTTGTTACAATCAGGAAATTGTGGATCGAGAAGCCACAACTCCACTACCTCACAGTAGAAGCACTCCATTGTCTAGTGACGAGCAGGAAATCATGGATCAAGAAACCACGACTCCACTACCTCACAGTAGAAGCACTCCATTGTCTAGTGACGATCAAGAAATCGTGGATCAAGAAACCACGACTCCATTACCTCACAGTAGAAGCATTCCATTGTCTTGTGACAAGCAGGAAATCATGGATCAAGAAGCCATAACTCCATTACCTCACAGTAGAAGCACTCCATTGTTTTGTTACACTGCAGAGTAAACAGAAGATGGACAGGAGTGGTGAACCCTCAAGAACAATAAAAGAAAAATGACAAAATAAAAGTAACAAAGCAATGAGCTAATACAAAAGGTGTGTAAGAACTGATGAAGCTTCCACATGACAACAGGTGGTTCATGGTCATGCAAATAAGCAATGTGACTTTACAATCAAAATTGGGCGTTCTGAAGTATAATAGTGGTTTCTAATAACAAGATCAGTTCGGTCACATCAACCCCAGTATTTAACTGGTACTTTATTTTATCAACCCTGGAATGATGAAAGGCAAAATTGATGGAATTGAGCTCATAATGTAGAAAGTCATAATTAAATAACAAAGCAATTTGTCTGACACTCTACCAATACTACCAATCCAAATAATGACAATGTGCTATATAATGAAGAGGAATTAGAGCCAGATTTTAAAAGACATTTAAATGATAGTATGTTGTAAAAGAGTAATTATACCATAAAACAGGCATTTTAAGATGTTGAATGGTTTTACAGAAAATGATCATAATTTACACTAGACTCCAATATGACGAGCAGCAGGTCAGCAGAACCAAGAGGTGCTCTGGCCCAAATGAGCTGGTGGGTCACCTTATTTGACTTTTTTATTTCCTTAAATCATATCTTTTTAATTATATCTGTGCATTATATAATCATCTAATTATTAAACATTTTAAACATATTTTAATATAAAGGGTGAATTATAGGTAACCAAAGGATCTTTGGAGTTACGTTACTCAATAGAAGCTTGGAGATCAGAGATTCACTCCCGATAGAGCCACTACTTTTCCGAATTGAGAGATCACAGCTCAGATACTATGGGCATGTGATTAGAATGTCTCAGGAAAGAATCGCTGAACAGATTTTATGGGCAAAACCAACCGGCGGGAGGCCCATAGATAGACCCTGAGTAAGATGGTTGGAAGACATCCATGAGCTTCGCTGGTCGCACTTAGGGATCCAGCTGGATCAGTTGGAGACAGTGATTTCTGACAGGACTCACTGGAAAGAGTGTTTGAGGACTCTGCCCCCACGACCCTCTCAGGAATAAGTGGGTGAAGAAGAGAAGGGTGAGTCATAAGTAACCAGGCAGTCCAATATTTATATTCCAATTGATAATATTTACTAAAATTCTGGTCATACAGTAGAAAATTATAAATACATTAAACAGCAATATTTACAAAAATATAATTAAAGTATGTGTTCAAAAATCTGGCCCCGTTCCTCAAAATGTTTAAAAAGCTACCTGTGAACCTTGCAATAAAAAAATGCATTGACTGTCTATTTACTTATGACTCACTCTTGACCCTCCCCTAATTTTAAATATAAATTTGTTTCATTTATACCAAAATATTTTGCTTTTCCTTTGTAACATCGGCAGCCGGTTTACTCGTCTCTATACTATGTCAGCTTTGCCTTTAAACTTTCCAGGTCAATAAAGTTGATAGATCCTCTGTATCTCCTCACTTTAACCAAACGATATTTAAGATCATCATCATCATCATCATCATTTAACGTCTGCTTTCTCTACTAGCAAAGATTGGACGGGTCTATGTAGACGATATCAGTACTGAAGCAGAGCTACTGACCTCCCAGACAGGTCGAGGGGTCTGTATTCCGCTTACATATGGTCATATCGAGTGCAGAAAAGTTGTTGTGTCATTTGACACAAACTAATGGGCCTCATAACCCCTCGTTTGTCAAGCTTTCTACAGCTAGATGCCCTTCCTATCACCAACCACTTTACAATGGGTACTGGGTGCATTTATCGTGTAGATAACCAACACTAGAGAGGTTTTTAAGATGTCATACAGAAACCAACATTGTAAACAAATAAGAAGTCAGGAAAGCTAGAATAAATATAACTTTGATGACTTTTCATTTACATTAAATGGCTGAGTAAATTTATAACATTTATGATTGATTAACATTTTCAAAAACACAAAAACTGAATAATAATGATAGGCAGAAGAAATAAGAAATTATAGTTTGTATCAACAGTGACTGATAAAACTGTTTCTTCCAAATTATTAACAGATTTTATAGTAAAACTGTTATACAAGTTAAAACCTATAGTGACATTTATTATGTTTGAACAATGTAAATGTCTCCACAATATGAAGTAGAAGAAACACAGCCCAGTGGATAAGGCAGACAAAGGAATTATAAGTCATCATCATTGTTTAACATCTATTTTCTTTGCTTGCATGGATTAAACAGGCTGTTATGTTAAGAGGCTAGACAGGTCAAGTGACCACATCTCGCTCATATGATCTGTTTCGGCTTGGTTTTATATGGCTTGATTTTCTTAACACCATCTACCTTACAGGAGGAAATGGATACTTTTTGTCATGCCATCAGTACAACCATCTTACAGGATGTCTTCTCCCACGTATATTACTGGAAGGGTTGTGAGGATAGTCATTACACACACCTTCCAGAGGGCTCTATCAGAGGCAACTAACCGAACTTATGGACGTTATCCAACATGCTCATAGTCTACTTCTGGGTCACCTGTCAGTTGATTCTTTCATTAGACATTCTACCCATAAATTTGCATTGGGTGTTTTGTATTGTTTCTGGACAAGACATGCAATATAGCATTGCCTCAGTTCCCTTAACTACCAGGTATAGTTATCAGCAAAGGTTTTCTATAATAATCTAGTATCCTAACTGAAGGAAAGATTGTTGTCTTTATGACTATAAAATCCAAAGTTAATCAGTCACCCTCTGAAACCTTTTTATTGATGAAAGGATTAACATCATCATCGTCATCATCGTTTTTACATCCACTTTTCGATGTTAGCATAGGTTGGACGGGATGTTTTAAGACAATGTTTTACAACTAGATGCATTTCTTAATGCCAACCCTTAACTCAAATGAAGAGCTCTCCCTACTCCATGGAGGAGAGGGAATAATATACCATGGGTAAAAGGCAATGGGTGAGAGATGACAAGTGTAATGTCATGGGTATATGACAGGTATGGTGTGGAAAAGGATGAGAAAGTAGATTGTCAGGGCATACCTTACATTGATCAATGCTGATTGACTTCAAACTGGGTCTAATCTGAACTAGTTAGAAAGAGATGAGTGGGCAAATGATACCTACATAGTAATTGCCTTTGGCATTAGGAAGAGCATCCAACCATAGAAACCAGGCCAAAAATCAAAGCGTATGAGCTATCATGGCCACCTGACCAGTCTAGCCTCAGTATGTGACAACCTGTGTAATCCATGCAAGCAAGGAAATTAGACATTAAATGGTGATAGAAGCCAAATATCCCTCAAATCACAACCTACCATCGTGAAAAAAGAAACATTGGATATGTTTCTGGGTTTCCTACACATAGGAAAGACAGGATGGCCACAGTTGGAATGGCTTTGATTATATGTCAGTTCAATTAGAACTTATCTGAGAGCTAAACAACATCACTCAGTCAATATTTTAACAGAAACAAATTCCGTGTACAGCTATATATTATATCCTACAAATATTTGAGTAACAAATGGACAAATGTTTACTATAGCTCAAAATGGTTTTGACATTATGAGGAATTGAAATGGCCTACATCTCCCACGAGGGCAGGCTGAAGTATACAACAAGCGTCCAGCCCACACTGTAAAGTGGTCGTGTAAGTATCACAACAAAAAGCACCCAGTCCACACTGGCACCAGTACAACCTTACAGGAAAGACTTTCTATATATATTTTCTTTTCTGAACTAATCCACACTGTAAATGTGGTTGGTGTTAGGAAGGGCATCCAGCCGTAGAAAACCTGCCAGATAGTCCTATATCAGCGAGACACGGTCACCCGACCAACCTTGCCTCAAGTGGTACAACTCCCGTCTAACCTAACGCTAGCGTGGAAGATGGATGTTAAACGAAGATGATGATGTTGATGATCTGTTTCCAGTTAAGTAAAGCAAGTGTAGTACATGAATACATGAATCAGTACAGAGTCAGTGACATAACAATACTTGAGACTAAAAGAAATACGTAAATGGAAAGGTGTGAGTTAATATATTTCCTTCTTAAGTCCATTTTCTGATCTACATTCACATCTCAAAGAGTTTACATTCAATCAAGAAATTAATTGTTTCTACTTTTTGGCACAAGGCTAGCAATTACCCAGTGTATTACTGGTACTTTATTTTATCGACTCCATAAGGATGAAAGGCAAAGTTAACCTCGGCGGGATTTGAACTCAGAATGGCAAGGGCCGTAACTCTATGCGTCAAAGCATGGCGTCCGACCCTCGACCGATACTGCCAATCCACCTAATGTTACTTTATTATAATTGTTTCTCATTTTTAACTTGGGAGGGGTCAGCTGACTTAAATCTAATATCACACAGTATTTAGTCACATGTGTTTACATTATGCTACATTCCAATATCAATAACATTTTTCTAACCTTGATGCACTTATCTCTTTTGACGCAATAAAATAAATCACCAGTAATATGCTTGAGTCAATTTATTTTATCTGTATCTTTCTTAATCTATGTCAACAAATGTATCATATAATTAACAATTCAATTGCTGACACTTCAGTTAATTATGAAAAAGTTACATTTGCTGAGAAGCACCAGCAATGAAATGCATCTAAAGTTGCTTTTTGTTACTTGTTGACAAAAATATTAACCCTCTCCAGCCAATCTCAGTTAACCTAACATCAATTATGTGAACAAAAACATGAGAATAATACTGTTGCTAACATATCGTCTTTTGTTGTCTATCATCAAAAGATAATTCGAATTACTAAAGTGTGCGAAAAAACATCAAAGATATGGTGAACGATTGCATCATTAAGTAATCAAAAACATCGTCTGTCGAACTGTCAGTAGATTGATTAAACACTATTAAAATAACTTAAACACATAAAAATGATTGACATGCTGAAGGATTTAAAAGCATGGCTCAACCAGTGATGTCTTCATCAGTCTACGATTTTGTTCCAAGTAAATTGGGTGAGCAGCTGTTACCATGTCTGCGAAGAGAGGGTAAATAACATTGAGTCAAACAAAAATATGAGATTTTACGGTGTCTGGATCGTAACGAAGGTAGCAGAGTACATTCTATTGACTTAAATACTCTGTGGGCGTGGATTTTTTTAAATGTAATTATGTTCTATATGGTTTCCTTTGTTTACGATCAGATCAATTATCTGAACGAAATGCTCTCCATCTGTCTTGTTTAGATAATAGAAATTTAACTGTACGAATATTTTAACAATTAGCTAAACACATTTTTTTTTATGTTTTAATCATTTAAAACCATATCACTAACTTTGCATCAATTCCATCAATATTACCTCTTCTACAAACATTGAGATTGCGTGATCCTAAGGAAGAATTCCTTATTGACGTTGTCATTGATCTCATAAATTTAACCATAAAATGGTCTAAAATGTTCGGTTTTTACACGAGTATATACGGTAGTTATTCTTTCAATCCAATAAAATTATCTCTGGGATCACATTAAGCATACAAACTGACCCATACTAATCACTAGAGATAAATAAGATCAGTCAGTTGTATTCTCCCACCTTATAAACACGTGTGAGACACGTAGGAATTGGGAGAATTCTAAAAACACCCAATTCATACCGACATCAAGACATACCAGCAAATAGGGAGCCAGTACGCGGTCTTTCCACCTGCTAGAAATAGCAGCCAAACCACCTTCAAATTACACCAAATCCTTATGGAAAAAAATACGCATTACATACTGAGTCCTAAAAAAACAGGATTGTTACGGTTGGAATGCTTTTGATAAGATCTGTTTCGTTATAGTTGGCTTGGAGCTAAACAACAACCAGTATTGCGGTGAATTAATGATATAAACTGATAATTGTTTCTACTTTTGGCACAAGGCCATCAATTACTCAGTGCATTACTGGTACTTTATTTTATCGACCCCGTAATGATTAAAGGCAAAGTTGAAGAACTTGATATATACGTACTAAATACTTAACAATGAAACATTTCTAAATGCAATTTAATTGCTCTCAAATCAAGCGCTTATTATCTTGTTTTAAAAAAAATAAAGAGGTGCACTTTGAATATGTCCTGAATATATTATATCTGAATAAGGATGGTCAGGTCATAGCGAACGCTTTTATTTATAAACCAGCTGAATCAGGGTAGGCTTGGGGGAAAAACAACAATAACCACTGAGATACCACAATTCTTAGTCACATTATGCATACGATGTTTTCTTTTTATTCAAAATATATTAAATTTGTAAGTTTCTTAGAACTTTTCAACGTAAATTCGTTTTTCTGACTTGAATTTTTCAACGAAAATTATTCTTTAAAAAACGTAGTACTAACATAAATATTTATTTAATTTGCTATGTCGCGTGGTAAATTTTAAGTATTATTTACGATCTGAGTTCAAATCCCGCCGAGGTTAACTGTCTTTCATCCCTACGGGGTCGATAAAATAAAGTACTAGTAATGCATTGAGATAATTGTTGGCCTTATGCCAAAAATAGGAACAACTATTTACACAGGGATGGGGGGAGGGGGGGTCAAAAGTTCCCCAAAGCATAATACAATGCTATATAAATCGTTTAGATGTTTATGAATTATTCAATTATTCTAAGATACAAAACATTATATCTTAAGAGTTCAAATCCCACCGCGGTTAACTTTGCCTTTCGTCTTTACGGGGTCAATAAAATAAAGTACCAGTAATGCACTGGTGTAATTGCTGGCCTTTTGCCAAAAGTAGAAACAATTATATCTTAGCTAATTTAGGCACAGATATTTGAAAGGAAAGGTGAATTGACACTCCTTGTTACTAGTACTTTTCTCTACGACCAGGATGGATGAAAGGTCAAGTCGACCAAGCAGGACTTGAACATGAAGCTGATGTCGAAGTGGAGATACTAAATACTATGATGCTTTTATGTCGGCGATCAACTACATGAACTATCAAATATATAATATATTCTGTCATAAACATTTTTTATAGAATGTAAATAACAAATTAAACGACTACGGTGAAACTAAATACAACAGGACATTTATTTCGGTACTAGTTCCACAGAATTTTCCACTTGACTGCTCTTGGCATAATAATTGTTTCTAACTTGGGCATGTAGACACACGTTTTGGTCAGTTTAATCAACCGCAGTACATAACTTAGTCCTTCTTTTATCAACCATGGAAATATAAAGGCCAAAGTCGAGACTTCGGCGAGATTTCAATGTAATGGGAAATAACTACTACTTAAGAAATTTAGTCCGGCATGTTACCGATCTACTAATCAATAATAAGCCTTGTCATAATAATTTCTAGCCGTGGCACAAGATCAGGAATTTTATAATTGAATCGATACAAGTATTAAATAGTTTTTACTTTGTAAACCCTCAAAGGGATAAAAGATAAAAATCCCTACCTGCCTCCCCGATCGACAATAAATAATTAGTAAATACCATTTTATTATAATAATAAACCACATGTATCTTTAAGAAACAATATATCGAACAATAAGTAAATAATATAAGATACAATTTCTTGTTCTGAAATTAAACAATTGATTTCTAAACAAAGGCGCAAGGATTCGGAGGGAGGAGGAGGGGCGGGAAATGTGCAAAAGGTACATGAATATGAATGCAACTGAAAATCTGTCTGATTTGTTATTTTAACTGCAATAACTAAAAACTACATCAGCGAATATATATGCCTGCATGGTTAATTTACGAATCAATTCAATTGATGACTACATGATGTAGTTTCTCCATTCGACTATATTAGCGAACGAGTAAACAAGCTTTATATTCCACGAAGAGAACCGAGTTAGTTTGTTTTTATAACAATTTAGTAAGAATATTTTTTTTATATCTTAAAAATATTTTATTTGTTTTAGATTAGGAAGTAAATTCACTAGACCAGGTTAATTATCCTTTCATGAGTGCGTATGTGTGTGGTCATTTGTCGACAACGTTAAAATTCCCCTAGTTAAAATGCCGTTATATGTATGAATCAAAGCCGGAAATTGATCTAGCTATAACTATTCAATTTATAGTTATAAATAATATAACAAGACCTGCTATGTTATTTGAGGAAAATAAAATGTATATGATTAAATAACATAAACAAAAATGTCTTCAGAACAGATCCTTTTCTTATGTATAACCTTATAGTCGCCACCAAGTAAAATATGAGGCACATACCTTGCACCTAGTTATCCGTGTTTTTCTTCCTCGATTCCAGTTTTTTTTCTGATTTAGGCTTGGATTTTGTTTACTTGTTAAAATCTGTCGCTGCGATTTTGAAATCCGTTCAATTTACAGTTTGTTGCCAGGATCTTCTTGGTGATTGTACAATATTAACATCTCATAAAGATTCTTTGTTAAACAGAAATCAATCAATTTTGAATACGCTTTAAAACTGGGTTATCTCCCTTTAAATTATTACAATAACGTAGAATTCAAACAGAAAATGGGAGGAAAAAAAGAGAATAGAATCGCTTTACCCTGTTTATGTAAATAATACTAACAATAATATATCGTCCCCACTGTCATATTAATGACCTCGTCTTGTATCTTAAGACATTGAACCACCGAGTTTGTACAGCAGTCTATAAGAAAGATTAATTCTATATGGATTGCCAAAAGGGACATAATTGTTGGAATTTTTTTTATTTATGTAGATTGTAAAGGTTTGCGCAAAACCACAACTAAAGGGAAGACACAACAAATTATATTAACCATAATGCTTAAGTGATACTTGTTTTAACGATCTCAAAAGTGTGAAAGTCAACTTTAGCGTAGTTCGAGAGGCGTGATTAAAACTCCACAAAACATATTGTCCGACGCTCTACTGACTTGGTCACTTCACAGACCTTTGCCGCATAATAATAATACATTAGCTCAAGGTCACTAATTTTGAGAAATAGAATTCAATTTTCAATTCATTTGTTTGTTTAACCTTAAAATTATGGCATATTGCAATGTTGGAATAGATAAAGTAGAGAATAAAATATCTATAGTCTAGGGTCAAAATTGGCGGTAAGGGGTCTAAGACTCCATGTGGTCCATATAACTGAGACAACGAAACAACAAGAGCAAAAAATTACAATAGTTTCCAATATAGACGAATGGCCAGAAATTTGGGTGGGGGTGGGAGTTGATATAATTGACTACACTATTTTATATGTAATTTATATTTTATCAACCCCAAAAGGATAAAAAGCAAAGATGACCTCAGCTAGATTTGAGCTCAAAATGTAAAGAGCTGAAATATACCACAAGGCATTTGGCCAGACACTGATGATTCTGCTAATAGCTAAATATATGTTCTTTTCTTTGTTAGAAAAACACAGATTTCCACAGTAATGATCTATAATAAGTCAGGGTCAAATATTCGGCTTATTTAGTAAGCATTAAGAATGTACAAATATGAACAGTACAAATTATAATAGAGGAAAAATGGTGGAGGAATAATACAAAAGAAAAGAGTAAAAAGACCCATACACTCAATTACTCACCACAAAGGGCACTGGAGCCACCCTCTAATAAGTTTTGAAGCAATCTATTTATTTGTGTATGCCACATAAAATGTACAATGCAAAAGTAACAGGCATTTATATGATTCAATAGGAATTCATAGTTTCTATATTATTGCGGGATGATATCAATATGTATTGTACTATGTGGATGTATTTTTTATATATATATATAAGTTAATGAGGGTGGTGGCTTAGCAATATCGGTAGAGCGTTGGACAAAATGCTTAGCAGTATTTAATTATGACTTTCTACATTCTGAGTTCAAATCCTGCTGATGTAAACTTTACATTTCACCCTTCCGTTCAGTTAAGTACTGGGTTTGATATAACTGACTTTCTCCTCCCAAATTGCTGGCCTTGTGCCTATGTTAGAAATCATTATTTATAAATTTATGGAAAACTTTAGAGATGTCTTATTTAGAAATAGTCATTAAATATTCTTCTTCTTCACTCACTAATTCCTAAGAGGGTCCTGTCAGTAACAACCGTCTCCAACTGATCTGGCTAGATCCCCAAGCGTGACCAGCCAAGCTCATGCATGCTATCCAACCATCTTGCTTGGGGTCTACCTCTGAGTCTCTTAGGTCATTAAATATTGATAAACACAATTTATATATTAGTATATACACACTAAATTTTTTTTTAAAGTTTATATATAAAAAAAGAAAAATTGAGAGATGACCTGCACACGCCACAGCAAGGGGTGCTGGAATTTCCCCTCAAGTAATTTTTTAGGCAAGTCAATACATTCACATCAAGTAGACTGCATTACTTGTTTTATTGACATCAGAGAGATTTGACCTTAGAACACAAAAAGACAATTTAAATTATAAGCAAAGTTCAGTCTTGTACTGCTTCAGTCATTCTACCACCTGCATATGTAGATTATATTATCTATCAGTATTTCATCATTATTGATTTCTAGCATAGGTAAAGTTACTGCCTCATCATCACCATCACTTTACTTTCTCAGTGAGATGTTGGTACCCCTCCACTCCATCTGACAAGTGTCATATAGCTTGCACTGTTCTATTTATACACCTCTAACTTCCACAAATGCTTCTCCAGCCAGACGAAAGACACTGAGCACTCTAGTGTTGTAATGAGGTTGTGCCAGTGCCACAATGAAAACCGCCCAGTCAACCCTGTAAGATAGTAGTGCTGGTGCCAGGATAAAATGCTCCCAGTACACTTTATAAAGGGATTAGTGTTAAGAAGGGCATCCAGCTATAGAAACCATGCTCCAAGAACACACTGTAATGTGATTGGTGTTAGGAAGGGCATCCAGTCATATAAACCAAATCAAAACGGAGCATACAAGCAGGACATGATCACCTGACAGAACTCGTTTCAGCACACAACAACCCATCTGACCCATTCAACCCCAAAATCCTAACACACCAGTTATATCCCTCCCCTTTACATCCTAACACCCACATTCTATCCAGGTTCATCACTCTACCTAGGATCACTCCTCACCTCCTAAAATCCCAATACAACAGTCATAAACTTACCCCCTCCTCAGTAACTGTTATCATCACAGTACCTACCATGCTAGCAAAGGTCACCTCCCCCCCCCCCTCATATTCACCACCCTGTTAAATCTCACCACTCCACCACATTTGTCATTACACCCATGACATCTTACTTATCACCCTTCTTAACCCCTCCTCCTTCTCCACCTCATAGAGTAGGGAAAGTTCTTCAGTTGAGTCAATGACTGAAACCTCCCTTGTGCAGGTGTCACAAGAAATGCACCCAGTACATTCTGTAAGGTGGTTAGCGAGAAGGGCATCCTGCTGTAGAAACCATACCAAAAACATTCAGAAGAATCCCCTGTTGTGTCAAGGGCACAACAACCTTCCTAGAGTTGGTGACTTAAACAATAAACACACTCAGTAATAAACTTTGTAATCTAATTGGTGATAGGAAGGGCATCCAGCTGTAGACAGCCTGCCAAACAAAGGGATGAGAAGAATCTTCAACTGTGTCAAAAACATGACAATCTCCCTAGTGCTGGCACCATGATAAAATGTGAGCCCCCAGCTCACCCAAGTACTCAGTAGAGTGAAGGAACATAAGTAAACAAGATACAGCACCCAGTCCATTCCATAAAATGGTAGTGATGGTGCCACAACAAAAAGCTTCCAGTACACAGTGTGAAATGGTTGGCATTAGGAAAAGCATCAGCCATATAAAACCAAGCCCAAAACAAAATGTATGTGCAAGACATGATCACCTAACCTCATAATATGACAGCCCATCTAAAACATAGAAAATAGACATTAAGCGGTGATGAGGATGATTATATATATATAGGGAGAGTTAAATGATGATGAGGAGGAGGAAACAGCTTTTCTCTGAAACATTTTACATTTAGAAATACTTCTCAAGTTTGATATTTTTTCTTAAGAATGTTTCATATTTATTACTTCTTTCTTTCTTTGAGAAGAATAGCATGCCTAAATCCATAAATCTATTAACAAAATATAAAAGATAAAACTTGAGCAGTCATGTACAACAATAAAACTCCTCCAGTACACTCTGTAAAGGGGTAGTGCTAGTACTATGATAAAAGGCATGATAAACTGTACCCAGTCCACTTTATAAGTAGTAGTGCTGATGCCATGATAAAATGTACCCTGTCCACTCTATAAGTAGCAATGCTTGTGCTATAATAAAATACACCCAGACAACTCTATAATATGGCAGTGTTGGTGCCATGATAAAATGCACACAGTACATGTTGTAAAGTGGTTGGCATTAGGAAAAGCATCCAGCCATAGAAACCATGCCAAAATGGAGATTATGAGTAAGATATGATCTACCAAACTGTTTAGTGTCAAAACAACCTGTTCAACAACATGCCAGTATGGAAAACAATGATGATGATGACAGACAATTATTCTGGCTGATGAGTGAAGTAGGTGTTGCTGTCCTGTTTCATATCTCTTCATTTCTCTTTTCTCTCATGCAAAAACAAAATTGGTTATATGCACACACTAGGATGTATGTAAGCAATATTTAAGCCCCCCTCCCTCTCGTCTGAGAGGTGAGATGCTCCAAATAAGCAGACTTGGTCCAACCCTTGGTAGCAAAAACAATGAATGTCAAGTGATGATGATGATGATGATGATATAAGTGTTTGTAGATCGATGGTTCTAATTTACTTAATTGATCATTTAATATAATATTCAATGAGATTCTTACCTTTTAATTTTGAATTTTAATGCATCAATAATTTTATTCTTCTCTTCATTAAAATTTTTTTCCCGTGTTTGTAGATGCTTCAATAAGAGTATAATCATGGCAGCAAATATTTTGTTCTTCAAATTTAATTTTAGTTTCAAAATTGTCAAAAGTAGATCTAACCTCAATCCATTCCATAGTGTAGTCTTGGTGAAGGTTACTTTTGAAAATACTTGTTCAACCATGGCAATCAATGCATATTATGCCTTCCAAGTTTACCAATAGCATTTCTAAGTTTACACCAACATTCTGACCCATTGATAGAAATTTTTTCAGAAAATATACACATTTTTTTTCAATGGTGTGTTAGCAGTTTGCACCACTGGTTCTCTGTTTCTCTAATTATAGATTGATCACCCAAAGCTAAAGGGAGAGTGTCAAAAATGAGCAAGGGTTTAAATATTTCTAAGTACACCAGTCTTGAAAACCTTAGATAGTTTTTGTACAGTGTTTGTGTTTTCTTGTTTTGGGGGATTTTGTTTTGCTAAAATTTTGCTGGCCAAAACAATTAGAGAACTTATATCCAAAATAATTTTTTTTTTTTTTTCACATAAGTGGTACTGTGATTCTGGAAAAGATTTCAATACCAGAAAATGCCAGATGTGGTCAGCCTGCAATTAGTCATTAGGCATTAGTCATTAATCATTAGTCATTAATCATTATTCATTAATCATTAATCATTATACATTATTCATTAATCATTATCATTAGTCAATAATCCTTAATCATTAGTCATTAGTCACGAATCATTATTCATTAGTTGTTAGTCATTAATCATTATCATTAGTCATTATTCAAAATGCAGTCCCACAATGAGCGAGGTATGGCCCAGCCAACTGGCCAGACCTTCTTCATAATGAGATCATCCAGTTTCTAAAATATGGTTCCGCTATGAGCAAGATATGGCATGGCAGAATTTTGCAGAATTGTTAAGAGAGTCTCATGTTGTTGCTTTTAAATGTCAGATTAATTTAGCTGAGGAAGTAAAGTCGTTTTAATTTTTTATTCTTAAAAGAATGTAAAGTGCTACTAAATATTATGACATCACCCCCTGTATAAATTATTATTTCTAAAACAATTGCCCTAAGTGGGCAAGAGCAGGGCTGGATTTAAATTGGGGGTGGGGGGCACTGAGCAGTTCTTTGGTAGGCTCCTCATATAACAAAAACAAGCACATTAAAGCCATTTTCCCTGATAAAGGTTGACTTTACAGACACCGTGACAAAATTGTACATTTTGTCATATTAACTACATTCTCCCTCAATGATACTCTGGCTTTCATTTCATACATCATCATCCCAGTCATGTATTTTTTGGTATTCCTCCTTTCCTACCTACTCCCACATTCATTTACATCACTCCTCTCACCCAGTAACTTTCACCCTTTCTCTACACATGACCCAACTATCTTATTCCATTTCTCTTCACAACATCCATCCCTGGTTCTATTCCCATCATTCTCTGAAATTCGTTGTTTGTTATCTTCTCTCTGAGCAATACTCCATTGATTCACCACCTTACCATTCTCATATTTGCTCTTTCCACCCTTCTCTGCTGCTCCACATTCTGGGTGATGAATGTATTTCATTCATGTCTTGCTCCCATAAATCATGGCATTTCTCACACACTCAGCTTACATCTTTCTCTTCAGTTTCAATGACACACCTGTCCTCATTAGCATAACATTCAGTTCCCAGAAATTCTAATGTGTGTGTATGGATCCCTCATGAACAAAAATTAAAATACACAGCAAATTACCAAATTTACATATCATAAATCCATTTAATGCACAAAATTATAATTGATAATTTATACATACAAATTTTAAATGCAAACAAATCTAACCTTCTATTTATTAAGCTAGCATTTGGAACATAATATAATAAAGGGTTTTTTAAAAATAAAATTCTTCTTCTTTTCTTTGCCCACTTATTCTTGAGAGGGTCGTGGGGGCAGGGTCCTCAAACACTCCCTCCAGCAGGTCCTGCCAGAAGCAACCATCTCCAACTGATCCGGTTGGATCCCCAAGCATGACCATCCAAGCTCATTTTGCTCAGGGTCTACTCCTGGATCTCCTATATGTTGGGTTTGCCCATAAAATCTGTCCAAATAAAATTATGATGGAAAATTTTAGATAAATTTAAACACTTTAAAAATTTTGTATTGTAGCAAGGTCCACTATTTTCATATATTGAATCTACTCACATAAACCTTCTCCTGGATTCTGGGGAATGGTGGGTCAGTTGATTTCATGATAAGGCCACACCATTGAATTTTTTTCTCCATAAACTTAACCCTATACTATATCTAATATTGTATTTTTATGGTAAACACTTTATCTCACATAATTATCTCACAAAATATCAAATCGATGAGATTTTGATATTATTTATTTTGTGAACAGTAGGGCGGTGGATTGGCAGTATCGGT
>OZ024740.1:371034089-371296589 GCA_964016885.1 Eledone cirrhosa
GGGTTAATTTTAGGCTCAGGGTTTAAGATTATTGTTAGGAATAGGTTTAGGGTTTAGAGTTAGGGTTCCAATTAGGGTTAGGGTTATGCTTAATAAATGTTAGATCGTTTTATTCAAACGTACATTTGAAGGCAAAAAAAACTGATGGAACAATAGAGTGTGACAGAACAAGCAGCTGGTTAGATTTGAAAGCTAATTTAAAGTGAAGGTGTATAATGGTACCAAACTATTTCTCAGATAAACGTTTACAAACATTTCCTGAACATTTTTGTGAAGGATTTCACAAAAACTTTTTCTCAGCGTTTTTGAAAAATTTTGAAGAAAACTTCAATAAAAAGTTTTGAAAATTTGATCAAGATTTTTGAAAGATTTACACGTTTCTTGGGTAACTGATAAATTTTACTTTCATATACTCTCAGGTCTCGAATAATTGTCCCCAAGACATGCTTATTGAATATTCAGATTTCCCCCACCCCCACTCTAATTCCAACTCCACCGCTTATTAAAGAAACATTCTAACACCGTGCCCATAGTATCAGAGCTGTCATCTCTCAATTCAATTCAAAGAAGTAGTGGCTCTACCTGGAGTGACCCTCTGATCTACGCACTCTATGAACTAACATTGCTCCAAAGACCCTTCGGAGGAACCCCATGTCGGCCGCTTGTATTCAAACATTTTCTTTAAAAATTTCTTAAATTGTTCCTCAATATTTTCTTTAAAATTTCATCAAGATATTTTCCAAAAAGTTTCAGCAAAAATCCCCCCAACATTATTTTTTTTAATATTTCCTCATGTTTTTCGAAAATTTTTCTAAAAAAACCCAGCAAACCTTTTGCTCTCTTTCAAGATAGAATGAAGCTTCTTACTCCACTCATGTGTTTCAACGAGTTTTAGCATCCAGTCGTTTCTTGTTGTAAGATATTTGGTTAGTCTAATTGTGGGGTGCTTGTAAGACAGTTCAAACTGCACCTAGCCATGAACTCCTTGAGTTCTGGGAAGGAAAAGACGATCCACATCAGTCATTGAGTGGTCCATCATATTAAAAGTCAACAACGTACCAATTTTTGTCTCAATTATTTTTACTTCACTGATATTCCAGTTCAACACACTGAAGCTATAACTAACAACTGGATGGCCTAGGCACGCTTATGAAATCCATCTTCATCGGATAACATCACTGACTGCTTTCACAATACACAAAAGGCCTTCAGGTTTATCATTGTCTTTGCCATATAGTTTTAGGTCATCAATATCAAATAGATGGCTTATTTGCCTGTTGTCAATTTTATTACCATACCTTGTTGTGTTAAGTTCGATTGTAAGGAAGGTGAAGGGGGAGGGCGTCCTCTTATCTTTTTATCCTTTATTTCACCTCCTTACTCTCATTTACTTCACCTATTCTATTGTATTTTTTAAAATAAGTTCTTCCTAACATTAAAATTACCCCTAACCCTAACTCTAACTCTATCCCTAACACTAACACTAACATTAACCCTAACCCTTACACTAAACCTAACCCTAACACTAACATTAACCTTAACCCTTAGACTAAACCTGACCCTAACCCTAACTCTAACTCTATCCCTAACACTAACCCTAAACATAACCCTAACTTAACCCCAACCCTAAGGGTAACTCTTACAACATCCTTAACCTTAACCCTAATAAATACTTCATCTAGTAATTGTCATTCCGGAATTATCTCCCTTACAAATATATATATTTTTTTAAATATAACACTAACCCTAATACTTCATCTAATAATTAATTTTCATTTATGAATTATCTCCCTTACATCTATATTTGTTTTAGAAAAACTTCTAAACTAACGCTAATACTTCATTTCGTAATTATTTGTCAATGAGTAAATTATATAACCCTGACCCTAAATCCCTGAACCTTAATACTGCCCCAACTGATATTCCTGTTCAACACAACCCTAATCCTAACCATTACAAACAATAAATCTAACAGATCCTAACACTACTGATATTCTTTAAGAATATATAAAGGCCTTAACACTAATACTTAAACTACTAATTATTTGTGAATCCTGAGTTAATATCCCCTACTGATATATTTTTTAGAGTAAATAAGCTCAACCACCAAATTTTTTTAAAATATTAATATTAATGTGTATATATTTATACAGGTTGGTGCAGTCTCGGTGACACACTCTGTATTTATGCAGTTATAACTTTATCATACACTTCGGCTTCTAGCACACTTCTTACTATGTATCTTAATTATTTACGATCACAAGTGCTAATTATATGCAAATTAGTGTTTCTACTTCAAAATAATACTAAGAGTGAATGGGTATAAATACTCGTCAAATACACGTTTCCTTGTGGTTGAATGGATGATATAGACATCTTCTGGTGAATATTTTATATTTATACACGTTGGTGCAGTCTCAGTTACTCACTGTATTTATGCAGATATAACTTATCATATGTGTGTGTATATATATATATATATATATAACGAAGGAAATGTGGTAAGGAACCAGGTGGACCATAACGCACCAAAGTACTCAATACTTAGGGTAGTAGAGTGGATAATAGGACGAGTAGGACCCCGACGGCTGAGCTCAAGCCGTTTCGACGGCTAATTCTGGACTAAAATATTAGTCCAGTAATTTTAGTCCAGAATTAGCCGTCGAAACGGCTTGAGCTCAGCCGTCGGGGTCCTACTCGTTCCTATATATATATATATATATATATATATGTGTGTGTGTGTGTGTGTGTGTGTGAGAGAGAGACTATGGATAAGGAGTTCACTTCGTAACCAGTTCAATCCTGCTCTCTGGCACCTTTGACAAGTGTCATCAAATATTACTGAAATATTTCTTGCTTGTCTCATAGAAAATGCTTTCAACACCGTACCATACACAGCTATGTGTTTGGTGCAGAAACGATTCGGTTGCCCTGATCGTTTTGTAGCATTCATCTGCGTACTCCCCGACGTCATGGTAGGACAGATGACATGTCAATACAACACATAAGAAGACTTCCAGATCAACAATGGCTTAAATCAAGGATCTGTACTTGCTCCAATCTTGTTCTCCTAATACCTTGCTTCGTGTAATTCCATCTACCAATCCTGGTTTAGGTATCAAGTACCGCTCCGATGGTGGACTCTACAAATTATCCAGACTCCGATAACAAAGACTGACCAACAGTGGGAGAAGAAGAAGAAGAAGAAGAAGAAGAAGAAGAAGAAGAAGAAGAAGAAGAAGAAGAAGAAGAAGAAGAAGAAGATCAGTGATTATGTACTGTTTCCTTGTCCCTAGATCTACCATCATCAGTCTTTGTCTATCAGATAAACAGAATTTTAGTCAAGACATCCACCGTACAAACCCCGAAACGGTTTGAAGTTGAGCTTCCATGACTATAATAAGTTTTCTAATTGTTCCCAAATAAATTTGCAGCTTACAAGATTTCAAAATCATGAATAGAATTTCAAACCAATTTGGAAAAGAAAAAAACCCCAGAAATCTCTTTATAGTATCATTCACAATTGTCAAGTTATGATGGTCAATGGGAGATAACTGATAACTTTCACTTCCACCACAATAAATTATTTTCTGCTAAACGTCACAGCGTTTCTCATAATAAGTTATATACATTTTTATTTGGTTATATACATTTTTATTTGGTTAAACATACAAAAGAAAGAAAGCAGCAGCATTGGAAAGGAGTATAAATACTATAAATGAGAGGAAAGGGAGGAGAAGAGCAAGGACTACTAGACAAAGAAAGAGAGAAATGAGGAAGGAGAAAAGGTGACAGACTCTACACCTACGTCAGAGTGGTCTTTCGGCTGCGCCCTGCAGACAAAATGGCAAAGGCATTTCCGTGGATAATGGCCAGTGACACACGCTGCAACAGCCACTCCACCTCTCAATTTGATTTTATGGAGGAGGTCAACAGTCGGGGGTCCGAGGAAGCCTGAGGTCTCGGCGGCGCCGATACAAAGAGGAAGCGGCCGGAAAAACTCCGGTATATGCTTGTCTTCCTATCCTCTGTATTGGGAGCCGCGGAACCGGGGCTTTTGGCCGAGGCGACTATGTTGGATGGGGAGAACGTGTCACAGCATGTCGCGTCCCAGATAAAGGATTTACCTCCTTCGAAAGGGAAGGGGGTTATTCCGCTGGGGCATTTGTCGTCACTACGGTCGAGACCTACTGGCTCCAGTTGTGATCGGAAGCCAGCTGCTTGTACAGTCCTTCTCATTTTGTCATTGAGAATGGCATGTCGGGGGAACCGGCCGGCATTCTGGTGGCATGATAACAGGTGCAAGCCTAACTCATCAACGACAGCTCCACAACGGCATTTATTTGCCAAATTGGTGTAAGACAGGACAAAGGAGAGACACAAAATAACAACCAAAGAAGTCACTGAGGCGGTCACAGAATGTGTGAAGAAGGAGCTTTGATGACAATCAACAACTAAACAACCGACTGAGAATTATATCAATAAATTGAAGTGAAATCCTACAGGTGAGTGTGTTTTTTATTGGCCACATGACCAGTAAAACAAAATTTGGTTAAATTCACATAATTTTCATACGTCGAATATGCGGATTTCACTGAGAAAATTATTACTCTCTTCAGTTCGTCAGTTCACCATTTTTGTTATGGACGTAAGGATTAAAGTTATACCAGAGAACTTTTATGGGAGGGGAGAGAAATTGCGGAGGTTCGAGTGTGAGTTAAATAAGGGTGGATAACTCGTATTTAGTATTGTGCAAAATAGAAAGAATTTGTTCGTACGTATGGTTAGGAAATCTATTATGTGGGCTAAAAGGATATAGCGAGATGTTATAAAAAAGGTTTCTTGGATGTTAGATAGATAGTATAAAGGTTAGAGTTTCGTAGGCGGGGTTGCTCTTTTGAATGACTCTCGGTGTGTTAAAAAAATATAGAAGAGAACATTTTATAGTGAGGGGTAGGGATTAACTCAGAGGATCAAGTTGTGGTTTGCAGTTGTCTAGTTGTTAATCAGAGTTCTTCCAATTATGGAGGGTGTACTTAAACATGTGTGGGCAGCGGTTAAAAAAACGGTCCTCTTATTTAGGTATGTTTTCATAGTGTGTAGCGGTCTTAAGATGTTCCATCGTTCATTGTTGCAAGATTTTTATGATTTCTTACAGTTAAGGTAAGGACCAGCTACGTGGCTGTTTATCCAGGTGCCTAAAAGTCGTTTTGTGGTTTAGGAAGCGGCTTTTGAAGCGACCTTGCGACATTACCGCATAAGTCTTGACATCCTGCTGCTGCTTTGGTTGGATGGAGGTTATCTCAGCTTCATATACCACCGTGGGCATGATTTCAGCTTTCTGCAAGAGTGTTCTTTGATTTGTTGGTGATTCGGTCATTCAAGTTTTTGACGCACAACAGCCGATTTTCATAGTATGTCAGTTAAAAATTCGTCAATACTTGCGGTGTATGGAGATGTGGTTGTCAATAAGGGCTAATACATTTTTATTTACATAGGTTTTAATATTGAGCGAGAAAGGGGAAAGAACCATATTTTGTTTATTTTGTTTATTATCACAGCTCTTTCGTCACACATTGGTTTCTTTATATTTTTCTTCCTTGTGGAAGTTAAGACATGTGTTTTTGTGTTTAAGGCATTGGATTCACAATCTGGAGGTTGTAAGTTTGATTCCCGGACCAAGCGATGTGTTATTTCCTGAAGCAAGATACTATATTTTGTGTTGCTCCAGTTCACTTAGCTGCAGTAATGAATTGCGACGTCTCTGATGCCAAACTGTTATGGCCTTTACTTTTCCCTTGTACAACATCAGAGGTGTTGAGGGAGACTGGTATGCATGGGTGACTACTGGTCACCCACACCTTGACTGAGCTTATGCCTTAGAGAATAACTTTCTAGGTGCAAAACCATATGTTATATTATATATACATTAGGTATACCATTGCTAGAAAGAAGGAAAGAGCATTAGCCATATTCAGGTTTGTTATCAGACAGAAGTGTGTAATAGTATACTTCTATATTAAATTTCTGTAAAATATCAATCTCATTGGTTTACACTCTTCGCCCTGTGGAAAATTTCAGATTTTCTTTATCTACTACCTTTTAATTTCTTTTCTGTTCATCATTTTGTTATTGGTGTATCTTTTCTTTGTTATGGATTATCATGATTGTTAGAAGGTTGCACAGTGTTTAGTGGGAAATATTTATGGCACTTATTTGTGACTCTTGACATTCTGAATTCATCTTCCAGAGATGAGCAGTGAAAAAACAAGAATTTAAAAATTGCGAGAAGAACGAGAGTGTAAAAATAAGAAAGAGCAGTTTAAAAAAAAACAACCCTGAGTGAAAAAATAAGTGAAAATCAGTGAAGAAATAATAGTGAAAGAATAATAAAGAAAGGGCAGTTAAAGAATGAGTGGAAGAAAGAGTATGAACGAGAGTAAATGAACAACAGTATGAAATGTAATACAAGAATGAGTGTGAATGCAAGTGAAAAATCAGTTTTTAATGAAATTATATTAAACAGGATAGAACTAAGTATATTTCAGTTACATTTTCAGTATGATTCTTCATTTCTGTCTCATACACACACACTACTGTATCAAACACTACATGTCTCTCTCACTCATCACTGTGTCTGACACTGTTTTTCTCTCTCTCACTCATCAGTGTCTAACCCTACGTCTATCACTCTCACACATCACTGTATCTAACATGTATTTCTCTCTCTCATCATTGTCTGACACTACGTCTCTTTCTCTCTCTCACACACACACACACACTCACATACATATCTCTGTATGTCTATATATTTGTTATACACACAACACATGTCTCTCTCTCATACATAGTCTCACACTTCGTCCTTCTTTCTTTTTCTTTCTTTCAGACATTTCATGTTTCACCAACACACAAACAATCTATTTGTGTGTGTGTGAGTGAGTGTCTCTCATTTCCTATCCCTTCTGTTTTTTCTCTCTACACTTCTAAGCATGACTGAAGCAACATGAAATAGAAGTTGTATCAGCAATTACCTCTCCCTTGGACATCAGTGGAGAGGAGAGGCTGGTATGCATGGACGACTGCTGGTCTTCCACAAAACAACCTTGCCCGGACTTGTGCTTCGGAGGGGAACTCTCTAGGTGGAAATCCTATAGTCATTCGTGACCGAAGTTGGTCTTTTCCCCTACCCCTTATATATATATACGGTATATATAATAAAAAGGATCGTTTGTTATGTCTTCATTACGTTTATTGAGTTGTGGCGTGTGTTTCGCTATTGATCAGCTCAAGGTTCTCACGTTGGACTTCTGTTGTAACACAAAATTCCAACAAGCTTTTGATTCCAGAGTCGGGCTAGATCGATACAGATCGAACCTTGAGCTGATCAATAGCGAAACGCGCGTCACCACTCAATATACGTAATGAAGACATAACAAATCATCCTTATTATTATTATTATTACACCTGCTTAATTCTACACCTCTATACTTACTGGAAACTACGCACCGAGTGCTCACTCTAGTGAACCTACAGTAACTGGACGTTACAATCCACACACACACACACACACACACACACACACACACACCACACACACACATATATATATATATATATAAATATGGGGGGGGGGGTTCAAGGAGCGTTTCCTGAACCACCAGTCTACCTTCAGATACCCGGACAGACGTTCATCCCCGAAACTCGCGAGCCACGTATGATCCCTCAAGGATTCAAGTATAGGGTACTCCATTCAATGGAAAGCTATCACTAAGTCCAAGCTATACGCAAGGGGAAATCCGACGTGTGGCTTATGTATTGACGAACGAATAACTATCCTAAAGAGATTACGCAATAGCGATTGCCTAAACACGAGAAGTGAATTTTTCACACGTTGTCACCAAACATCTATTGCATAACTACAAGGCTCCGGACTGATTCTTTGTAATTTTATTTTTAATTTTTTTATTTTATTTTCAACCAAAAAACTTTCCGGACTTTCGTAGTTATCTCCCTTACACCCCCGCACGCAATCTAATACTGCCTGTGTGAAGTGACCGAGTTTCTGCGCATGCGCGTTCGTACGGTTGTCTTTCCTGTTCCTATAACCATACATATCCCGAGCTGAAAACAATTGTTCTCGGTATGGTGAACTAACTGTTGTGTAACCACTTCTATATATATATATATATATATATATATATATATATATATATGTATGTGTATATATTTATATACTTATATATAATATTAATAAATATAGGCATTCAACGTAATCAAAATATATTTTATTATATATATTTCGGAGGTACTGTGCTGTTTTTTCAGTACGTCCTCATCAGATAAAATATATATATATATACTTTTATAATTTAGGTTGCTCTCATTTTCAATTAGTAATAAAATACATGTTTGTAGGTGTTTCATTTTTACTTTTATCTTTTTTTAATTCATTTTATTTTTAATATTTTTCAGCATAATTCTTATTTATTTAATTCAAATTGTGTTTGTTGTTATTGTAATGTTTGGGGTTTTGGGTTCGTTTTTTCCCCCTGCATTTTTAAGTCCCCACTTTATTCCCATATTACTTATTGTCTTTATTTAAAGTTTAAACCCCCACCCACCCCCAAAACATGAAAGATAGACAAATACAAGAATGAAAAGAAAAGGACGTGGGTGGGCAGTCACTAGTAATGTTCTTCCTCACATACATTATTATAATGGATTGACATAGAGTTACGTCCCTTTACGGTCTGAGTTCAAATCACGCCGAGGTTAACCTTGCCTTTCATCCTTACGGGGTCGATAAAATAAAGTACCAGTAATACACTGGGTAATTGCTGGCCTTGTGTCAAAAGTAGAAACAATTATTATAATGGATTGGCAGTATCGGTAGAGGGTCGGACACCATGCTTTGAAGCATAGAGTTGAATCCCTTTATGATCTGAGTTCAAATCTCGCCGAGGTTAACTTTGCTTTTCATCCTTACTGGGTCGATAAAATAAAGTACCAGTAATGTACTGGGTATAAGTACTTGTGCCAAAAGTAGAAACAATTATTATAATTTTGGCAGTATCGGTAGCAGGTCGGACGCCATGATTTGCAGCATAGAGTTACGTCCCTTTCCGGTCAGATTTCAAATCCCGCAGAGGTTAACTTTGCCTTTCATCCTTACAGGGTCAATAAAATAAAGCACCAGTAATGCTCTGGGGTAATTACTGACCTTGTGCCATAAGTAGAAATTATTATTATAATTTTGTAGACTACATCCAAAATTTGCTTTGTTGATTATTGTTATAATAAATAATAATAATGAAATTATTGTGTAAAGTGCTCAGGTGCACTACAACTCGTCAATATAGTACATAGAATAATACACAAATGCCAGGGAAGTACATGTTTGTATGTGTTAGCTGTAGTGTTGGCGGATCTCGGGAAGCATGGAGGCCTTAAAGGATGCAGTGTCTCGACAGCTAACAACTGATGCAGGTAGTTTGTTCCATGCTTCAGCAACTCTGAGCGTGAAAAAATGTTTCCGAAAGTCATGGGAACTGTGCTGTTTTCTTACTTTGTGGGCATGTCCACGTGTGTTAGACACATGGAAATCGAAAAGGCACTCAGGGTTGTTGTTGGCAACATGGTTAACAATTTTGTGGGTGTTTACCAAGTCAGTTGCCAGGCGTCGGAGCTTCAATGAATCCATGCCCAGGGAAGCAAGGCGCTCAGAGTATGGTAGATGCCTGATGGAGGGTATTCGCTTGGTTGCACGTCTCTGAACAGTTTCCAGGCGGTCAATGTCCTGAGCAAGATAGGGGTTCCAGACTGGTGATGCAAATTCTAAGTGTGGTCGCACCATAGCTGTATACAGCCTTAAATAGATATCTGGAGAGCGGCTGACAAAGGTCTTGCTGAGTGATGCTAAGACACCCTCGGCCCTCTTGACAATTTTAGAGACGTGCCTCGTCCAACGCAAATCGCTGCTGACCGTAATGCCCAGGTCACGTTCACAGGAAGACTTCTTGATATTAGTGCTGTGGAGGGAGTATGTGGACGCTGGGTTTTTACTCCCAAAATGCATGGTGGTGCACTTGTCCACAGCTAGCTTGAGTTGCCAGTTTGAGATCCACTGTTGCATTGTGTCCAGGTCAGACTGCAAGCAAGATCTATAGTGTTCAGGATCTGTCCTTTTTATCTCAAGGTACAGCTTGATGTCGTCTGCGTACTTTAGTACTGTGGCATTCCTTAAGTTGGCATCTATGTCATTAATATATGCCACAAACAAAAGGGGGCCAAGAACAGATCCCTGAGGTACACTAGATGACATCTCATATGGTGAGGAATGCTGTCCCAGAACCGTGACTACCTCTCTTCGACTGAGAATGAAGGACTTCAACCAGTTAAAAAGATCATCCTTCACACCCATTGCAGAGAGTTTTGCCATAAGCCTTTTGTGTGGCACAGAATTGAAGGCCTTCGCAAAGTCAAGGTAAACAACATCCACCCATGAGCCGCCATCAGTGATCCGGGTGATGTCCTCAAGAAACTCTATAAGTTAAAACATAAGAAATAAACAGTATAAATTAACAATAATTAAAACTACTTCACGTTCATACTAAACAAGTTGGTTTACTTATCCTTATACAGTGTGGCCCAAAAGTCACTAGACCATTTTAAAATATAACTTTTTTTACAATTAATTTTTTCAATTAAAATGGGTTATATATTGAAATGATCTAAAGCAGTGGTTCCTAACCTCTTGTACTCCATGGCCCACCTCAACATCTCAAACATTTTTATGCCCCACTTTTATATAAAAACAGCGACGATCAACTACAAAGTGTAAACAAATTGGAGTATAGGTGATGTCAGATGCACAATAAGATGTGTGGAGGAGGTGAGACAGTAGTTTCTGACAGTAATTTGTTCCAAAGTTGTCTTGGTGTAAAAGTAATAAGATAAAACCTGAAGTTTGCTCTCATTAACATCATTTTCAAATTGCCCCCTTGAATATTTAAATTGCTCCCCTGTGGGGCATACACCCCATGTTGGGAATCACTGGACTTGTGATTTTAGGGCCACCCTGTATATAAAGAGTCTTCAAATATGTCCTTCTTAATTATTTTTAATTAACTGACAAGTTGAATAAAAGATAAACAAGCTTATAAAATATTAAAGACAAACTAAAGAAATTTGTTTCCTTTTTTCCTACTTTGAACACCATAGACCAGAGATTTTCCAAACTGTGTTTCAACACTTTAGTGCCTAGCCAATAATCTCTAGTTATGTCATGAAATTATGTCAATTTTTGTCAAATATTTGGCTGTCGTGTTTATTACTCAGATCAAACAACTTATGATACAATTAGACACATGACATGTGATAGTTTCATCATCATTTCATTTTACGTCCGCTTTTCCCTGCTTGCAAGGGTGGGGTGGGAACTGATTCTGGCTTGATTTCTACAGTTAGATGCCCTTCCTAACACCAACCTCATTTACAGTGAGTGCTGGGTGCTTTTTTGCCGTGGTGCCTACACGTCCACTTTACAGTGTGAGCTGGGTGCTTTTTTGCTGTGGCACTTCCACGACCACTTTGCAGTGGAATGATATGGACCCCAGTCCCTATCATCTCATTTCTACAGCTGAGTAAACTGGAGCAATGTGAAATAAAGGGTCTTGCTCAAGGAAACAACACATCATCCGGTCTGAGAATTGAACTCACAACCTTTCGATTGCAAGGCCAATGCTCTAACCACTAAGCCATGTGCCTCCAGTTTATATATTTATTTATTAGTTTCATGTCGAAACTTAACGTATCATGAGAAATTCTATTTTTAAAAAGTATGTCACTCGTGTGAAAAGTTTGGAAAGCTGTTATAGACAAACAGCCTTATTTTTACAGTGGAAGTGGGTTTCATGGAATTGATTATATGACAAAGATGTCTTCCTCAAGAGAATCCCGAATATGTGAAGTTAAGTGAAATGGCAACAACTGGGACTTGAAATCAGATTAGAATTACTTGCTTTAACTTGCCTAAATCATCATCATTTCATTTTACGTCCGCTTTTTCCCTGCTTGCAAGGGTGGGACGGGAACTGATTCTGGCTTGATTTCTACAGCTGGATGCCCTTCCTAACACCAACCTCATTTACAGTGAGTGCTGGGTGCTTTTTTGCCGTGGCACCTGCACGACCACTTTGCAGTGGAATGATATGGATCCCAGTCTCTATCATCTCATTTCTACAGCTGAGTAAACTGGAGCAATGTGAAATAAAGTGTCTTGCTCAAGGAAACAACACATCACCCGGTCTTTGAATTGAACTCACAACCTTTCGATTGCAAGGCCAATGCTCTAACCACTAAGCCATGTGCCTCCATATTTATCTCTATTATCGGCACAAGGTCAAAAATTTAGGGATGAGGTACAGTTGGTACCATCAACACCACTAATACTTCATTTTATCAATCCTGGAAGGGTGAAAGTTGAGTTCAGCAGGAAGGCCTTACCAATGCTTTAATGCATTAATCCAAAATAATGCTTAATAATGGAAGGCAAAGTCAACATCAAAAGGATTTTAACTTGAAACATAAAGGGACATAACTAAATAACACAAGATATTTTGTTTGTAGCCTTACTAATTTTGCCACAAATAGCAGTAATAACAAGAACAAATAAAATAACAGACAGGCTGATCTGATAGAATGAGAACATTTAGAAATCATAAGATAGGTTTTTCAAAACTTAAATACTTTTGAAAAATGAGAATATAAATAAATATTTATAAAAAAGGGGAAAGGCCAAAATACTCCAATTAATACTTTTATAACTATATTGAATTCAGGAATCCCTCTTCTAAAATAATTCTTGGCAGTTAAACACACATTTCACAGACTGGAAAAAAAGGCAGTAGCATATACTTAATTTACATAGAGTAGACAGAAAGGGGGGAAAAACAATATTTATAAACATAACCTTGTTTAAAAGAGGAAAGAGCATAAACAGCAGTATTAGAATGTTGACTGGTGCAAGGCTTTTGGTTATAAGAAGGCTATAAATAGATTAGTCAGAATTTGAATAGTTAGGGTTTTATCTTTCCTTCACTCTCTTAATACTAAACCAAGAGTTTATATTTATCTAATGTTTCCATCATAATTTCATCTAAGAACCTTTGTTATATTCCAAACACTAGCTTAACCCTTTAGCATTTAGATTACTCTTTATTTACTATTGTATTTTTACGGTAAACACTTTATTTCACATAATATCAAATCTATGAGATTTTGATATTATTTATTTTAAGAATATTACCTTAACATAAGTATGAACAGCCAGTTATGGCCAGTTTAAACAGAAAGTGGTAAGAGAATTCTGGCCAGAAAGGGTCAGTTTAAATGCTAAAGGGTTAATAAAAGAATGTAATCATTGTCTGTGTGGAAGGAAGGAGTCTTAGGTCTACTTTATCAACACCAGTATGTTACTGGTAATTCTGATTTATTTATTTTATTTTATTAGACCTCAGAGGGACAAAAAGTAAAGATGATCCCAATAGGATTTAAACTAAGAATATAGAGATACAAAACTAAACAAAGTAAACCCTATTCAAGCCTACACACTAATTTCACCCAATCTCATCAACAATCCCAAGTAATTAAGTGAATAATGATTTGCTACTTAAACTTCAGCATGCTGTCAGCAACAAAAAAGTAATCTGCCCTTAAAACATAATGCAGTCTCAAGGGAAGCAATTTATTAAAACATTCAATGGTCTAAAAGTTAAGCATGAAGGCAGTTTTCCTTTTCTTTTTCCTCCAGGGGAGTAAAGATATAGAATAGTTAAATGATTTGACTATATTTAGAAATTTCTTATACGTGTAATGGTACATACTTTTATAAGACTTTGAATTGGTAAGAAGCAAAGCCAACTCTCTCTGGTATTGAAAATAAACAAATATAGATGATGATGATTGATCAGCCAAATACACTGTCAATTTTGATGAGTATTTGGTTGTCCAATCAACTGTAATGCCTACTCATTAAATTAATGTTAAAGTGGGTGAGTATTCCACAAACACTCTCAGATGAATCAGTGCGAGACAATATGTGACAAAGCTGGTCCTTTGAAGAATAGGTATAGTTCCTTCAATGAGTTTTTAGACTGCTTTCGTCTGCCCAATTTCACTCACAAGCCTTGGGTTGGCCTGAGGCTATAGCAGCAAAGACTTGCCAATATGCATGTTTATATGTATTCTCTCTCTCTAATATATTATGATACGTATAGATGTACAATCAAGTACCCTTAAACAATTTACAAGAGTACACACATGCTTCTGGTCAGTTTCGTATCAGGTTGATGGTTCTTCTTGGCCCCGCCGCAGTACAGTCGGATGATGGGGATGTCATATTGGTGGCGAGCCGACATGTCGTGGGTCACTGTTGGTCTGGAACCTTCCCTCTCGGCTCTTTGCATGACAATGCCTTGTGATTGCTGGCTTAGGATGACCCTGGCCTCGTCAAGCTTGAAGAAGACACATGCGTGTCTCATAACCATTGGGTCAGACACCACCTGAATATTTCAGTTTCATGCAGTGTATCAAGAGCAACCAAGCTTGGCAGAGCCTAGGCTTTCTCACTACACTATATTCACCAAAAGACTTCAAAACAACTCAGAATGTTGACGAAACATGCAGTAATTTCAGTGCTGCCACTGCTTACTGCAATAAGTAAAAGCATCACAGTAGCTGTCTACAGGAAGGTGAACTCAGACATAAAATGGATACAGCATGACAATGGTATATGAACAGCAGGCTCTTCAGTTAATTAGCCAACACTAATGACTATGCTATTTTTTCACCACTTAGGAGAGGGCAATATATATGACATTTTTTTTTTTTTCAGAGTCTCCAAAACTGGTAGAAGGAAGACAGTTACCCTCAAATTGGTGACATGGCTCAAGTGATTGCAAATACTGGAACTCTGCTAAAAGCACCTGAAGAAGTGGTGATGTTAAACCAGGTGACAGATTAAGTCTACCACCAAAGAATTCTGAACACAAAGAGCCAAAACAAATATTGCAAACATCTTGTCTGAAGCTCTAACATTCCTGTCAATCCCATCATAGACAATTACTTTATTTTATTGAACTTGAAAGAATGAAAGACAAAAGTGAACTTGGTATATTTAACCTGACAAAGATGTCAGAACAGTGCTCACATCATTGATGATGATACATATTTCAAGCTTGTATGTAAAAACTTTCTTTTCTTCCCCACTTCCAGCCCTTTCCCTCTTTCAAAGAAATCTTAATTTAAAGATAAGAAATAACAATAAAGTTAATGAAACATTGTTTTTATTATTTTTTGATTAGTTGATTTTTTTTTTTTCAAATTTACCATCATTGGAGAAGCACTGTATTAAATAGCTTTACAATAATACATGAGCCAATGAGGGAAGCCTCTGTGCAGTCACTCGATCTGCTAGAAACAGCAGTCAAATCTTCAGATCACACCCTACCATCTTGAAAACAAAACAAAAGGGGAAGGTTGTATTGGTTAATGTAGTTTTGGGCATACAAAAAATAATAGTGGACGGTCAAGGCTAGAATGCCTTTGATCACGGTTAACCTGGAACTAAATGGCACCAACACACACATAGTAAACGTTTATTTACATATACCTTATACCACTGAACAGAGAAGAAACTATACAACACAAAAATGTCTCAAACATTTAATAGGTCACCACTACTTTTGCTGTGTGTGAAGAGGCTGGCAAAAGTTTGGCTCTCTCTCTCTTGAAGATACACATAGAAATTATTGGTAGAAAGAAAAAATAATAAACCATTGCAACTGATTTATGACGCCCATCCCAACAGGACCATATCACCACTCTACTCTGTCTAAAGAAAATATATACCAAAGTAGAGCAATGATATATATATATATAATGGCAGTCTGACAAGGACCACTACAGTTGAAATTTTCAAATCTTTTCCTTGTGAAATGAAATCTATACTCTAATTATATGCATAGCGTGTTCATTCAGTTAATGTTTGAATACTCTTAAGTCTGATTATACATACCCCACCCCACACAGGGCTCATAACTACAGGTGACTTGGGTATTCTAAGCTGGCAAAGTCCATCACATTCCAGGGCAGAAATGCAACTAATTTCCTCTAGTGAGAGAGAGACAGGAAGAATCAACTTCAGTACTGGAACTTTCTTTATTGACTTCGAAAGGGTAAATGACAAAGTTGGCTCCAATAGGATTTGAACTCAGAGCACAATGAGCCAAAACAAATACTGAGACATTTTTAATCCAATGCCCTCACAACACTGCCAATTCATTGCTGCCCCAACACATACATACTTGAAAGCTAGTGATAGCAAGCTGACATGCATTGATAAGGTACTTTCCATTTAGCCATGAATGAGTTGGGATGTGTGTGTGTGTGATCTGCATTATGTGTGTGTTTGTATTATATACTTCATCTACTAATATAGTGCCAGATGGTATTAAGAACACCTGATCAAGCCACTGACCATTTTGTACAGAAACATGCACCAGTATGGCAATAGAGTATTACAGTTACGCCTAGCACACATCTCATGACTACATCTTCCACCCAACACCTTTTTCATGTATTTGGCAAGCATCAGTATAAATTCTCACTTTTTATTTATTAATTCTTTTGACTGTAAGAAGTCTGAAACTGCCGAAGGTTCTTTGATACAAAGCTGCTTTATTTTTAAATGTTTACATTTATCTCTAAACCTTCCATCATAATTTTATGCAAGAACCTTTAAGATGTGTTCCAAACATAAGCTAAATAATGAGAAAGTTATATTACTAAATCACTCAAAATTCTTGATTATTTTCCAAATTATTTGAAAATTATAGGCAGTGTCTTCATTAGAAATATGGTAAAGAACAGATTAATACTTCCTCTTTTTCTTCTTTTATTATCACCTTTCTATCTATTGAAATGTAGTTGCTGAAATGTGTCAGAGAATTAGAAGACTTTTTACCGTAAAAAATTTTAAGGAAGAAAAAAAAATTGTATGTAGGTGTATGCATAGGCATGAGTTTATATATATATGTGTGTGTGTGTGTGTGTTATACACAGTGCATTAGTACAACTAATCTTATATGAACAAAGGAATCCATTACTCCTTATTAATTTCACAGGAAGGGGTGATATGTGGCTTTCATCCCATTCCCAAAAGTATTAGCAAAGTAAGTAAAACAGTTGCAACTAGAAAGAAATCTGGATGATACAACAGATTTAAATTGTCAAGAGCTTACTACATAAAATTTGACACTTGGCATACATAGACACAGACACACATACAGGTTAAGGTTTACAAATGAGAAAATGTACTCAGTATATGTAGAGTTTATTTTGTCCCCTCTCAGTCACTCTAACACACACAACCAAAGAAGCCCAAATTAGTGAAGGAGTGAATCAGCTTTGAAAAATATATATATCCACGAGCCAGTAATCCACAAACTATAGAGTTTCTCTTATGGAAACCATTAATTTATCATAATACAAATTTGCCAGCTTGTATGAGTGTTCATAAATCTGGTAATCCTGGTATATATCAATTCTGGTCTTCAAAAATTAAAACTGTTAACACTATTACTGTCATTTTTGATGGCATGTCCACTAGTGTGTATATACATGTGTGTGCACACACACACACACACATACAATCAGGTATAACACCAATTTTCTGGCAATTCATGGTCCAGCACCTCTTTTTATCCAGATATAATAATCATGGGTGAACAGACTAGGTAATTCATGTTAGCATGTAGCATTAGATTTGATTTTAAAGCTTTCTATCTTCATATTATTATAGTTGACAGATAGGGAGAATGTTTTCCAACTTCATAATATATTTCTTGTGAATTATTATATAGTCTAGTAAAAAAGATAATCTAGCATGGGTTTGGAACTATGAGTGCCAGCAAATTAATAATGTATTGTATATATATATATATTCATCATCATTTAACATCCATTTCCCTGCTTATATATATACATATCTTTATCCATTTTCTCTGCTAATACATGTATATATATATAAGTATTTTCATAGAAAAGGTACAGAGCTATTTAATTACATAATAAACAACAATATGATTATTCCATTACCAAAGGTTTCAAGAAACTAGACGATTCTTACAGAAACATCCAGCCCGTTCATCAGATAAACATAATTATTTTATCTGATGAATGGGTTGGACGTCTAGTTTCTTGAAACCTTTGGTAATTGAATAATTATATTGTGTTGTTTATTATGTAATTAAATAAAACATATATATATATACATATAGAAGACTCTGTAAAGTGGTTGGCATTAGGAAGGGCAGTCAGCCATAGAAACCAAACCAAAAACGTAATGTATACGCAAGACGTGATGACCTGACTAGTCTAGTCTCAGAACATGACAACTTATTTAAACCATACAAGCATTGGAAAATAAACGTTAAATGATCATAATAATACACACGCACATATATACGTAATATGGGTAAAAGTTGAGGCAAAGAAAGTTATGCCAACAATTTCAAGCTCAATGTAATTCCACAATCGGCAAAATAAATAAATAAATAAATAAAATATATAAATCTAATCGATTCATCACAGGGATAATCCATTCAGTATTAGGAATTAAACTTTGAGCACATAATAATAATAGATGGAAATTCAAGATGAAGAAATTTAGAAACCTAAGAATTTTTTTATTTATCTTACAATGTCTTAATTACTTCATCTTGGATTTCCAACCATCATTATATACATACATATAGATACACACACACACACATATATATATGTAATTCATTTTGCCTCCCTTATGGCAAACATTTTGATATCCCAGGAGAGAGATTAGTTTAACTGAAATAAATCCAAAAGGAAGCTTACAAAGACAGATTTTGTTGTTTTTGTTTACATTCATTATATCTAGGGTAAAAAAGTAACTGGATCTCTGTTTTGTTGACAAGTATTCTAGTCGGTTGTTCAACTGAGCTGTCTGCTAATTGTAGTCAAAGTGACTGAATATTCCACAGACACTTGTACCTTTAACATAACCTCCATTTGAATAACAAGTTCAGACATTCTGATGGGCCTCCACACTTTCCATCTACCGAATTTGACACACAAAGCTCAATTCGATCAGAAGCTATGGTTCAACTCCAATATATAACAAGTTTGATAGAATGATATACCTGTAAGATAGAAACACAGAGGGGAAATCCTTCTCCTCAGTTATATGTAGCACCTATTGACACTTTTGATTCAGAGTGTAGTGTGTGTTGTACTTGTCAATAACTTTTTTCTTCATTTTCTTTTATTTCTTATTTCTACATTTCACCATCATAGATCTCATACATTCAAATAGATAAATAGGCAGATAGACAGAAAATGAGAGGGAAAATATATTTTTTGCAAAAACAATTCTATAAGTAGAAAATCAAAATTACAATAGGTATTTCAAGTGGGGACAAAAAAAAATCCCCCAGCTGACCGATTCCCAAGCCCTTAGTTTCCTCTTTTTTTTTATTTCCTCCAGTTGGTGTTGTTGTTGTGCCCCTGAAACTGATGGTCATAAAGTAGGATAACAACAAATGAATTCCATGATGGATTTAGTTTATACACAATCAGCCAGTTGTTGTTGTTGTTGTTGTCGTCATCGTTCAGCAGGCTGCAACAGGTAACAACCATAAATGGCAACAAACAGTGCTGCAGTGACAGTAATGCCGATGTGATGGAGATGATGATGATGATGATGATGATGATGATGATGAAAATGATAGTAGTAGTGATGGTGGTGGTGGTAGTAGTAGTATTGGTGATAGTAATGTTGATGTTTATTATAATGATAATAATGGGAAATGACATCCTACAAACACAACTATCATCTTCGCCAAAGTTGGTTTCCGAGCCATTCAAGGGCTTGGTACAACCTACAAGATAAAGAAGATAAATATTCAATTTAAAAAATAAAAAAAAACAGTTTGTGAAAAAAAGTGGAAAATACAGATTAAAAACAGCAATGAGTGTGCCATAAAATAATTCTAATTTAAACACAGGGGGAGGGGAAAATTCATTACATCAACACCAGTACAGGACTGGTACTTTATTTTATCAACCCCAGAGTTGACTTTAGCAGCATTTGAATTGAGAATATAAGCTGGAACAAATACTGCAATGGCATTAAATCGAACCCAGTGTGTTACTTGTTCTTTATTTTATAGAGGCAGAGTTAACCTTGGCAGGATTTGAAATCAGATCATAAAAGGCCATAACTCTAAACTGCAAAGCATGTTGCCCGATATTGCCAATCCACCAGTATTTGTACAATGGAATGTGTGTAATATGTCTTTAGAAAAGCAACTTCTTCAAACCTGATCTACTGCACTTACGTTCACCATTTATCATCACTCAGCATCATTTTATGTCTGTTTTACCATACTTGCATGGGTTATCTGGGTTTTCTCTAGTGTTTCTCTCAGTACTTGGCTACTTGTCTGTTGTTATTTCTTTTTTGAGGTTCCTGAGATCACCTTTCACAGCTTCTTCCCATATCTACCATGGTCTTCCTCTTCTACAGGTTCTTTTCATTTGGATTGCTCAGCACTTCTTTACCCAACTGTCATCATTGACATGCATCACATGTCTGTACCAGCTCAGTCTTCTCATTTGAACATTCCTAAGTTTTTCTCTCAGTTCGTTTGTATTCCATCATACATTCTAGTAGAGTGTACTTAGCTAAGTTTTTTTCTCAGCCTTTGCACATCCTCTACATTCAGCAACCATGTATTATAACCATGAAGCATCACACTTCATACACATGAATCATAACATTTAATCTTCACTCAGAGAGATTCCCTTTGTTGCTAGCTGAGGTAATAGTACCCTGAGCTTTTCCACTGCTTTTATTCTGGCTACTATGCTTTCAGAGCACTTTCCCCTCCACTGCTGATTAAATCTAATAAGCAACAGAAGCTATCAATTACTTCTGAGGAGCCTTCCAAGCACTGGAAAGAATTTATGTTACTGCTAACTACTGCTGCACATCTGTCATATGCAATGCCTGTCACATGCAATTCTCTGTTAGCCTGCCTGTAATCCCATTAAACCTCTTGTGCACCCATAGTTTATATTGGGTACACCATATAGAGTTTCTAACTCCACCATTTCTGCATGTACTCAGACACCACACACAACTCCACACAAGGTGATGCCATACATGGCCTCACCCAAACATATTTACACCATACCCCACCATTCATACAGCATTTTATAAACATTACAAAATCAACATCATAAGGGCTAAATATAGCATTTGGTGGAAGGTATTAATTTTTTTGTGTGGAATGATATACTTACCCTTCACCTGTAAGGGCACAGCAGGCTTGAATATGCCATACATGGTCCTTTATTGAGGTCAAGTTGAGTTGTTGGGAGATCTCAGCAGCAGACATGGAGCCCTTGATATCTTGCTTGTTAGCCAGAATCAACATGGCAGATTTACGCAAATCCTAATGAGAAAAAGATGAAAGAGGGACATATATGAATAAATTGTTCACTTCACAATCATGTGCTTTCAGATTTGGTCCCACAGACTTGGACTGGCCATGAAATTTAAGAGATAGAAACTGTGAGGAAGCCTGTCATGAGTCTGTATGTGTTATCACCATTTAAGATCTATATATATAAAAATCTATTTTCTGAAGAGAAGAGTAGCACTACTTTTGAACTTTCAGAAAATTAAACTTATACTCTACTTACATGTATGGATGAAATGGTAAAAAAATCATTATGTAATGGAGTTGTGAAACAAAATCTATACTCTAAATGACACTTTTAAACATCAAAATATTAAAACTTCATAAATATATTCTCCACTCATGAGAATTTCAAAAGTATGCCATCTAAACATGTGTTGATTAGTTGCCTCAGCTTATAAATGGAGCTTGGAATTTTTCCTATTTCTCAGATATAAAATAGGGGGCCAGCTTATATTTGAGTATATACGGTAAGTGCTTTTAAAATGTTGTCTTACCATTCTGAATCGTTTTTTAACACAAACCCAAAGTTCTATAATTGAACTTTCTATATAGAGCTTTATGCCTTTTGAAAACTTACCTCATGAGCCATCATTGTATAAAGTTCTTGTTTGGTAATTGATAAACGTTCTCGATCACAGCTGTCCACAACAAGAATCACAAACTACAAAGAAAAGAAAAAATAATAATTCAGATATGTTTTTAACAAAACAAACCACAATATATATAATGAATCAATATAATGTTCTCTAATTTATTAAGTTGTTAAGGCACTATCGAAAACTTCATTTACATTCAATGATTCATAGGTAATTGAGACATTTATATATTGTTGCAACATGTATTTTTACAGGAAGATGCCCTCAACAGTGAAATATGAGTGGAATTTATAATTGGTTAAGCTGTTTGAGGTATGCAGGGTTATAAACTTTGTCTACACACGCACACATACACAAAATATAATGGTTCTGGAGTGAATGGGCCTTGCATTGGTTTTGACAAAGCTTTCATCAACGTAACTCTCTACACATTTGTATTGTGGTATAAGTGACTAAGAATTACACAGTTACTTGTAGCATGAATGTAACCTTCAAATAAATTCAACATGATACTGTGTGCAAAACAATTAGGCTTTCAAACTACAAATAGAGACCATCTGACAAGCTTCTATACAGTTTCCAACTACCCAATTCCACTCACAGAGCCTAGATCAATCAAAGGCTATGGTACAAGTGAGATTGAACCCAAAACTTTGTGATTGAGAAGTCAATAGCTTAACCACTCAGCCATATGCTCATTGTAGCTCTGTAGTAAAGTTTATTTTATTCACACAGTTAATGTTCCCTACTCAATAATTAAAAATGTAAAATTAAATAAAAAATAAATTATATATACTGTAAAGAGTATAAGAGTCAGTTTATATGGTGGATTACAGTTTATATGGTGGATTATATGGTGTAATTTTATGTGTGTAGGAGTTTACCTTGGATAGGTAGGTAACATGGTAAAAACCTCCCAGTCCACACTGTAAATGTGGTTGGTGTTAGGAAGGGCATCCAGCCGTAGAAAACCTGCCAGACAGTCCTATACGAGCAAGACACGGTCACCCGACCAATCTTGCCTCAAGTGGGACAATTCTTGTCTAAACCCATACTAGCGTGGAAGATAGACGTTAAACAATGATGATGATGAGGTTGAGCGGGCTCCGAACTGTGAATCCACAGTATCAATGATTACAGACCTCCAAGTATGGTGACCACAGACATCCAACACAGAGATTGTCAGTCAGTTATGATTACAACAGTAAACACTGTATATACAAAGACCAAATATGAATTCAGGATCCGACATCATCGTATGTTTTCAACTGGAGGGGCTCTGATGCAACAGCATCACAAATAAGCTCGCCTTGAGAGTAGCAGTGTGCAAAACTCCATTATTAACATGATTACTGAAGTTGAAAGCACTGTAGATGTTTTATTTCAAGTCTTTAAGCAACATTTGACTCTCATTGCCACAATAAATTTTTTTTTAAATATAAAAGATACCCTCACTTTAAATTTTAATGGCTAGCAATTTCTTTCACTCTTTAATTTTTTGTAACCATTGACTGCAGTCATGAAGAGGCTTTTAAGGGTTAAATTAGTTATATCAACCCCAGCACTTTATCTGGTACTTATTTCATTGATCTCATAAGAGATGAAAAGTAAAGGGTCGAAATTCAGACGGAATACCACAAGGTATTTTTGTTCAGTATATTGATATTTCTTTTCTTTTTGCTCATACCCCACTAATACACACACATATTATAGATACCCATACACAAACAGAATTTCACACTGTTCCCAACTACCAAGACTATGGATAAAAACACCTCACCAAAGTGTCATATGGTAGGACTCAACCCAGAATCACATAGTTACAAAGCAAAAAACAGCCAAACAGAAAATAGAAAGGACATAGAAACAACTCTAAAAAAGTTCTGGTAATTCAGGGAATGGCATGGCTGTGTAGTTTCAAGTTTGATCCCAATGTGTGGCCCCTTTGGCAAATGTCTTTTACTTAGCCTTGGGCTGACCAATGGCTTATGAATAAACTTTGGTAGACTGAAACCGTGCAGAAACCTGTCACACATACACACATATGTATGTGTGTGTGTGTGTATATATATATATATATAGAAATTCCATTTTGTGTCCCAAATGCAAAGTTTGGGTGCATAAAAGATGTAGTGGGATCACAGGTAAGCTAACTAAGAACATAGATTTTACATGTGGCCGGTGTTCTGGGGCAATAAGTAGCAGCAAGTGCCCACAAAATACTAGCTCTTTCAACTGCGCAGAGGGTTCTATAGAAATAGTGGACAGCTTCCGTTACCTGGGTGACAAAATCAGCAGTGGGGGAGGGTGCTCTGAAAGTACAGTAGCTAGAGTCAGAACTGGGTAGAAAAAGTTCAGAGAGCTTATACCACTATTAGCCGCTAAAGGGTTCTCCCTAGAAATGAAAGGCAGGTTGTACGATGCCTGCATACGAACAGCAATGTTGCATGGCAGTGAGACCTGGGCATTGTGTGCAGAGGATATACGCAGACTAGAGAGAAACGAAGCTTGCATGCTCCGCTGGATGTGTAATAGTAATATACGTGAACGACAAAGCATAAACGAACTAAGGAAAAAATTAGAAATAAGAGGGATCAGATGTTGTTTACTCGAGAGAAGGCTACGTTGGTATGGTCACGTGATGCGCATGAAAGACGACAGCTGTATAACAAAGTGCAGGGCAATAAAGATAGACGGTAGCCACGGAATAGGCAGACCCAGAAAAACCTGGGACGAGCTGATAAACTCCGACCTCACACACTTACACCTCACCAAGACAATGTCACTGGACCGAGACCTTTGGCGGTACTCAGTAATAGAGAAGACCTGCCTTACCTAAATACAAAGTAAAGCCTACTACAGTCAGTAGGCATCTCTAACAAAATACACCCCCGTCCCACCCACCCCACCCCCACCCCATCCACACCGCCCCCTTCTATGTAAAGTTATGTTGGTGCCACACCATCCAGGCCGAAACAAATGAGATTGTGAAGGTGTCACGACAAAAAAACACACAGTCCACGCTGTAATGTGGCCATGTAGGCAACACGGTAAAAACCTCCCAGACCCACACTGTAAACGTGGTTGGTGTTAGGAAGGGCATCCAACTGTAGAAAACCTGCCAGACAGTCCTATGCGAGCAAGACAATCACTCTTGCCTCAAGTGGGAAAACCCCCGTCCAAACCCATGCAAGCGTGGAACACGGACGTTAAACGTTGATGATGATGATGATGATATATATACACTTAGAAAATGTAGAAAATTTTGAATGCAGAAAATAACTGAACACAGTTGATTACTAAAAATAATAGGTTAGGAAATCAGGTAAAATACCCCTATAGACAGAAAAACATACTCAGCAGCCGCTACAGAGAATCAAACTCTGTACCTATGTGTGTGTCTCTCTCTCTCTATATATATATATATATGTGTGGATGTGTGTGTGTGTGTGTGTGTGTGTGTGTGCGTGTGCGCGTGCGTGCGTGTGTGCGTAGTGAAGCTGAATTTTGTAATAAATATCCAAGTAGGCAGAGCATGTAATTCAGGGGACGAGTAGTGTTACATAAAAGATTTTATCGACAATACATTCTCCAAAAACATGAAATATGGCCAAACTACTGATGAGCTGGGAGAGTTTAGATCCTCCTAGTGAAATGTGTTTTCAGATAATGTATTGTTGATGCAATAAAATCTTTTATATATATATGAGCCTGTGTCTGGGTGAATTTATCATTGCCCATGTCTTCATGTAGACACCAGTTAAAAAAAAAAACGATGCTATTCATATCCTGCAGAGTAGCAGTTCACTGGAAAAGATGAGTGGCATAAAGTAAAATACTGAAAAATATTTCAACTCATGCCCCCCATGGAAAAGCTGACTTTATATATATATATATATATATATATATATATAGCGGCGATGAATTAGTTTTGCGAGGTTTTTTATATGAAATCGTGTGTCGAAACAAATATTGTTATACTTGGGGAGGGTCATATTGCCAGAATTAATAACAGAACACACTCACTGTTTGGTTGGTTTCGCTTCTCGCTTCTGTGTCTTTTATATCGGTAATCTAACTTACTCGGTCCTCAATGTTGCCATTGACTGACCGACGGTCAAAAATAATACAGATACAATATAGACACAAACACATATATATAGTTTATCATAAATCTTTCGTTGCACATCTGCAACATCGTCAGTGGTGTTATATTTTCCTCCTGTTGTATTGTATGTCTACGCCATTTTTATTCAGTCTGTCTATATATTTATTTATTTATTTGCTTGTTTGTTTATTTTATTTTGTCTTCTTTGCGCATGCGTTTGCGTGTGTGTATAGTGTTTTGTTTGCTGTGTGATGGGTGACTAGTGTGTGTTTATGTGCTTGTTGTTATTGTGCTTGTGTATGTATTTATTTATTTATTTATTTTATTTTATTTACTCATGTATACTTCTCTTAGGTCAGTGTTGTTTGTTTGGGTGTTATTGTTATTCCATTCATTCTTTCTGTTTAGCCTTGGTCTTTTAATTTCTATTTCACTGGCCTCTCTGATTTGCCTATCTGCTGGGTCATTTCTATGTTTAGATATTATTCTAATTTCTATGTTGTCTATGTTACCGTCATGTTGTTGTCTAGCATGTTCGTATAGTACTGACCCGTTTTTTTGTCCTTTTAGTTCCCCCCAGTGTTGGTCTATCCTTTCACCTATGCTACGAGCTGTCTCACCTATGTATGTTGTTGTCATGTTTCTGCAAGTACCCTCTGTACATCTTATGCTATAGACTACGTTTCTAGTTTTACAGTTTATCCGGGGGTTCACCTTACATATACATTTCCTATTGGTACAGTGGGTTTTCTTAAAAGGGTAGGTTTTGCTGATCAGGGATTTTATGGTGGTTCCTGGCTTTTCTACCACCTTTATTTTTAAGTGGGTCTTTCTCAGGGCCTTTCTACACTGGTTAGCTAATTTCCCTCCAGGGGTAGCGTTCACAAACATGACACTCTGGTATCTCTGGTTGTCGTACCATGAGGTGGCTTTCCCTATCTTATGTCTAGCCCTATCTAAGCTATTCCATGATTTGCTCCTGTATAATGGGCAAATTCCTTTCATGTCCAGTTTTATGAGGGTCTTATACTTTTCCATGGCTCCTTCGTATACTCTGACTCTGTCTCTTTGGTTGTAGCCAGAGAACTGCATGCGGTTGATGAAGTGTTGGATGTGTCTTTCCATTTCTGTTGGGTCGCACATGCGGGACACATTCTTCATCACTCGTACCAAATCTGCGATCAGAATATTAAACTTAGCACTACTGGACATTGCTGAGTTTTTGAGTATCAGGTATTTGGAGGCCATGGGTTTAGCATAGTGTGAGTGGAGAATTTGGGCTCTCTCGTCTATAGTGTTAATCCAGAGTTCTGTGTCTAATACAGGTAGTCTATTGTTAGGGTGTTTGGAAGGGAAGTCGATAGTTACAGTTATACTCTGGTGTATGGAATTAGCTATCTGCTGGATGCTTTCCATCGTGCTACGTTCTAAATCAAACTTGTTAGTGCTCTCTAGTGGGGGTGTTCTTATAACTATATTGATATCGTCTACATAACGAGAGTACATGATGAGGTCTATGGAGCTCGCATTAAGGAGATCTTTAAGTCTCCTTTCCCACCATACCATGAAAAGGTTGGCAACATCACCAGCTATGCTGACGCCGATGGCTGCTCCCTCATTTTGGGTGTAGATCTTCTCGTTGAACTTAAATATGTGGCCCTTTAGGGTAGTTTTGATACTAGCCCCTATTGCATGTGCGACCATTTTTCTTACCTGATCATTGTTTTGGGGGGGTCCGTATAGCTTTGGTCCACCCAATCCACCTTCCCATGGGAGTCTTTTTTGCCATTGAGGTTATGGTGGGGGGGGGGGGGTCTACCTCTTATAGGTCTACTAGGGCAGAAACATCTAAGGTCATGGCTGTCTAGGTAGTCAGTGTCGTAGGTAAGTCTAAGTAGGAGGCCCAGTTCGTCTGTGTCGACGTCGCAGAACTCCACCTCACTCTCAATGATCATCTCCACACATCTTTTCACAGCAAAATCAATGTTAATGGATGGGTACAGTGACACCACATTCATGCTGCCTATTATGCAGTTGGATAGGCTCCTGTTTTTGTTGCACTCACTGATTCTGCTGATATATATATATATAGAGAGAGAGAGGGAGGGAGAGAGAGATTATGAAAACCCAAAAAAGGGGGTGGGGCCAAAACAAACAAAAAAGAAATGTTAAATAAACATGGATATTTTGCACACCCCCATCACATTCAAAACACAAAACTGAAAATCAAGTTGTAGAAATAACAGTGATACTTTATGACAGTAGTAATGCAATAAAAAATGTGTGTAAAAAGATATCCATACCTCTGCATTTGTGTAATATGTGTTCCAAGCAGAACGTAACGATTCCTGACCACCAATATCCCACATTAGAAAACGGATATTCTTCCATATCACCTCTTCCACATTACTCCCAATCGTGGGAGAGGTGTGAACTACTTCATTCATCAGGCTGAAAAATATGAAAATATATATAAACAAAATAAATTAGATATTTAAATTTGTTGGTATTGCTATTTTTAATGTCAATTGTTAAAAGATTTATTTTAACTCAATGTCCTGTACCACATGAAACCACATTAGCAAGACATTCTTGAAAAGTACAAAGCCACCTTTATTAGTCTTCATTATTGTAAATTTTTACAATCATCTGTCCATTATAGATGTTTGAATTAACCTGTGTTTAGATATTTTCTGCTAAATCCTTAATATCTTTGCCTCAAACAACTAAGCAAGTTGACAAGTGTGAGCTATTGCAGTATTTCAACCAGCTAGAAATTCCAGGCAAATCTCCTTCAAATTACACACCACCATCTTAAAAGAAGGTTGGGGGAGGGGAGTATAATGTAGTCCTAGATACACCATTGTTGAAAAGTATTTGATCAGTCAACTTTAAGGTAAACAACAACTAAATGTCAACCCCATTAATGGTCATAGATATTCTTCAACAACACTGGATATTCTTGTATTTTGTACTTTTATTAATCTTTCAATTTAACACTTTCATTGCTGTATTTTTAATGATATATCCTAGAGTCAAAAGGACTTAAAATTAACCTGGCTAAGACCAAAGTACTAGTTTGTAGGAAAGAAAACAAGGCGGCGGTCCCTTCTGGGAAATGGTCGTGCTCGGTGTGTAGGAAAGGCGTAGGTAGAAACTCCATTTTATGTCCTAAATGCAAAGTATGGGTGCATAAAAGATGTAGTGGGATCACAGGTAAGCTAACTAAGAACATAGATTTTACATGTGGCCGGTGCTCTGGTGCAATAAGTAGCAGCAAGTGCCCACAAACTACTAGCTCTTTCAATTGCGCAGAGGGTTCTATAGAAATAGTGGACAGCTTCCGTTACCTGGGCGATAAAATCAGCAGTGGGGGAGGGTGCTCTGAAAGTACTGTAGCTAGAGTCAGAACTGGTTGGAAAAAGTTCAGAGAGCTTATACCACTATTAGCTGCTAAAGGGTTCTCACTAAAAATGAAAGGCAGGTTGTACGATGCCTGCATACGAACAGCAATGCTGCATGGCAGTGAGACCTGGGCATTGTGTGCAGAGGATATACGCAGACTAGAGAGGAACGAAGCTTGCATGCTCTGCTGGATGTGTAACAGTAATATACGTGAACGGCAAAGCATAAACGAACTAAGGAAAAAATTAGAGATAAGAGGGATCAGATGTTGTTTACTCGAGAGAAGGCTACGTTGGTATGGACACGTGATGCGCATGAAAGTCGATAGCTGTATAACAAAGTGCAGGGCAATAAAGATAGACGGTAGTCACGGAATAGGCAGACCTAGAAAAACCTGGGACGAGCTGATAAACTCCGACATCACACACTTACACCTCTCCAAGACAATGTCACTGGACCGAGACCTTTGGCGGTACTCAGTAACAGAGAAGACCCGCCTTACCTAAATATATAGTAAAACCTACTCCAGCCAGTAGGCATCGCTAACAAAATACACCCCGTCCCACCACCCCCACCCCCACCCCATCCACACCACCCCGTTCTATGTAAAGTTATGTTGGTGCCGCGCCATCGAGGCCGAAACAAATGAGATCGTGTAGGTGTCACGACAAAAAAACACACAGTCCACGCTGTAATGTGGCCGTGTAGGCAACACGGTAAAAACCTCCCAGACCCACACTGTAAATGTGGTTGGTGTTAGGAAGGGCATCCAACTGTAGAAAACCTGCCAGACAGTACTATGCGAGCAAGACAATCACTCTTGCCTCAAGTGGGACTACCCCCGTCCAAACCCATGCAAGCGTGGAACACGGACGTTAAACGTTGATGATGATGATGATGATGATATACTGCTTATGTGTTTCAATTAATTTTGAAAATAACCAAAAATTTGGAGGAATTTAATGAAATAACTACTTTTTCACTAGTTTAGAATACTTAACACAAATTTCTAAAATAAAATTGATGGAAGGTTTTAATATTTTTAAATTAGCTGTTTCAAGCGTTTTAGACTTATAGAGGGAAATCATTTTTTCTGGCCACCTTAACAAGCATCTCTGTCAAATTCAGTTATTTCTATCACTCATTTTTACATTTGTTTCTATAAAGCTTAATGTCAAACATATGTGATTGCCAAGCATAATTGGTTTTCTGGCCACAATGCTTGGGGTCCACTGTTTGGAACTAGCTTACCCTGTCCAACGACAGGTTCTAAGCTAACATGGTAATGTTGCTGTTTTTGTTATTTTATTTAATTTGAGAATTTCTTCCACAACTGCATGCCCTTCCATAATCTAACTACACAATTTTGAAACAAGAAATGTCAATCAAAATATATTAAATGAAATTCCAGCCAGATGCATTAAACATTAATTATGTATCCTGCTTAAGGACATCACTTTAGTTTTTATCAGGTTGTCTTTGTTTAGCCACCAAGTCAACATGAGCAATTAGCAACTAAATATCCCTTAAATCATCCTACCATCTTTTAAAAAAATAACAGGAATGACACACTGGGTTTCCAGGAGATGCCAAAGTATACAGGAGCTCATATTAGTTTTGAGAGACAATTTAAAAGTTGGTTAAGGCAATTATGTATATGTACTTATGTGAAGATTTGAGCTGTAAAAGATATATGGACCACTACTGGTTTCAATGTGAAGAGTTCTAGTTATCTGGGCAACAGAATGGCCTACTCTTTAAATTAATGTGTAAGTGGCTGAATATTCCTCAGACACATGTATGCCAAATGTAGTTCTCAAAGGTTGGCTCCGTAAATTACAGGTACAGTTAATCTGACAAGCTTCCATTTTCTGTCTACCCAATTTCACTCACAAGACTTGGGTCAATCTGAGGCTATAGGAAAAAGGCACTTGTGAGGGATGCTATACAGCAGTGCATTCAATGAAAACTCTTCAACTGTGTATAACTGTTAGCAAAATGACAGAAGCAGTAGAGAGCAGAGCAAAATGTCTCACAATATTTAGTGTCATCTTATTACTTTCTGAACTGAAGGTTAACTGTAAATGTCATCCCTAAGTTGTTCAATAAACCACATGCCAGGTATCTAAATTAGTCAATACAATCAATCCTATCTGTAGAATATATGGATTGAAACCATACAGTGGTCAAGCTGTTGATTATTGTTGCAGTTAACTGTACAACCCTTCCAATATAGCTATTTTACAACTAGATTAACTGGCTCAGCAAAAGTTCAGAACTTGTGACCAGAGACACAATACCAGAATACTGATGTTAGAATAAACAAGCTCAACTAGTTTACTAGTTTGCAGATATTTCTTTGACTCAGCCAACCAGCCAAATTGAATAGAATAATTTCAGATTTTAGTTCAATGATAAAATATAGCCACAAAAAAGGCTCACAGTACACCATGTAAGGTGGTTGGCAGTAGAAAAGATACCCTACTGTAGAAACCATGACAAAAAGTGTTAAGAAGACTTTTCACTTGTGTCCAGGGCGTGACACCTTTTTAGAATTGGTGACCTACATGATGAATGCAGCTAGTACACACTGTTAAGTGGTTGGTGATAGGAATATCATCCAGCCATTGAAAACTTGCTAAATAAAGGGATGGAAGGACTCTTCAGTTATATCAAAGACATGACAACTTCCCTAGTTCTGGTTCCATGATAAAATGCACTTAGTAGATCACAGGAATGTATGTCAGCAAGATAAAGGGCCCCCAGCTTGTCTGAGCAATCAAAAAAGTGAGGAAAAGTAAGTAAACGAGATGCAGGCACCTGGCCAATTAAATGAGGATGATGATGATGGTGGTGGTGATAACAGAATTATATAAAGAGTTCTGAATGACACTGTTGCTATTATTACTTTTTTTAATGTTTTTACTACACTTTAAACCTCACTGCTCTGTTGACTTGCCTAATTTTCTATTATTTTTTGTTTTATGTCAAACAGGTTTATTATTTCCAAGTACATGTGTCAATTATCCTGGCCTAATCTAAATACTTCCTCTTCATCTATATACTGAAAGGAGACTATAATTGTGGTTGATCAATTGGGTCAGGCAATGTGTGTGTGTGTGTCTTCATTTGACACCATCTTGTTAAACAGGTTATATTTCTCAAAGAGGGCAAAGATATTAGATTAAGTAAATATTAAATTAACCAGATTGCTAGGTTTTAGTCTTTTTATTCCCTCCTTCCCCCTTACTGATCATGCTTTTCTCATTTTGTCTTGTCTTCAAATTCACTTCAACCATTCAAAGCTAACTATACAAACTGGCCAAACACTTTTATGTCCTTTAAAAACACATTTTGAAGGTCCATTTACAATTCCCATCACCACCATATCATTTAAAATTATTTTCTTCCATAATCTTTCTTTCTCTCTCTCAATGCCTATGCTTACAAAATTACAATTAACTATCAGAGAACTGTTTTTCACAGGTACAGCAAAGACAACCCCATCTAGGAGTTCTGCTCACACCAATTTTCTAATCTTTGGAATTATACTCCAGTGTGTATCTTATCCAAAAGAGTTATTATATATTGGTATTCTTTTAATTGCTAAACCATCAAACCATGAAATGAAAGTAGCATATATTTTTAACATGTCTGAACCTCCCAACATCTCAATGAAACAGTCATAAAAAATAATTTCCCCTCACCTGAAGTATCTCTCCCCCTTTCATGACTACCAGTAGTTTTTCCATAAAGCCAGATAGATGTACTGTAGATTTGACCTCTTGTGTCACTCATTAATGGTCCCATATTCTTATCCAAATTTAGTTACTCTGGCACCAATAAAACCTTCATGTCCAGTATAGGAACCTAGCTGAATCCTCTGCTTATAGGTTTCATCTCTATCTCATCTCTTGGAACTGAAGCTTCCTTTCTAATTGCACTATTGCAGCATAAACCAAATTGGATCTTTCTGATAGAATGCACCTTAAGGTTCAATATCTTCTACAATCTTCTTTCTGTACATTAACAACCTACTTGCTATCAATTCTAACAATGCACATGTGCACATACTTGTATATATACATGATACACAGATCTCATCCACACACATCCTAAACAGCTCACACTAAACATTTTCTAGTTAAAAAGAAACTTCTGAACCATTCTTCAATAAGAATTTGACAAACTAGTCTCTTTCAACAGCACAAAGAAATAATCATCACATATATAAAAAAAACAGTGTTGTACCTCACACTTTCTAGTCATGCTCAACACACACCTAGACCACAAATATACTTACATAAAATTGCCAAAACTAAATAACAAACATTAGATTTCCTATTTAGGACCAGAAAATATTTCAGCCTCTATCAGTGACTGTCACTATGGGAAAGTCCTGTTGTTAAATGCCGCAGTCACATATCACAAACAGCATCTAAAAATAGATTATAGTAATGCACTGGGTAATTGCTGGCCTTGTGCCAAAAGTAGAAACAATTATTCCTCACACGTGTACTTTAAACATAATCCTCAGTGTGTGACAAGGTTGAGCTGTTGAATTACAGGTGCAGTTCATGCAATGGGCTTCTAAATAGTTTCCATCTATGAAATTTTACTCACAAGAAATGGGTCAACATGAGACTATGGTTACTGACAATTTCCCAAGATGCCACACTGTGGGATTGAACCCTGACTCACACATGTTGCTTTCTCTTTCATCTACTGCTACTAAAGCAACCTCAGCACCTTTCAATAAGATATCCACCCAAATTCTCACACTTCTCTCCTCCAAATACCCTGTATTGAGATTTACTGTCCGGGCCCTATAAAAAACACTACACCAAAAATGTAATTGCTCTAGAACTTTACCCTAACCCTATTATTCCAGCAAATGCCATCCATCAGATGTTAGAGTTGAACATTAACTACATTGATCTCACCAGTACAACAATACTCAACAGTAATGAGTATGGACCCCTACTCTTTTAATTAACTTATAAATATATATATGTATGTATGGTCCCATAACTTGAAATACAGCATTTCTTGGACATTTTAAGCCTGGCGGAGCCCATCCATCTCCAGTCCTGAGTAAAGCAAATTTTTTCCAGAGAGAGGAAGAATCGACCTCAGTAGTAGACTGGTACTTTTTTTTTAATCGACCTCAAAAGGTTGACCACAGCAGGATTTGAATTCAGAGAGCCGGAATGAATACCATAAAGCATTCTATCCAATGTTCTAACAACTCTTCCAATTCGCCGCCTGTAACTTATAAATGTGATAATAAAAAAATTTCAAACTTTTCTACACTATATTAAAAGAATCTATATTGAATCAATGTTTATCCTACAATATAATAGAACACCTTTCATACCAACAATAACAACAACAATTGATAAGTTTATCTTTTGATTAGTTATATATACACTCATACAAACACTTGTTTACATATTTATATACCCATAGTTACATATATCTGTATAGCCATGTATTTTGATGGCCCAAAGACAAATAAAAGGAGAATGTTGTTGTTTGGTCCCATGCCAGCTCTGATCAAGCATATCTATGATATTCTGTTTCTTTTGTTTTTTAACCCTTTTTATACCAAACCACCTGAAACTGCCCCTAGTTCTAAAGTGTTCATCACCACCACCATTTAACATCTATTTTCCCTGCTTGCATGGGTTAGACAGGTTGTCATATAATGAGGTTAGCCATGTTAGGTGACCACATCTTGTCCATACAATCTGTTTTAGGCTTGGTTTTCTACTGAATGATGCCTTTCCTAATGCCAACTACATTACAACATGTACTGCATGCTTTTTGGCGTGGCACTTTACGACCCTCTTACAGGTTGGACTGAGTGCTTTTTTTCGTGGCACAAGCATTGAGAGAAAGCAAGTGTGGTGTGCATCCAGCTTTTCATGCAAGCATGGGTTGAACAGGTAAGGTGTATCAGGGGTGTGGAAGTGGGAAGGGGAGTACATTATCGTCTTTGTTATAAACATCTATTTCCCACTCCCACCTGGGCCAGAAAAGTTGTCACACTCTGAAACTAAGCCGGATTGGAGACCATTGTTTTTGTTTTGGCATGGCTTCAATGATCAAATGCCTTTCCAGACTCCACCCAAGTATTTTATCATGGTACAAGGTGAACTTTGCATGTTGGCATAGGTTGAGCTGGGCTAGGATGGGAGTTGAAGGTGGGGGATGCTTTTCCATGCTGGAAGGAGTTGGACGAGCATAAGAGGGGGACTGATTTTCCATGCTAGCAGAAGTTGTTGAATGTGCAAGGTGGAGATGGAGGAAGTGAGCAGATAAATACTAAGGTGAAATACATAGATAAAGGGGGATAGGGGAATATGCAAGATAGAGACATTTATCTAAAAGCTTTCCACTATAATTTCATGTAAAAACCTTTAAATTATATTTCAAACACTAGCTTAATGATAAAGTTAGTAGTATTGAAAAATCCCTCCAAATTCTTGATTATATGAAAATTATAGCCAGTGATGTCATTAGAATTTTAATGAAAGGGTTAATACCATTTAACTCAATGCCCTCAAGTCACCTCATACACACTAATCTTTATCTGATGCTCTTTGTACCAACCACATAACAATTAATCTTGTTGGGTCCAAACTATGAACTTCAGTAAATAAGATATATGTGTGTATATATAATCTAATTATAGTATGGATCCGCTTTTCCGTGCTTGCATGGGTTGGACAGGTCCTTTTCAGCACAGCATATCTCCACACATTGCAATCTTTCATCAGCTCCACTGTGAGTTTCAGCGATTTAAGATCAGCTCTCATCCTCTGTCCAGGTCTTCCTTGGCCTTACTTAAAATTAAATTAATGGCTACAACACACATTTTTGACTAGGAAAAATATTTTATAAATTGGGCATATAAGCCCTTGGAAATAGGAAAAAGTTGACAGCATCACCCATAGGACTCAAACTCACACTTACTGAATACAGTGCTGCTGAGCTTCCATTACACTAGAGGTTAACCACTCACTCCATTCTGTTTTTAAGCTTTTGTTAGGATAAATGTTTTTTGTTTTACAGCTGGATGTCCCTTTCTATCATTAATTGCTCAACTGAGCAGTAAGAAAGGGACTATTACATAGTCACTCAACTAAACTAGAGTAAGAAGAGTTGTGTGTCTTATTTATATATGCAACACAATGGCTATAGTAAGATTTGAAATGACTGCTATTCTTTTATTCTTTTACATGTTTGTCATTTAGTCGATCATGTTGATCCTAGTGCTTATTTTTTTCAAGCCTTGTATTTATCTTACTAATCTCTTTTTGTTGAACCACTAGTTACAGGACGCACATACACACATATATATAAACAGGTTTATACCATTTCCATCATCCAAATTGCACTCACAAGGCATTGGTTAATGTGAGGCTATAGTGGAAGGCATTTGCCCAAAATGCCAACTTTATGTTTTAAGTTAGTTAGAAGAGGAGTGACATTGCCCATGACCTTTGAAGCCCCACAGTTTGGTGAGATTTGTGCAGAATGGTATGGCTAGTAATGCAGCACATCAACCCCTTTGTTGCTGTATTTCTAATGAAATACACTGCCAAAGTGTATCAATTAATTTTGGAAATTTGAAGAATTTAATGAGATAAGCCCTTTCATCAGTAAGCTGATGTTTGAAACATTATTTAACAAAAAATCCCGCCGTGGTTGACTTTGCCTTTCATCCTTACGGGGTCGATAAAATAAAGTACCAGTAATGCACTGGGTAATTTGCTGGCCTTGTGCCTAACGTAGAAACAATTATTTAACAAAAAATTTTAAAGTAAAATTCTGATGAAAGATTTTAATATATGTATGAACATTTTAAAATAAGTTATCTATCATAAAACCAGGGCAGTTTCCGGCAGGTTGGTATCAGAAGCGTTAACCTCACAACTACTGCTACTCAGAAAATGAATGCTCCAGGTAAAGATCAAACTCACAACTTGCATATTTTGAGGTTGAGATTGAGATAATATATTTTAGATATAATAATAATGTGAAAGTTGAAGAGTACCTGACACCTGAAATGGTAGGAGCTAGTTGATACAATTAACCTTCAGAACGTGAATTTTTTATATGAATTGCCTCCCTTGACACTGCATTATGTATTAAGGGGAGATTACTCTATTGACGCAATTCGTCGCCGACTGCTTTAAAGGTTAAATACCAGAAATATATTGGGTAAAATTCAATCAACTCTCTCTCTTCAAGAAACATGTTCTAATGTCATAAAAAGAAATACAGTAGACTCACATTTCCTGTAATGAAAATGATGGAATAAGAAAAGTGGCCCCTTCAGTCATGACTGATCATGGGTTATGTACCCATAACTGACTGACCATGAGGTTACCTCTCATAGGCATAAGACCAGAAGTTGCCTATACTTGCAACTCTCCTCTCTCCATGCTGCTAATGTTGTCAAAAGGCTGATACAGCTTGGCATCAGTGTTGTTGCAACTCTTTTTGTCCAACTTAGTGGAATGAAGCAAAGTGCAATAAAGCACCCTAACCACTCAGCTACATACTATAACACTCATATGTGAGCCAACAAAAAAGCCTATGGGTGTTCGTTCAGCCTACTAGAAGCAGCAACAAAATCTCTCTCAAATTACAACTTACCATTGTAAAAAAAAAGGTGTGGGGGGGGGGGGGGGGGTACAAGTCTTAAAAAAAAATAGTTGTAATGATGCTTTTCATAATAGGTCTGCTAGATCAGGACTAAAGGACTGAGATAGGGGCTAAGATACTTCAATTTTACTCAAATATATTTGTATTAGACTACCTAATGGTTGTCTGCTTTTTTTTTTGTCTATACTGGGCCTTTTTATCTGTTTCTCCATTGTGATCCTGTCTCTATTTTGTAAGCGTGAAACTAATAAGACGTTTTGTACCTCTGTTTGTTGTCTCCTTGTATTGTATATAAACATACACACTCTCTCTCTCTCTCTCTCTCTCTCTATATATATATATATATATAAATGAAAAGTATAGAAATTATTGTAGCAAGAAGCCGACAGTATTCCATAATATATAAGTGACTATAGCGTCAAAATGGGAAAATAGTTAACGTAAGATGTGGGAAAAATAATTCAAACTCAATTCAAAAAGAATCAGGATATAGATTCATCCAACAGAATTTAGTGAAATCTAGATAAAATAAAGTTTAAAATACTCATCCTTCAATTATATATATATATATATATATATACAGTCTGAAACAAATGAGGTCGTGTAGGTGTCACGACAAAAAACATACAGTCCACGCTGTAATGTGGCCGTGTAGGTAACACGGTAAAAACCTCCCAGTTCCACACTGTAAATGTTGTTGGTGTTAGGAAGGGCATCCAGCCATAGAAAACCCGCCAGACAGTCCTATGCGAGCAAGACAACCACTCTTGCCTCAAGTGGGAAAACTCCCGTCCAAACCCATGCAAGCGTGGAATATGGACGTTAAACGATGATGATGATGATATATATATATAAAGTAAGAATATTTTCGAAACAACGAGTGGGTTTGAAATTATTAGAAATGTAAGCTATCACCGTATTTTGACTAAAGAAATTAAAGAAATTATTTAGCCTGATAGTGGGGTTAAGAACCCTCGGAGAAATGGAAAAAGATGAGTATTGATGTACATGGGAGTCGAACCCACATATTTGGTTATCCAGACCACTGTGCTACCATTTACATCAACACATCACCCGTCTTTTTCCATTCAAATTAGAAGCTATAAACTTAGTGACTGTAATGTCAAGTAAGAATATTTTCGAGTGGGTTTGAAATTATTAGAAATGTAAGCTATCGCCGTATTTTGACTGAAGAAATTCAAGAAATTATTTAGCCTGATATATATATATATAATTTTGTTAATTAGAGATAAACAAAATATAAATTATTGGCCAAATGAAATTTAAGAGGCATAAGGGTTGGCTAATGACCATAATCAACCCCACCCAGAAAGCAGGCAGTTATTAATAAAATAATTAAATCCATGCATTAAGTATGATACAACCATAACAACAGCAAATCTTCAGATAAGACCTTGAAATAAAAATAGGAAATCAAAAAGGTTTAAAGGCAATCGATAAACCATGTCCATAATTATCCATGCTGATGATAGTTTGCATTAACTGGCACATCTGTATTTATCACTTATAAAAACAAAAAAGTCTCAGTCACATGGTGGGTGGAAAGAGGTTAGCTAAATGGGAAGATTATATATAAATACATAACTGTAGTAGAAAAAAAATAATAAAAAAACCTCTCACATACACACAAGCTGGAATATTGATTATAGATTATAGAAACCATCCAAGATTTGCAAGACTGGATATAAAGGACTGTGATTGTGTGTGCATATACATTCATATTCATCACCATGTGTGTGCATACAAGTACATATATGCCTCTCTCTCTCTCTCTCTCTCTCTCTCTCTCTCTCTCTCTCTCTATATATATATATATATCATCATCATCCTCATCAACGTTTAACGTCCGTGTTCCACGCTTGCATGGGTTTGGACGGGGGTTTTCCCACTTGAGGCAAGAGTGGTTGTCTTGCTCGCATAGGACTGTCTGGCAGGTTTTCTACAGTTGGATGCCCTTCCTAACACCAACCACATTTACAGTGTGGGTCTGGGAGGTTTTTACCGTGTTGCCTACACGGCCACATTACAGCGTGGACTGTGTGTTTTTTTGTCGTGACACCTACACGATCTCATTTGTTTCGGCCTGGATGGTGTGGCACCAACATAACTTTACATAGAAGGGGGCGGTGTGGATGGGGTGGGGGTGGTGGGACGGGGGTGTATTTTGTTAGAGATGCCTACTGACTGTAGTAGGTTTTACTTTGTATTTAGGTAAGGCGGGTCTTCTCTATTACTGAGTACCGCCAAAGGTCTCGGTCCAGTGACATTGTCTTGGTGAGGTGTAAGTGTGTGAGGTCGGAGTTTATCAGCTCGTCCCAGGTTTTTCTGGGTCTGCCTATTCCGTGGCTACCGTCTATCTTTATTGCCCTGCACTTTGTTATACAGCTATCGTCCTTCATGCGCATCACGTGACCATACCAACGTAGCCTTCTCTCTAGTAAACAACATCTGATCCCTCTTATTTCTAATTTTTTCCTTAGTTCGTTTATGCTTTGTCGTTCACGTATATTACTATTACACATCCAGCGGAGCATGCAAGCTTCGTTTCTCTCTAGTCTGCGTATATCCTCTGCACACAATGCCCAGGTCTCACTGCCATGCAACATTGCTGTTCGTATGCAGGCATCGTACAGCCTGCCTTTCATTTTTAGGGAGAACCCTTTAGCGGCTAATAGTGGTATAAGCTCTCTGAACTTTTTCCACCCAGTTCTGACTCTAGCTACTGTACTTTCAGAGCACCCTCCCCCACTGCTGATTTTGTCACCCAGGTAACGGAAGCTGTCCACTATTTCTATAGAACCCTCTGCGCAGTTGAAAGAGCTAGTAGTTTGTGGGCACTTGCTGCTACTTATTGCCCCAGAACACCGGCCACATGTAAAATCTATGTTCTTAGTTAGCTTACCTGTGATCCCACTACATCTTTTATGCACCCAAACTTTGCATTTGGGACACAAAATGGAATTTCTACCTACGCCTTTCCTACACTCTGCGCATGGCCACTTCCCGGAGGGGACCGCCGCCTTATTTTCTTTCTTACAAACTAGAACTTTAGTCTTAGCCAGGTTAATGATGACTCCTCCCTCGTTATCGAGTATGGCCATTACATGATATACCATTATTAATAATTATTAATTAATTCTATCGTGCAATGCCTGTGCGTGAAGATATTTTTTAAAGTGAGGAAAGACTGTGCCTTCTCCTAGAAGAATGCCCTGACAAAGGCTAGGGGTCCTTCACTCCCAGTGGTTTAACCTCGCGATCTTGTGTCCAGCCCGACTATTTCTATGTCCCCGTGCATATACACACACATGCACCCATGTATATACACATATACATATATATGTACAAGTGTATATACATATTTACACACTTTTGGATGGCCGTTGACTCTTATGAGTTCTTCTGCCCTTTGTCAGGTTTTGTTTTTTGTCCTACAGGGTGTCGAAAATCACCCTCCTCACCAAGTAAACTTGGTGGGGTTGCCGGTTTAGTCGCGGACGACCTGACCATGCGACAGGTTGTACTGGGTTACATGTTACCAGTAGCACTCAAGAGTGACCCGACATATATATATATATACATATACATACATATACACACACACACACACACACACACACACAGACACACCCTTGTCTTAAGTCATATAGATATTTTTTTGCATGTTGTTTGAGTAGAAATACTCATTCGTATTTAACCATACTGTTTATTTTCTGTTCAGTTATTTTGTTGTATGCATTTCTCCAGTGCCGAACATTTTGGGGGACACTGTACAACCTGAACCTATGAAATTATATTTCCTGGTGGTTGAAGAGAAGAATAGATGCTTGTATTTTTGTTGTTGTTTAAGTCTGTTTGTCCATGTGCATATCTGCTTTTATATATATATATACAGGGTATACACACAAAATGTATACACACGTCAACAGCATTCTAATAAATATTGCCTGCACAAGTAATCAAACTGTGTATATATTTTGGGGGTACAACCTGTGTGTGTGTGTAAATGTACGAAGAGGGGAAAATTACATTTTTGAAATGCAAAAGATACATACCGTCATCAATATAGTTTGTATTGTAGTTTATTTCATTTAATATAATACTTATTATTTAGAAAATGCCCCCACCAGCTAACTTAATTAAGCAAGATGTGATATGAACCAGTAATAAGCCGAGGCATGACTGAAACAGCCAAGCCCAGCATAGCACTTTAGATGAAATTAAAACCTGTACTAATTTTCACATAAATTACTTTATTTCTTTTTATTGACACTCAGACACTCTATAGATTCTAATTATGGTATGTGCAGTGTAGTGAATCGCGTATGATTAAAAGACAAAACTTATTTTGTGATTGAAGAGTGATATGAACTTGTAATAATATTTAATTTTGCAGTTTATTCACTTTAATACTTATGTACAATACTTATATTTGCCAACCTCCACAAAATATATGAATAGACACAGAAATTTTCATTTATTATTTCAGATACACACACAAATACTATTACTGGTGTCAGGATAAAATGCACTCACTGAACTCTGTAAATTGGTTGGTGTTAGGAAGAGTATGTAGCTATAGAAACCATTCCAAAAATGGAATGTATAAGCAAGATACCAATATAGTCTTAGACCAAGAAAGTCCAGCCAACCCATGTAAGCACATAAAGTGGACTGATGATGATGATGATGCAGTAACAGATTTAACAGACTGGACAAATTAATACATTAATGAATAATATTTTAAAAAAATGAAAAATTACTTAAATGGGGTGAACTGAAGATATCAATTCTTAAGATAGAGGGGGGGGGGGGAAGAGGTAGAGAAAGAGAAGGGGTAAAAAGAGAAAACATAGAGAATGAAAAGAGGAGTACACAAAAAGTATTGGAAAGTTGTGGAATTAAAAGAGTACTGCAAGAATAGAAACTGAGAGGTTGTTGATGATGTCATATAGCAGTAGGTTGGTTTGGTGCTGATAGAGCAGACATGAAAACACACGAGTTTTCTCAAGAGAGATTTGGTTGCTATTTCTAGTATTTCAAATTACTGAAAAACTAAAGAATGTTACATCTGACTCTTGGTTCAATACTGAGAGGTGAAATAGAAAAGGGGAGACTTGTGAATGTTAAGTTCAAAGGTATGAGTTGGTGGAAGTAGAAAATGTTTTGAAAGTATAAGAATGAGTGAACATATATGTATTTGTATTAAACGATGATGATCTATTGGTGTCACAATAAAATGTGCCCAATCCAGCTGCAAAATAGTTGGCAGTGGGAAGTGCATCCAACTGTAGCAACCAAGCCAAAATATGGAATGTATAAGCAAAATGTGGGTTTCTGAATGATGATGACTACTTTTCTAGAAATTTATAATCCTTAAAATGCAAAATTTAATTGATTGATAAAGAAATTGACACTTGTTCTGATATATGCAAATCAGAGGCCAAATTATAGCTATTTTCTTTAAAATGTGATTCTCCGGTGGAGAGTAGAAAACATGAAAGACACTTCCTACAACTTTCAAATAATCAACTGGATTTAATAGTGTAACTAATTTTCTTTTGGTGGTCTTATTTGCACCAGTAATATGGTTAGACACAACAAAGGTAGACATGTTGCATTGTCCTTCACGTGGGTTAGCAAAGGACGCGTTCAGGCCTTAGGTTAGAGAGGACTGTTCGAAAACTACATTGCAGTTTTCATCTCATGCTACAAAATGTACCACCAACCAAATATTCACACTGCTGCAGGTTTTTAAGAAACCATGGAATTACTGCCAAGAGGTGTATGCTTGCTTCGTAGATCTCAAAAAAGACATATGACCACGTTCTGCTGTGAAAATTTCTGCAGGAGTATGGGATAGATAGATGGACAGCTTCTTGTTGACTTGATGTCTTTATAGGAATGCCCTAGTTTTTGCATTTGGATAAACGGTGCTAAATCGAAACCATTCAATGTGGGAGTCAGACTACACCAAGGGTGCATATTGTCACCTCTCTTGTTCATAATCTTCATGAACTGGTTTGATATGCACAGCAGATTGGAAGTGGTATCACAACTGGTGGGTTAAGATCAGTTGGCTAGATTTTATGGAAAACGTGGTATTACTTAACTTGTCAGAAGGTGATCTCTGACATGCACTTGATAGGTTTGATGCTGAGTGTTACATGGCAGGAATGAAAATCAGTGTTACGAAGACTGAGACACTCGTCCTCTCAAGGAGATCTGCGCAGTGCACTCTACATAAGAGAGGAGTTCCGCTGAAGCAAGTGAAGTTCAAGTATCTCTGGACCATGTTCACGAGCGATGGAAAGCTGGAGGCCAAATTAAGTGCAAGAATTGCATGAGCTGGTGCAGTAATGTGCCAGCTTCAACATTCATGTAGGTGTAAAAAACAAATTTGCTATCTTCAATAAGGTATTTGTGCCAACTATTACCTATGGTTATGAAACTTGGGTAATAACCAAAAGAATATGATTGTGAATACAAATGGTCAAAATTAGGTTCCTCTAAAGGGTCTTTGGAGTAACGTTACTCAATAAAGTGCGTAATCAGAAAGTCACTCCAGGTCGAGCTGCTATTTTTCCGAATAGATAGATTACAGCTCCAATACTACAGGCATGTGGTTAGAATGTCATGGGGCAAAAAAAAAAAAAAAATTGCTAGACAGATTTTACAGGCAAAACCAACCGGCAAGAAACCGAGTGGTAGACCCCGAGCAAGATGGTTGGATAACATCCATGAGCTCAGCTGGTCCTGCTTGGGGATCAATTTGAGACGGTTGCTTCTGACAGGACTCACTGGAAGGAGTATTTGAGGACTTTTCCTCTCCCAACCTTCCCAGGAATAAGTGGGAGGAGGAAGACGATAACAACAACAACTTTTATTATTATCTATCTGGTGCGTGGAGTATAACTTAAAGGTTCTTTCAGAAAACGATGGAAGCTTTAAAATATACACCTTCTTATCTTAGAAACAGTAAATTTCAGATGTTTTGGTATCAAAAGGGTTAACAAAGATCTAGTGATGGTAGAAAAGGGCATAGCATTGTGGACAACAAAACCTGAGGTGGATCTTTAAGTGCAGAATTATTTAGAAAATTTATAAATAGATTTATTAAAGCTGAAGGTCTTCCTACAGGTTTACAATGCTAATGAAAAAAGGTGGTTCTGTTATAATTTAAACAGAGTGAATCTCTGCCTTATGTGCAAATGTTGATAGTTTGCATTGCCGAGTAAGAAATTGAAGTGTGTGTAAGAGGGTACAACCAACTTGTGAAATTAACCCTAAATCCAGTGTGCCTTCCAACCCACAAACCCAATTCAGCTTCCTCACCCATGCCAGCATGGAAAGCTGGGCACTCCCCACAATATAATCCCAGAAGTCATTCATTCTGTTTGAGGCCACCTCTACGACCTGGCACTTGTTATCTCACTGTGGGATGGACTTTCCCATCTCTCAGAAAATGTAGCTATCTCTCCCTCTGATTCTCATTTTACATCACTGCCTTCCCAGCCTAGTCTAAGACACAACTAGTGTCCTAGTGGTGTAATAGGGTAGTATTGTTGCCACAATGAAATGCACCCAGCCCACTGTAAAGTGCCATGATAAAGTTCTCCCAGTCCACACTGTATTGTGATAGTTCTAGTGCCACAATAAAATGTTCTCAGTACAGGCTGTGAAAGTGATTAGCATTAAGAAGGGCATCCCGTTGTAGAAACCAAGCCAAACATGGAACGTATGAGCTGGATGTGGCCACCTGACTGGTCTAACCTCAGCATGTTACAACCTGCCTAACCCATGCACACACAAACAATAGTTGTAAAATGATGATGATATACATACACATACTAACACATTTGTGTATACAAGGAACAACTTTCTTTCCAGGCATACTATTATAAACACAAATATGTAACAATTTTATTTTCATTTTTTTAAAAATATTTATCAACTTTTCACATTTGGAACAATGATGTTGAAATAGTTAAAGGTCCATTTTGGCACTGATGTTTCAAGACCTTCATAAAATTAACAATCTAGAGAAAGTTAATAAAAACATGAAGATATAAGCAGCATTTGAATTTTTTTTTTTTTTTTTTTTTTTAACGAGTAACACAAATAAATACAACACATCACTATGAAATGCCAGTATAAATGTGTTTTATCAAGCAGATAAGAGTAGCAAGGTTTTAAAATGTCAGAATTACAATGGACCTTGGAACATTATTATTCCAAACAGAACATAAAGAAGTGTATATTATCACCACCACTACCCATCTACCTCTATCAATGTTTTCAAACATAATCACTACTCACTGGACAAGCAAAATACAAGTGTGTTATCATAATTTTTATCTTTAAAATACTGTGGGAATTATCTACTTATTATATACTAAAAGTGTATCATATTGTAGATGTGTGAAAGTTCATGAAGAATTTTACCCACTAAATGAACTCTAGAAAAGCTATGTATACTATCTGTACTATCTTCTGTCCAAGATAGCAATTTTACCTTTTGATTTAATGTATGGAGGAAAGAATTGCACTACCCATGAAACTAAAAATAATAATCTTTAAAAAATCTGTTATCCTTTTACTGCTATCAGACATTAAAACCAAGTTTGGGACACTGTCTTTGATTACATTAACCCCAGTTCTTATCAACTGCAAGACTAACCTGTAATTTAGCAGGGGAAATGGCCTTTAACCCTTTAGCATTTGCAATATTCTCTATATACTATTGTATTTTTGCAGTAAAGACTTTATCTTACATAATTATCTCACATAATATCAAATTTATGACATTTTGATATTATTTATTTTGAGAACAAAACTTTAACATTGGTATGAGTGGCCAGTTAAGGCCGATTTGAACAGAAGAGGTGACAGAATTCTGGCCAGATACAGCCGGTTTGAATGCTAGAGGGTTAAACACTTGTGTTTTTGTTATTGTATTAATTTTATCAATCTCAAAAGAATGAAAGGCAAAGTGGCAATGAATAGGATTTGAACTCAGAAGAAAGGAGTGTAACTAAATACCACATGGTCTTTTTGTCTGGCACTTGGTTTAACAGACCTCAATTTAATGGGCTGAACAATTAATAATACAATACATTAATGAATATTAGAACATTACAAATTACATGGATAAAATGAGCTGAAGATATAAACTTTCAAGAAAGAGGAGGAGAGGAGAGTCAAGGGGAAGAGGAAAGAGGAGGAAAAGAACTGTAAGTTCTTCAATTAAATTAACCGCAGTACTTATTTTATTGATCTTGAAAAAATGAGATGCAAAGTGGGCACAGACAGAATTTGAACTCAGAACATAAAGGGACCTAATTAAATACCACAAGGTGTATCTAATGCTCAATCAAATTATGTCAAACTTGAACAATTTGATACCAATGCACCCCAAACCATTCCTGGTTTTATTAAACAAAACCACTCATTTTTTTCCTATTTAAATTAAAATCCTCTAACATAATTTTATAAGAGCCATATGTTAAGCTACTATCTCAGTAATGAAATAATAATTTTAGTTAATCTCTCAAAATATTTAATGATTTAATTGAAATAGAGTATCTTTCATTAAAAAAAAAATTCTATCACAAAAGGATTAAATAACTTTTTTCAGTCTCAATGCTCACCAACATCGGCGCAGAGTTGGCCACCTGCAGGTGTTAACCTCACGAGCTGGAATGGCTCTTCCAGTGCATCTCCCTCACCATCCTCCAGAGAAATGCCTCCTCCATTCTGTCTGCCAGAGCCGCCAACACGTGGGCCCCCATTTGCTCATAATAGTGAGAGATGGGGAGAGCAGGAGAGATGAAAGCAGAGACAGTGAGAGTTTGGTTCTTTTGTGTTTGTACCTTGTGTATATGTATATGTTTCATGGGCACACACTCATGTATGTGGTATGTGGAGATAGCAGATGGATAAGAAAATTATACACCAATACAAGTTTCTATCTTAGTAATGAAATAATGAATAAATTTAGTAAGAACCCTCAAAATTCATTAATTAAATGAAATACAATCACAAAAGGGTTAACAGAGTCAATGAAATAGATAAGACACATAGTCAAGCCTGGAACATAAACTCATTTTGCCAGCAACTTATCTATACTATAGACAATCTGCCACCCAGTTTTACACCACTACTAGACCCTTTGGTACCTTTAGCAGTATTTAGGTCAGGTCTTCAGTTGGTGTACTGCTTCCTACAGCAACAACCCATGAGTCATGGTTTCTTTATCACTTCCCACTCCATCACATTCATCTTGGGGGCCCTATAAGAGCTATGAGTGCTATCCTCTGTCTGTCCTTTAACTCAGCCATAACATTTTCTTTCTAAAAATTAACAATGCTTAACATTTTCAGATTGTTGTGTATAATTCTTTTTATTTCACAGATTTAATATAATTGAGGAGGGGGGGGGGAGAAAGAGACGAGAGAGAAGAGGAAGATAGAGAAAGAAAAAGAAAGAGAGAAAAAAGAGAAGAGAGAAAAGAGAGAGAAAAAGAGAAGAGAGAAAAAAGAGAAGAGAGAAAAAAGAGAAGAGAGAAAAAAGAGAAGAGAGAAAAGAGAAGAGAGAAAAGAGAGAGAAAAAGAGAAGAGAGGAAAGAGATGAGAAAGAGAAAGAAGAAAAAGAGATGAGAGGGGGGGGGGGGGGGCAAAGAAACAATCATACTGAGAGGCTATTTTTTAGACAAGCTGCTTGGTGTGCTAGAAGTAGCAGGTCAAACTTCCCTCAAATCACACCTTGCCATCTTAAAAAAATGAAGGACACAGAAAATGTAATTTTATTTACACTAAGTTCAGGTTTAAAGAAAGACCAGATGGATGCTGTTGGAATGTCTAAACAACCCTAGCAGATATTTATAATTTTTAAAATTCAATAATATTGTTTGTTTTGTGGGGCTTGTATTAATGCTAGAAAATACTTTGGATCAAAATATGACCGTAACTCACTTTTTTGTTAATCTCTTATAAAATCCCATCAAATCTAATGTTCATGACAAAACCTTTTGCTACTAGAACTCAAAGCTACTGCTGTTTGACTTCATATAGTGGCTTCACCAACAATTAACAATACAGGCAACAGATATATAAGCTTCTGTTTGTGTGTGTGTGTGTAAGTGTGCAATATATGTATCACACAAGTCAATGGTGGCTGCAGTGGCAGCAGTTGTGTTGTGATGTAGAGAGACTGGGTAGGAGTCGGGGTGAAGTCCTAGGAGTTGTGTTGGAAGAGGATATGAATAACAAAAGTAATCAACATGTTACATACTACAGACATTGGCTGTAAAAACACTCGGTAATGAATGTAGTTAAAAAGTGTAACAATGATGACTCATCCCACACACACATGAGTATAATAAAATAAAAAATATATTTTTTTACTAAGCAACCCTGTTAAGCAATCTTTCACTCAAGTTATCTAGTCACTAGCTCTTGGATCTATATCTTCCCACTGTCTTTTTTTTTTTTCAGTTATTACAAATTTACAGCTGTCTCTAAATGGAGGGAGTATAATAGCTCAGTGGATAAGAAGTTTGAAAAGAGTATTTGAAGAGTTTGTCCCCATGATACTCCAAGGAATAAATGGGAGGAGGGGGAGAAGAAGAAAAAGAAAAAGTGATATTGGGGGTAATCACAGTAAATAACGCACTCAATACATTAGGGCATTCCTGAAGATTTCATATAAACGAAACAGTTCTAGTTCTGTAACAACCATTTCTATATTAAATTTTATTTTATATATATATATATATATATATATATATATATATATATATCCAGGGAGTTTAACGTGAACTTACTGTAGGTTCACCCAGGTGAGCACTCGATGTTTAGGTTCACGTTAGTGGTGAGGTGTAGAGCTAAACAGAGTGTAATATAATAAATCAAGGACGATTTGTTAAGTCTTCATTGTGTTTATTGATTAGTGATGCACGTTTCACTATTGATCAGCTCAAGGTTTGATCTGTATCGATCTGGTCCGACTCTAAAATCAAAAGCTTGTCGGACCTCTCTCTCATATATATATATATATAGGTGATAAAATCCGACCTTACCCAACTACACCTCTCACAGACAATGACACACGACCGTGACTTCTGGCGTCACGCAGTAATACAGAGTACCCGACCTCCCATGGGTACATGCTGAAGCATATAAACAATATGCCCCCACACCCCCCCACTGCAAGGTGGTCGTGGAGGTGCCACGGCAAAAAAGCACCCAGCCCACACTGTAAAGTGGACGTGTAGGCGCCACGAAAAAGCACCCAGCACTCACTGTAAATGAGGTTGGTGTTAGGAAGGGCATCCAGCTGTAGAAATCAAGCCAGATCAGTTCCTGTATGAGCAAGGCATGGTCAGCCGACCAGACACTGCACACAACAGGACAACCCGTCTAACCCATGCTAGCGTGGTAGAACGGACGTAAAACGGTGATGATGATGATGATAGTACAAAAACCAATATGATGATGATGATTGTATGGATATGTGGTACATGCAGGCATAAGACTGTATGCAACACCTGAAAAGCTCTGTATGTAAAGTCATTGAAATAATATAGTGGCATTGATTTAAATACAATAAATGAAATAGAATGAAATTTCATTTCTCATTCTTAGTACGGCACTTACTTAAATGTAAGTATGTATGTAAACGTACATACATATATGTATACAGACGTACAGTAGTATGTATATATATACATACATGCACACATATATATATGTACGTATTGGTTTACCGAACATTTATTATAATGCTCGGTTTGTTTGTTTGTAAACAAACAAACAGCCCGAATTACGCCGTACAGTGTTTAGGCAACCATGTCACCTTTTTGTTCAACACTGACACAGGAACGATGTACTAGTTTCAAGCTTATTAGCTATCGTCAGCATCGTATACCTTCCTGCCAGATGGTTGAACGTCTGAAAGTATATACTTTCCTTCTATTCCATTTATCGTTTTCGGTGTGCCCGGCCGACTGAACTCACTCGATATGCAAATTAGGCTGCTCAGCCATTAATAGGCATAAGGAAAGTATATACTTTCAGACGTTCAACCTTCTGGCAGGAAGGTATACGATGCTGACTATAGCTAATAAGCTTGAAACTAGTACATCGTTCCTGTGTCAGTGTTGAACAAAAAGGTGACATGGTTGCCTAAACACTGTACGGCGTAATTCGGGCTGTTTGTTTGTTTACAAACAAACCGAGCATTATAAAAAATGTTCGGTAAACCGATACATGCATATATATATGTGTGCATGTATATATATATATATATATATATATATATATACATACATACTACTGTACGTCTGTATACATATATGTATGTACGTATACATACATACTTAGATTTAAATACAGATTTCTCACATTTGTATAAAGCAACAAAATTGATATAGGTGGGGGTGGAGCTATGGTAGATAACGCCCTACCCTATCCCACACAAATCATATCTCTCAAGCTAATTTTACTAATTCCAAATCAAAAATCAGTTTAAAATTCCCAGTAAACCCATTAGTTTTTGTTTTTTTTATACAATTGAGGTGTGTTAGAAAGAAATAACTCAGATAATAGGTAACTAGACAAACAAGTTTGGTGTCAATTATCATAACAACAACAACAATAACCAAACAGATGATGATTTACTCAGGTCAGCTACTTAATGGATCAAGCAATTCGAAAATATTTTTGAAAAAAACATGGCTGGCTAGATAAAAATATACATTTTGATGGGTTGTCTTTTTGCCAAAGTGCAAACTGCATATCTATTTAATTATTATTATTAATTTAAGGGCGGTGGATTGGCAGTATCGGTAGAGAGTCGGACACCATGCTTTGAAGCATAGAGTTACGTCCCTTTATGATCCGAGTTCAAATCCCGCCGAGGTTAACTTTGCTTTTCATCCTTACGGAGTCGATAAAATAAAGTACCAGTAATGTACTGGGTAATTACTGGCCTTGTGCCTAAAATAGAAACAATTATTAATTTATTTTCAGACACCATGCTTTGAAGCATAGAGTTAGGTCCCTTTATGGGCTGAGTTCAAATCCTGCCGAGGTTAACTTTGCCTTTCATCCTTACGGGGGTCGATAAAATAAAGTACCAGTAATACACTGGGTAATTGCTGGCCTTGTGCCAAAAGTAGAAACAATTATTAATTTATTTCATTGTACATGCCTGGGTTTGATGAGGGATCAAGAACTCCATGAAAGAGTCAATGGTCTAAAACGTTTGGGGACCCTTGCCCTAGACAGTTATTATATTTCTCAATTCTAGAAGGATGAAAGTCAATCTTGACCATGGTGGGATTTGAGCTAAGAAAAATATAGAATAAACACTGCAAAGCATTTCATCAGATGCTCTAATAATTCTACCAATTTGCCACATTTCTATACTACAGTCTAAATGGGCCTGCAAAGGTCATAGGCACAGTCCTTTCCTCTAGAACAGATTTTTTAAAAATCATCAAGCACAAACTGATTCCTTCTACTCATATCATAGCAATGGTTTTTTACAGAAAAATGCTATTGCCATCTTTAACCCTTTCATTACCATAATAAAAGACAGTATCCATGCTTTTCAATTGATTATGTAAACCAAAAATTTAAAGGGATCTAGTAAAATAACTAACCCTACTAAGCTGGTACTTAATACATAATTTAACAAAGATATTCTTACATAACATTATTTTTCATTTAAAATAGGTATGTTATAGAATTGTGGTGGTTTGGGGTGAGTTGATATCAAAAGGGTTAAAATACACAACATAATAAGAATGGAACATGAAGCCATCAAAGTTTTCTATAAGGACAACATAATGGCTTTAATAAATAAAGTATGAATCTATGATTATGTGATCAGAGGCTCAGAAACTGAACCATATTTCAATGAAATACACTACCTATATGTTTAAATACATGTTGAAAATCAAGAATTTGGGAGGATTCAGAAAACTAAATTTTTCATTATTAAGCTGCTTCAAAATAACTTTAAAATAAGCTTCTTACATAAATTTAAGATAGATATTAATTTGAGAGAGAGAGAGAGAGAGAGAGAGAGAGAGAGAGAGAGAGAGAGAGAGAGAGAGAGAGAGAGCGTGCGCGCATGTATAGATGGATTTGTAACTCCAGATAGAATCATAGAGGTGCCATAATGACATTTTTAAACCTGGTGAAGTCCATCCCTTCTTCAGGTCTGAAGAGAGAAGTGCTAGAGAGGAAGTGTGAAAAGATATAGAAGAAAAATTGCCCCCAGTACTGAACAAAAGGGTGAAATGTGAAGCTGATTTCTGCACAACTTGATTTCAGCGCACAGAGAGCCGGAATGAATGTCACAAAGCATTCTATCCAACATTTTGATGAGTCTGCCAATTCACCACCCAATTTCAATATACAGAAGGTTTTGTATTGCATAACAAGAGGAAGTTGGTATCAAATTAACTAACCTCACAGTTATTGCATCTCAATAAATAAACTATTTTTTAAAATCAAAATGAGCAATTTTAATCTAAATTGTTTACCTTTTCCAACTATTCATCAGATTTAAATTCAGGTAAAAAAAAAAATTGAAAGTAAAATTCTGAAATTGAAATTCAAGCTTGAATTATAATTCAATAAATTAAAAGTTCAAACACAAATTTCAGTTTTACTTTGAAATTCAAGCTCCACACACATGCACACATATCACCATTACCAGCACGATGAAAGACTTATTACATGTCAAAACATCTGTTGTATCATTTTGGAATTTTAAAAAAGTAGAGGAAAAAAAATTAAGCTAAAAAAAAAAAAAAACCTCCAAAGTTCTCAGCCATGTATGTGAAGGCTAGACAGAAATGAGGGTAGCATCCTAGTGTGTAATAATGACAGAGTACAGATAAACTGAGAGAAAAATGTGTGCAAGAAAAATCAGTTGTAGCGGACAAGAGAGAAAACTATTGGTATGAGAATGTGTGTGTGTGTGTGTGTGTGTAATATATAATATATGCATGTATACATACACACATACACAAATAACGATGGTGATGATGATGATATATATACATATATATATATAGCAATCTCTTTATATATATATATATATACATACATATATATATAAAAGAAAAACACACCAGGAATTCGATTATCATTGTTTTTCAATATTTATTACAAAGACATTAACTGCTATTCAGAAAGAGTTGGTGCAAAATTCTATTAGAGTAATTAGTAGTTAGTGTATATTTGATAGTTTATTATTATCATCATTCCCCTTAGCATAGCCATCCAGTCTGATAGTTGACGAAATGGCATCCCTCCAATATCAGTAGTCAGTGGGTGATCATATATTATGGAATAATCGCAAAAATATAAATATATATTATAAAGAGCGCTTGGTAAGAATTGCCAAAAAGACACCAGTGTCTTTCTGGCAATGTTCATCTAGCTTTTAGTAAGTTAAATGTCATAGGTAACTCATATAAGATATGTCAGACAAATTGCTTTGTAGCATGTAGTTATGGCCATTTACATCCTGAGTTCAAATCCCACTGAGGTCAACTTTGTCTTTCATTTTTCTAAGGTTGATAAAATAAAGTACCTGTGAAGTACTCGGGTTGATATAATCAACTTTCCATTCCCACTAAATTTGGCCGTGTGTCAAAATTGGAAACTACTAATTCCTGCATAAGTTTGTTCTTGTTTAGCCACAAGTGGGCAGTGGTAGAGATGATTTATGGTCAAAGATGTTGCAGTCGAGACCCTCCTGTTTTACTCTTTTCACACATTAGGGGTATATTTACAGAAACTGGGGTTGCTATATGTAGCAGATTGAGAGACCATGTAGCGATGTCATTGCTGGCTTGTTTACAGATATTTGTCAATTACAGATAGCTGCCGTGGATTAATGTCAAAGGCCACACAGACATATACGTGTACATAACAATTACCAGCTAAATATAAGTTATTTGTTTCTTTTGCAGTATCATTGTGCATGCGCACACAAGCACTGGCATGCACTCGATATATTACCAAATGTATTCTTCAGCGGTCTGTAGGCCTTTACATTTTACTAATTTCATTGATATCTGGAGAAATGGAAGACACACAGCTGCCACTCTGACAGAGTTTAAAATCAGAACAAGGTAATAACTAACAGGTCAGATACAATTCAAGCCGATCTCAATCATCAAAATAATCCTACACCAACAAATCTTTTGTAGTCCAAAATTCTTTACACTTTCAGCAAAAATGAAATCTATTTAAACTGTCTATGATTCTTTCTCTAGCATAAGCAAATAGGCCATAGATTAGCAGAACATATCTACTACTTATTAAAAAATAAAACGCAGACACAATCTTGATCCATAATCCATGTGACTCCAATGACCGAAACCAGTATAAAAGCCCTTTTAAAATGCTTATAAAAGGATATATCATTATCAGATTAATCTTAACTCCAGATTTAATGTAAAGCAAGTTATGAGTCAGGGATTTTAAAAAAATTTTGTTTTGGCATTTTTTTAATAATTTAGATGTGAGGCCAGATTTAGTCATTAATTAACGGTTGTTGAGATCAGCATGAATGCTTTATTGTATCCAACCTGGTAGTTTATTTTTTTTGTTCTGATTTCAAACCTTGTCAGAGTGGCAACTTTATCTAAGATTTCTCTAAATAAGTAAACTGAATTTGTCTCCTGAGCCTTGAGGAAGGTTTTTAACTCTTTTGATACCAAACAGCCTGAAACCACCCCAGATTTACGCCTCAAAACTGTTCATCTTAAAATAATTATCTCTATATTAAAACTTTTCATCATAATATTATTTTAGAAAATTTTTTAAGTAATGTTCTAAATATCAGTTTACTAATGACAAACTTGTTTATTTTATTTTATTAAATTCATTTAAATATTTGGTTATTTTTAAAATTAACTGAAACACATAGGTAAACAAATAGTGTATTTCATTAGAAATACAGTAATGAAAAAGTCAAATTTTGCTCTGCTTTTATAGCCTTGTGCAAATTAAAAATCAATCTTCTTCTGGAAAGCATGCTAGTCTATTTCAAGTAAGATTCCAATATGATCCGTTGCTTATATCTGGCCATTTGAATAACTACTAGTAAAATTTGAACTGACTGTAGGTCTCCTTTAAAAAAACTGGCCTTGTATATAATCTAAAGAAATTAAATATCAAGATTCACCACTCACAGCCAGTTTTGAAAGAAAATCCTTTTTTTTTTAAAAAGATGAAGCAGTACAAACTGTAACTGTGTATTTCATTCACCAACTACACCACTATTATCATATATAAACAATCTCTTTCATTATTATTATTTTGTAGATAGTCAATATGATCTATCATAGGTTTAGCAAAAAAAAATATGATTACAAATACAAGTGGCTGAAATGGGGTTCCTCTGAAGGGTCTTTGGAGTAATATTACTTTACAGAGTACATAGGTCAGAGATGAGAGAGTTGCTCTAGGTAGAGCTACTACTTCTCCAAATTGAAAGATCACAATTCTGATACTACAGACATGCGATCAGAAAGTCTATGGAAATAATTGCTGCATAGATTTTATTGGCAAACTCAGGAGATCTTAATCATATCATATACAAAATAAAATTATTCATTTATTCCAACAACTTGTGCAATAGATAACATCAATTTGTAACTACTGACAGGACAAGTGAAAAATACCCAGGTATTTGCATTTTTAAAAAATCATGCTACTCAATGTTTATTCACAAAAGAAATCTATATATATCTCAAGTAATCAATGTGTGGCAGTAAAGGGAAAGAGAATGTTTAGGTGCGAAGGCCTAGTGAAACAAACATATCTGGTATTTTCACAGTACTGCCAAGATCAGGTTCATTCACCACAGGGTTCTTCATATTCTATTTTTAATTCATTTTAATTAATTAAGATCTAGGTATTGTTCCCCACTGTCATTTCTTAATCAGAACCTATCAGTAAAGTTAATGATGCTTTTTCTTTGCCATGGGTTTAATGTTAATTAATTAAAATTTCTTTGTTCACTACATTAAGTATATTAAGCATTCAATGTTACTACTTTTCATTTATTAAAGAGTGGACTACCTAACATTACTCTTGAAACATTTCAAATACTAACTTTTACCAATGAACTGCCATATTGCAGAGATATTTATTGTCTTGGACAAGAATTCCACAAAAAAAAATTCTGGTTTCCCTCGAAATAAGGTCTCTTTTAGTAAAGTTGTATATATATATATATATATATAAATAAAACTTTACTAAAAGAGACCTTCTGGGTTCCCTCGAAATAAGGTCTCTTTTAGTAAAGTTGTATATATATATATATATATATATCATCATCATCATCATCGTTTAACGTCCATCTTCCACGCCTGCATGGGTTTGGACAGGAGTTTTCCCCACTTGAGGCAAGATTTGTCGTCCTGCTCATATAGGACTATATATATATATATATATATATAGATAGATAGATATATAAATAAAACTTTACTAAAAGAGACCTTATTTCGAGGGAACCCAGAATTTATTTTTGTGGAATCCTTGTCTAAGACAATAAATATCTCTATAATATGGCAGTTCATTGGTAAAAGTTAGTAATATATATATATATTATATTCATGAATACATTCTCTTTCTAAAATAATGTTTATTTCATTTAATGTCATATTAAAATGTTAGAGATGGAGATTGTCAATAAAATATAGGTTTGGGTTCTGTAATTTTTGTAAAATTGTATATAGGTTCTACTACAAAATATGTTTGAGAATCACTGTCTTAGACAATAATCTCTGTAGGTGTGTGTGCGTGTGTGTTTATCCTAATGCAGAAAAGTAACTGCAGGGCCCCAAAACTGAAATATGGTAACAATTTATGAGGCCAAAGATATATTACAAGGCCTCATCAATTCCTCTGTTGTAGAAAAGGAAACCCCTTAATCTAGTATTCTAGTGGAAAGATGCACAGATTATAATGACATAAATTTAAAAACATCACAATTACATTAGTCAATAAATTTGACTAAAGTAAAAACACTCTTCAAATGGCCAAATGGAGGAAGATTTTATAAAGTAACAATTAGTCTTACAGCTCAAATGAAAGACAAGGCCATTATCAGCTGTTGTTGAAATTGACACAAGATTGACTATGATAGTAAAGCTTATATCACAACACACAATAAACACCAAGTCAATAAAAAAATAAAGAAGAATAAATAATAGACAGCAAAAATAGATATATTGGAAATTATTTACTATTCTTTGAGAAAACATACTGCCCTACTTACAAAATAATAGATAATTTATATGAAACCAATGTCATTGCACTGTGTCCAGCGTCAAAGCACTTAACGTTTAATAATATTGTACACTAATGTAAGTAAGAAGATAATTGCATAATTGATGAGTGTTTGATTAAGTTGCAATGCTAATTTATTACACTGATGTAATGAAAACCCTACAACAGACTGATGCTCCAAGAGAAGTATTTTTCCATATGCTCAATTCTTTATTTTCACAAGGAACTCTCCATCGATACCATACTCCTGCAGAACCTGCCACAGCAGGTTATGTGGAACGCAGTTGTATGCTTTTTCAAGGTCTATGAAGCAAGAATACACCTCTTGGCAGTACTGCCACGATTTCTCAAAGACCTGCTACATTGTGAATATTTGGTCAGTGTCCTGTGTCCAGGGCGAAAACCACATTGTTCATCAGACTCAACAATCTCCCTACATCTCTTTGCCAGACACTTAGTATAGTCTTTATAGAGGAGGCTTAACAAGGAGATCCCTCTATAGTATGAGCAATCTCTTGTCTCCCTTTTTAAAAATTAAGATTATTGCTCCAGATTGCCATTGCTTAGATGCCTTTCCAGAGATCCAGGCCATCTGGAACAAAAGTGTCAGCCAAAGAATACCTTCTGTATTTAAAGCTTTTAACATCTCAGGCCGAATTTCATCCTCCCCAGCAGCCATACCAAATTTGAGCTCTTTAATTGCTCTTGTGACCTTAGCTACCGAAAGATCAGTCATTGGTCCTAGGTGAGGAAGGTAGGTGTAAAAGCCAAACTCACTCTCTTCAATTTGGTATTCATGCCAACCCTTACCTATGGTCATGAATCTTGAGTAATGACCAAAAGAATACAATCGCAAATAAATCTGTTGGAAGGTGTGTTTGAGGACGCCACTCCAACAATCCTCCCAGGAATAAGTGGATGAAGTAAAAGAAAAAGAAGAAGAAACCCTGAGCACACCATGATACCTTTTGGTAATAGTAGTGAATAAACAAAAAATTAATTATTAAAAAAATACTAGTCTTGCAAAGAATTATTCACTCATTTGGTGGAAGTGGAGATGTGAAAATTCTATGGATAATAAGTTAGTTATCAACCCAGAGAATAAGCTAATCACCATAATTTGTACTCTAACAGAATGAGGAGCAAAGCTTGTAAGAAGCAGTCTACAACTGGATTTCAAATTCCTATTGAAGTGAAATCATTTCACTCACAAACTTCTCTCTTAGAGACTAAAGAATATGAATCACACAATCTTTGATTCTCCTCCATTATAAAGTTTTTAGTCTTTTATTTAAGGTAAATAAAAAATAAATAAATATGTAAACAGAATAACTAAACAAACTGGTCAACTAAATTCCAGAATTAACCAGAAACTAGTGTTTACACAAATTTCTTTAACCTTGGACTGAAACTATTTATTATGTATTTCAAGTAGTATGAACATAAACAAAAACTGACAAATATATTTGACTACTATTTGATCCATTTCAAATTATATATATACTGGACATTGGAATGTCAGCCAACTGTATTTGAGTTACTTGAATTCATTCAGACATTACCAACCAGTGAATAGGTTGTATTATCAAGACAGAAAGCTCATTCCGGTAATTCTTCAATATAGTTCCAGTCTTCAATGAAATAGATATAAGCCTTTTGTTGTTTGTGGCTTTTAAAATGCTAACGTCTGTTGAGCATTTGGAAGGATGAAATAAATTCCCTTGACGAAACATTAAGCAGGAATCTATGAAGTGAAAATAAACATTTCAGTCAAACTTTAATTAAAACTCTTGCACTTTGTGGAGATATGGAATTATAAGAGTAGCTTGATGGCAGTGTGCTTGATAAAACAGTATTATAGCTAGTCAAATTCCTAACAAGATTGATTCTTAAACTTTCTTGAATTCAGTTAAACATACTTTTGCTTTTTATTATTATTTTATACATATTTTGTCCATGCAAGCATGGGTGTGATAGGCTTTTTCTCACCAAAATCTGGACAATTGAATACTTTTTACAAATTAGTGCCTTCCTTACAGTTAATCACCAAAATGTAAATTAAAATGGAACCGACAGATTGCCAAACGGTCTGACATGTAATGTACCTCTAAACAAGCAAATGAGCAGGAGAGAGAGAGAGATCAAATGGTATTCCAGCCTCTTCAGCCACATAGTTCTGATTATGTAACTCTAGAAGGAAGCTAGGCAAACAGCATCAAGGTTGTGTGCTTCACCCAGGAGCACAATACATATGGCTAAAGTGAAGTTTGAACCCTTCACTGTAATCTATTAAATGTGTGTGAGGAAGAAAAATATTTGAAATAAATTATACTCACAATTGATACAAGATAGTTGTTTTACCAGCATTATCTAATCCAACAATTATCACCTTGTGCTCTGTAAAAATATAAATAAATGTAAATTAATATATAACAAGAACTAGGAAAAAAATTGAGAAAATCAGATTAAAAAAATAAAAATAAAATTAGGAAAATCACCAAAATGTTAATAATATAAGGAAAAGTTTTAAATTTGTCTTGATTTAGTAATCTTCATCATCATTTACTCTCAGATACAAAATGGACGGGGGTGGGGTAAGTGGGGGATTGGAAAATCAGTAATTTTTCTAGGTTGTCTCCATTAATAAAAAAAATTAAAAAAAAGAATTAGTCATTTAGTTTACATATTTCTAGTATTGTACTTTGTTGGTCATGTTTTTTAATGTATAAAGAAAACTAATTTTCGCAGCAATACTACCACTTAAAATAAAATTTTGCTGGAGATAGATTAGCAAAATTTAATAATTGGAGTGGTTGGAAAAAATCTGAAAAATTAATAAGTGGGGATGATTATTCGAAACCCAAGAGTAATGTTTGGTCTTCCATACAGACATGGGTTGGATGAGTGGCTACAGACAAAGTCAGTATCTAATTGGAGCTAATGACCTCCCAGATGGGCTGCGTGTCCACATCTTGCTTGCATACATTCCAACACTTTGCAGAATGTATAGGGTGTAGTTTTCCATGGCACCAGCCCTAAGGAGTTAATTGTGCCATTGATACAAATTGGGAATTCTTAAAGTAAAATAAGGAATAAAAGGCAGGTAAGTTACATTTTCAACACAATGCTGCTATAACTGAGGTGACAGTTTTTGAAAAACTAACAACTATTTTCCTTATTATTCAATAAACTGAAGGACATCAAAATATATATTCTGGTCAGAGTACTGCCATTCATTAAATTGTTAGTCTTTTTGCCGTCTCTTTTATTATACTATAACAGCATCTGCTTTCTGCTTATTTCCTCCTCTTTAATCACTATCATAGACATTCACCAGCTAAGAGGACTTGAATAGCTCAAAAGATGAAAAACATAATACTGCTCCAATGAATTGCCTAGGTGATCTAATAAGCAGCTAGCATATGAACTGGTTGGAAAAAGTCCAGGGAGTTATTGCTTTTGCTGGCTACAAAGGGATTCTCTCTCAGAGTGATGGACAGATTATATGATGCTTTGCTTGTATGCAAAATGTGATGCAGCATTGGAGCAAGATTAAACAAATAACTATTACTACTAAAGGTAGGTATATTTCCAATGTAAAACATAATAGTTGCAGTAATTATTTCAGTAAGAGTTGCTATGTGTAAAATAATTGTTGTTTAGCACAAAATTAGCCCTGATTAAGCAAACCTATATTAAATAGAATTCAGGCTATGTATGATTATCCCATCCATATTTTTTCAAGATTCATGATATAGTCCCGGATATACAAATAAGATGGGATGGTCACACCTAAAATACATTTTATTACAGATTTGTTCAATAAAGGCTGCCTGGAACTAAACAATAACTATTACTATTTAACACATATTTCCAATGCAGTATACAATAACGGCAATAACGCATGTAGAAAATTACAAACATGGTTGATCTGTGTTTAGTGTAGAATGAGTAAAACAGAATCAAAGAATTATAAACATTAAAATACATTCTTAGTTTCATATAATACTCTCTGCCAAAAATGCAGAATAAAAAATAAAAAATGCCGGAAGTCAATCAACAAGATGCTGAACTTCAAAAACATAAAGTCAACTCCCACAGAGTTCAGATTTCCTTTCCTTTATTTGCCTAACCTTTAACATAGTTTTTTCTATCTATTTCAAATTTTTGTTATTTGTGTATTTCAAATTATCAACAGCCTACTGTAATGTGGAAATAATGAGTAAATAGATTTCAGATAAACTAATGGAGACATATGTAATAATAATGTCTTGCTAGAAAAGGGTGTGGTAACAATTATCATCATTATCATCATTTAATGTCAGTTTTCCCTGCAAGCAAAGATTAGAAAGGACTGCACAGATCAAGTCAGTAATTAATCATCATAGTTACTTATCTTACACATGAGCCGAGACCTCATTTCACTTACTTCTAACATGCTACAGAGTGTGCTATGTATTTTATTATGGCATCAGCACTAGGGAAGTCATCATGTCCTTGACACAATGGAAGAGTTCTCTCTATGTCAGTAATAATTGTTGTTTAGCACAAGATTTGACTTCATAGAAGAAGCTTATGTTAAAAGCACTTCCAGTTGTGACTAGTTGTCAAACCCTTTAGGATATAGCCCTGTGTTCTTTCTGTCAGGTAAGGTATGATGTGAGGAAAATTTGGTTGCTATTTCTAGCAAGTTGAACTATCACATATATATTCCATTATTGGCTTTAATGTGTAAAGTTGATAAAATAATAGGCAAATGGATACAAGTTGGTGCAAAGATACTTAACTCTCCATAACCTACTACAACTTTTTGTAAATGATGATGGATCATTCATTCATTGTTCGATTAACTGACCCAGGACTTCATAATTATGAAACAAACTTCTTAATCACTCAGCCATGCTTGTGCCCCATAAACAGGTGCCATGGGAAATTAGTTTAACTACTGTAACTTTCAGGAACAATGTTAAACAATGAGTAATGATTTTATTTGCTTGTAATGCTCAATCAAGCAGCTCCAGAGAGAGAGCAACCAGAAATGAAAATAGTACACAGTGACATTCTGGCAAGATCAAATGGCATCAACTGAGAATTGACACTGTGATACAGTCTTGGCATGCAAGATGCTTACCTCTAGTTCTTGAACCATTATATAAAGACAAATCTTCAAATGATAGATGAAATGGTAAAAATCAAAGGAAATTAGTGATGGTCTGTGTGGGCAAATAGTCAATACAAAAACGTTTCCTAATTAGAACTAAACTAGACTTTTTAATACCAATTCAACCAAAACTAGCTCTGATTCTATGAAACAGAATCATCCATTTTAAATGGTTCCTATTTAAATCAAAATGTTCCAACTTAATTTTATATAAGAATAATATGTTAAGTTACTATCTTGGTAATGAAATAATGAATAATTTTAGTAAATCCTTCCAAATGCTTCATGAATTAATTGAAACAGAGTATTTCATTAAAAATCGGTCACAAAATGGTCAACTAGCTGTGAGCAAGAGAAGTGTAATGTTTTGAGCAGTATACTTAATTGGAGAGAGGGGAAATATTTACCAGTTTTGTTGAATATATAGATTGATAGCTCAACAAACTCAAAAGATACTAAGATATTAAACACAATAGGGTTAAGTGGCTTAGTTCCTTCAGTTAATTTTTTTCACTGCTGAAACATTATTATATTATTCATAGAAATGTATGCAAATGGGCTGACGTGGCTTGTTTTAAGACAGACAACTACACCGTTTACAATGAGATTTAAATTCATAACCTTTTGCTCAGTGTTCCAGCACTTGTAACAACTCAACCACTACAAGTTAAATACATACCACAATTTAAGTTAATTATAGTGATAATCTTAAAGTCAAACCTAAGGTTCCTCAGCTGAATTGCTACAACACTCTACATGGTCATTAGAGATTTATTTTAATTCATGAGAAAATTATAGACTATCATGATAACATTACTTTGGCCATGGAAAAAGTTATTACAAACTTGAATACAGCAAAAAAAGACATTTTCAGTAATAACTTCAGTATTGCTTTTGTTATTGAGTGAGACTTGGTTAGAAAAATTAACAGAGTAGTAAGTAAAATGTTTTTTTTGTTTTCAGTTCAAATTCCACAAAGAGGATATAGTTTCAGAGAGTGAAAGGAGAGGGGGAAAAATTGAGAGTAAAGAGAGAGATAGACAGACAGAAGTAGATAGATTAATATCTGTATTCCACAGCTAAAGTAAGAAGGGTTAAGACATGGGAACAAAACAGTGAAACACACACATACATATTCACAGAGAGGATAGTGGAGACAGCTGTCAGCATTACAATAGGCCATTATTCTCAGAAATTAAGATTTACAGAAGAGAAGAATGTTTTCTTTAAACAAATATATATTTTTTTAAATCAGCAGGAACTGCAGTTATTGTCAGTATTCATTGTTTGTGTACACACTTGCACTTCTTACCCATGGTTAGAGTAGATATCAGATTGGCTTAGGCCTATAGGTATCTGTGTGTTTATATATATGTGAATATATATGAATAAATAAATAAAAACACCCACCCTTGTATAATATAGCTTAAGAAAAGAAGAGGAGAGTAATCACATGAATCACAGGTGATATATTTATAACAAGTAAAAAACAATATGGACTATTAGAATGACAGAGTGGATACTAAGGCAATGGAGAAGAACCAGAGGACGACCAAAGACCAGATAATCTGATACCTCAGCCCCATATGGCCAAAGATAGGAAGAGGTACAGGTCAACCAAAGAGAGGTTCCACCAACAGGAGTGAGAAGGCCTTAGATTTTGGATATATATAAATATAAACGCCTACCCATAAATCCACAGATATATAATATTGTTACAGTTTACACCTATGTAGGATTAGCTGACCTACGAGGTTGCATCTCATAGGTTTCTCAGGTGTTTTAATGATAGGGCAATCTGGATGTAAATCTATTGCAAGGGTTAACTCCCAGTTACTGCTGGAAATAATTTTTTTTTCAACTGAGTGAACTAGAGCAACATGAAATAAAATATCTTGCTCAATGGCACAAAACATTGCCTGGTCCAGGAATCAAATTCACAACTTAATGATTGTGAGTACAACACCCTAATTACTAGGCCATGTGCTTTCACATCATCATCGTTTTCTGTCTGCTTTTCCATGCTTGCATGGGTTAGACAGGTCTGTGAACACCAGTGATTTGAGATCCATTCTTACAACCCCTGACTAGGTCTTCCTTGGTCACCCTCTACTGCAGCTTCATTTCACTGGGATTTCTTGGCAGTTCTTCATCCATACAATGCAGTTTTCTCTCTTGCAAACTACATCTGATTCCTCTTATACTCTTGAAAAGTAAGAATATATTCAACTGAATATGATTGTTACTAATCTTATTGATCCTGATGTGTGTGGCAAGGAGAAGGTAATGCAATCTAAGCTGGATTTGAACTCAGAACAATTGAATTAAATATTTAAGGCATCATTTAGTTCAAATCTCCACTATTTCAGCCACTCTACTCCCCTTGTTACTACTACAATGGATTTATTTCAACTAGAAACATGGTTAATTATGTAAGGAGACAATGATATAGTATAGAGAATCAAATTGATTCATATAGATTTTCCTGATAATCTTAAACTTTCAATATTTCCATCTAGAATATATTTAGAATAGTCAGCTCTCTAGTAGTCTTCAACTCTGCATTGTGTGGCATGGTGGATAGTATTGAACTTCTGCAATTTGGGGAAGGGGAAAGTTGGTTATATCAACCCAGTACTTAACTGGTACTTTAATTCATCAACCTTGGAAGGATGAATGACAAAGTTAACCTCAGTGGGATTTGAACTCAGAATATGAAAAATCACAAAGCATTTATCCAACACTTTAATCATTCAGCTATCTGCTGCCCTCTTAATAATTTTTTTATTGGCTACTTGTGCCCTTTTAATAATAATAATAATAATTGTATCTACTATTGGCACAAGGCCAGTGCATTACTGGTACTTTATTTTATCGACCCCGTAAGGATGAAAGGCAAAGTTAACCTCGGCTGGATTTGAACTCAGAATGGCAAGGGCCATAACTCTATGCGTCAAAGCATGGCGTCCGACCCTCTACCGATACTGCCAATCTACCGCCTTAATAATAATAATGATTTCTACTAAAGGCACAAGACCAGCAATTTTGGGGGAGGGAAAGTCGATTGAATCAACCCCAGTGCATTACTGGTGCTTTATGTTATCGGCCTCATAAGGATGAAAGGCAAAGCTAACCTCAGCAGGATTTGAACTCAGACCGTAAAGAGCCATAACTATGCTGCAAAGCATGGAATAATGATAATTTCTCTCTTTTGTAAAAATGGAGAGCTCTGAAGAATCAAATTTCTCCCAGTGTATGTCAGTGCCTAGTGCTTATTTCATGCTTATTTGATGAATGAAACATGAAACTCAGAGGGAATTAAACTTATCATGTAAAGGGATGAAACTAAATACTGTAAACTATTTAATTCAGTGTGCTTCATTTTCTACCAGACTGCTGCTCTTACATTACAAATAACAGAAAAATCATATAGAAGGCTGTGTTTCTCCTAGTTATCATACATATATGCACATACATACACACACATTCTATATGTTTCTCTCATTATACTCTCGCTCCCTTCACCTATTCACCATGATACTTCATCTGTCATTGCTCTCTATTCTATTCATCTTTCTGGTTGTATTCAAATCCTCCATGAGTGAATGACAATGTAGATAACTGAGTACCCTTTAGCCACTAGTGTTGATGACATGACCAAATGCACCCAGCATAATTTAAGGTGGTTAATGATCAAACAAAGACAACCTAGAATCAAGAGGTCCCTTTAATACTGATAAGGACATACACACCTAGTGTATTCTGTAAAGTGGTTTGTGTTATGAAAATCACCCAACCATAGAAACCATAACAAAAATGGAACGTACAAGTGAAACATATTCCTCTAATCAATTTAAGAGGGCAATAACTCCAAATAAGAACTAACTCAAACTGTGACAACCTGTCCAACCCATGCAGGCATGGAAAGAGGACATAGAATGATGAAGAAGGGTAGAGGTATAAGTATAGGTATATAGGTATTTTATAAGGGTTCTCTCTCTGCTTGCTTGCATACTTACACACACATATATATAGTAATAATAAATATGCAATAGGGTGAAAGTAGAAATTCTTTGCTTAAACTTTAATCTGTACTAATAATATATATATATATATATGTGTGTGTGAATTTTACCCGACATACATACATACGTACACAAATACATACATACACAATCGGTAGTAGCCCAGCAACAGAGTACATATTAACAAATGTTTTGCTCACTAGAACACTTTTGCATCTGGAACCTTGTAACAAATTGTTACCTATTTGGAGTTACACACACACACTCAGTGCACTGAGCTCCATTATATATGGGTTAACGATTATTATGTGAAATTCTACTGAACTTAACTGGGCAAGATGTTACAACAGTTATAGTGATCTGCAGTGCTAATATAGTAAGTAGCACTTTCTACAAAGATCAGTCATTAGTCAGACAGGACCCCCTCCACACACACACACTCACTTAACACAGGATTATAAAGACAAATACATGTATTTTCTTTGTCTTCCAATCTCTATATAGGTAAAATTATCAGTTCAGTATCTAGAAAGCTTGTCATCATGTGTCGTTATGTAAACTAGTAGGCAAGTCAGTTCAGTTCAAGTAAAAATGAATACTCTAGTTTACTTTCTTCTTTAACAAGTCTACTAATTTATAATTAACTCACATTACATATCTGTTTAACAGCTATTTCAATGTCATTTTGAAAAATTACTGTTTAAACTCAATATTTGGAATTTAAAGTATTCAATTATTAAATACATCGATACACCATTCAACCAAAAATCTTTAACCCTTTTGTCGCCATATATCTAATGACAAACACTGCATGTGATTTTCAAATAATTTTGAAAATAATCAAGAGTTTTAAGGGATTCAGTAAAACATCTGTCTCATTATTAAAATGATGATTAGAGCATAACTTACAGGTTCTTATATAAAATAATGACAAAGTTTAAATTCACAAGAAACATGATGCTTTGCACTGTGAGTTTCTATTGTCTCATTCATTTCCATTCTTCCATCTTCTCCCTCTGCTCCTCTACCACTTCTCTGGACCAACACACTTCCAACCTTGAGGTAGGTCTTTACCCAACATCGTCATTGACGTTATTTTACTGTTTTGGCAGTTTTCCTTTGCGTTGAGTTTCAAATTATTCTATAAATTCCAATAGACTCACGCTTCAACTCCATTTTCGAGACAATACTTTGTTTATAAATATAAATATTGAAAAACCAAGTGTTTTACATCAAAGAACAATGGGTAGTTTCAGATGGTTTACTATTTATTAAGATAAACTACAAAGCAGTGGTGGCCAGAAATAGCCATGCTCAATGTGTCAAAAAGGAGTAGGTAGGAATTCCATACAGTGTACCAAGTGTAGACTGGACTCACAAGAGATGTAGTGGGATCACAGGTAAGTTGAAAGAAAGGGTAAACCTCATATGTGACAGATACACAAGAGTAGTCAACAGCAAGGGTACTCCTGAAATAAAATTTCTGAAATGTTCAGATGGAGCTCTGGAAGTGTTAGAAAACTTTTACTATCTAGATCTCATTAGTAATGGAGGTGGATGTACTAAAAGTGTTATAGCCAGAGTGGGAACAGGGTGGAAGGAGTTCGGGGAGCTGATACTTCTGCTGGAAACAAAAGGCTTCTCTCTCAGACCCAATGGCAGATTATATGATACATGTGTTCAAACTGCAATGCTGCATGGTCACGAGACATGGTCCTTGAATGCAAAAGATTTTCAGCAGCTAAAAAGAAATGAAGTATAAATACACATACATACAGCAAGTGAGCTGAGAGGAAGGTTGAGTATAAGAGGAACTGAATGTAGTATACAAGAGTGATGATTGTGTTGGTATAGGCATGTGATGCATAAGGAGAGTGAGAGTTGTGTAAAAAGAGTACCAATTGCTTGAGGTGGAAGAGGATCCGACAAAGTTGTGAAAAATTATCTCAAGAAACTGAACTTCATGAAGGATATGATGCAGGACTAAGCTGATAGGCTATACGCCATAATACAAAAGATGTGTTTGTCAGTAAAAGCACTGCAACATTAAAAGTAAACAAGGTGAGAGGATGGAATCTACAATGTTTGACAATCAAATAGAAACAATGTAGGGTTTGAAAGGACTCATCAGTCTGGCACAGTATTTGACAATCTCTCTAGTGCTGGTGTGATGATGGAATGCACCCAGTCTACTCTGTAAAGTGGTAGTTCTGGCATCATGAAAAATACACTACACCCTATAAAGTAGTTGGCCTTAGGAAGAGCAGCCAGCCATAGAGACCATACCAAATATGGAACTTAATGAGCAAAACACGGCACCTCATCCAACCTACGCTAGCATGAAAAGGTGATGATGATACTTGATTTTGATTTTATAGAATAAAGTGAATAAAAGATAAATCTCCCTTTGGAGAGGGTATTAGCTGTCTATTGTAGGTAACACTGCCAAAGGATCTGGTACTTATTCTAGATGCGTATGTTAACTGAGACAATATAGAATAAAAAATTCTATTTAGAAACAATGAAATGCTTACAGTGGATGCTTACTCATGACCTATAACCAAATATCTCAACGTTGTATTCAAACGGTCATCTGTCTATACAATAATTTCATAAGTAGGCTATGGTTAAGATTTGAATATTAATCTGGCAGGCAATTCAACAGTGAAACAGTAAAAATTAACAGAAATATTGAGGCAACATTTTATGATAAACAGACTGTTAGGCTTAATAAAAAATACACAGCCAAGTAACTGCTTACAGGCCAAAAGATTAATGATAAACGACTTGTCGTTGGTGTTGTGCTATGTCACTTAACTATTAATGTCCTATTCCACCTAGTTATAATAAATAGGTATCATGATGCAGATGTTTAGTTGAAAAAGCAATGTCGTATAACTGATGTTTTTTTTAATTAGAGTGCCAGGTTTCTAAGTTGAAGGAAGCTACAGAAGAGGAAGATGTGTGAAAGTTAATCTTAGGATGCTGCACCTTACTAAGGAAATCACACAGGAAAAAGACAAATGGATTGACGCTGTACTGGAGAGAACTCATCTAACCCAAGCAAGCAAGGAAAAGCGGGCATTAAAATAAGATATAGTTCTCAATCATTTTTTTTATTGAGGCATTCCTTAATTACATTATAATGAGTTCAAAACAAGACACCCAATGTTGTGCCTAATGAATCTTCCTGTAAATTAACTACATAAAGTCTTCAGCAGTGCTACAATCCCTAATGTGCACTAGCACATAATTTATTCATCATTCAGTTAGCATTTAAGTTTAGCCATTCTATTTCTAATGTATTGGCAAAAGCAGAAATTCAAAATGCTTGGCAAATATAAGTCTGCATTATTTCTGTTTCATGATTTAATAAATGGAGAATAACTACTACCATTTAAACATATTTTAGTCAATAGACTGCAACCATGCTGGGGTTGAAGGGATTTAGTCGATCATATCAATCTCAGAACATATTTTTTTCATCAATTTTTTTGTTGTTGAACTGCTGAGTTATGGGACATAAACAAGCACTAAATGTAAATGCAGATGTACACACACACACTTTTACATATATGTGTGTATATACATGCTAGCTTGGAACATGGATGTTAAACGATGATGATGTATATATTATTCATCTTGTAATCGTTTCGCTCATTACCTTAATAACTTAGTTTTTTCTTAACTATTAATTTATTTTTTATTTATTTTTTCTTTGTGAAACCGGAGCCTCCCAAAGCTACCATTTTATGAAATTTGAAAGTGGTGTTTATATATATATATATATATATATACACACACATCTATACAATAGTTTTTTCTAATAATCTTTTGATGAAGGGATTTTATCTCAAAATATAAAGACCTATAAAAAAAACTGCAAGGAAACATCCCAACATATTTGTTATATTTAGCATTTAGCGTCCAATTCTCATTGTGGTAACCTTTAAACAAAGCACTATTTTCTACATTCTACACAATGCTTCAAACAAACACCCTCATATATATATATGGCAGACTTTCATACAGTTTCTGCCTCTACTAAATTTCACTCACAAGGCATTGGTCAATCTGAGGCTATAGCAGAAGACACTTGCCCAAAGCAAACTCCTTAACCATTAAGCCATGCCTGCACTTGCCATGTTTAAGTTTACCTGCTTCATTACCCAAGAAATTCTTGGGGTGTTTCATGAAAATCTAATCTAAAAATGAGCCCAAGTCATGTCACCATATTTAACAAAGGTACCTAAATCATACCCAGAGGCAGCAGCCACCCAGATAATGTCAACCATTTGTTGAAATGCCAACAAAATTCATAAATATTAACCCTTTAGCATTTAAACCAGCCATGTCCAGCCAGAATTCTCTCACCTCTTTCTGGCTGTAACTGGCTGCTCATACTAATGTTAAGGTATCATTCTCAAAATAAATAATATCAAAATCTCATAGATTCGATATTATGTGAGGTAAAACCTTTACCGTGAAAATATAGTGTATATAGAGTAATGTAAATGCTAAATAAAGGGTTAAGTGTCTACAAATTTCTCAGCCTCACTTTATCTCATATTTTAATTTACTGTTGGTTTTTACTCTTTTTCTTTCAATTGGATATGGAATGCCACCTTAAAATTCTCCAACAGTACTGAACATGTTAAGATAGAGATAATTGCTTTAAAATATATTAACTGCTTCTTTTAATTCTATAAATAGTACACACATCAACAACAATGCCATCACAAAGGATATCATTCACATTGTGCTAAAATAGATTAGAACATTAACAACTATAAAATAATAATTAAGCAAGCAGTAGATATCCCCATTCATAATCTCAGTTGAAATACCAGACAGCTATCTATTTACTGGGTCATCTGATCTCTAATATTCTATAGAGATTATAAATTGCAATATCTGATATCAACAATGACTCTGGGGTTTAAGGTACTACTGAACTACTAACAGTCTTGATATCAAATCTTACTGCTGAAGCTATCGTGTCATAATTCTGAACAAAGCTCTTAAATTATGCTTACTTCATCTTGCTTGAATAATAAATTCTGCTCCTACTTCATGGTTGAATCGTCAGTGATAGGAAATGTATTCAGGTGTACATCTCAATTTTCTCACACAAAACAAAAACAGAAGCGCACCCTGGAAAATTTGGCTACAATATCAGTAAAGCAGAGAACTTATATAATGGTAACGGTCTATACTTTGACCATCAACCAACTAAAAATAGTAAAATCTTCCTCAAATACCACAAACTCTACTTTCTTATAAATAAAATAATATATTGGATAATGTAATATTTCATTCACTGTATCTGGAAAATAAAAAGATGATCATGGCTGAAACACTAAACACAAGTCTGCTTAGTCAGGGTTGATTTGGATCAAAACAATATAGCTTTTAGTGTGACTATTCTACATTTGCTAGTTAAAGAGTGATTTAACTAGCAAATGTAGAATAGGGTCTGAATCTATAGCGGTTGATATTTTTGGTGTTCTTGATTCCCATACCACCTCCCTACTCACTGCTTTAGGGACAGAGTTAGAATGGCTATTTAAACACGCCTTCTTCACAATTCTCCGGGGTAATGCCTTCTCCATTATGTCTGCAAGGACCACGAGATAGCTTGCACCTGCAGTTCAGCATGCCAGAGAGCATTCTGCCATACTGTCTGGGCTCATATCATTAGAGTAGTGTTGATTAAGTTTTCTTTCTAATGTCTTATAAAAAAAATTTCAATTTCCAATTGACATTTATATAGCAACTTGAACCCTTTTAATACCAAACCAGCATGAATGGTGTAATATAAATCCAACTGGTGAAAGAAAGACAAGATCCACCCCCATCTGCACCATTTTTAATTTCCAGAAATGTTCAGTGGCTGATCTTGGTGGTTTTAAATCTCAAACATCTCAAGAGATGGTTTTTGTCAAAATTTTTCAACTCACTATTTTATATGAGAACCCACTGTACATATATTTAGTATGCAGAATTGTCTGGGGTGTTTTCTTCTCAGCTACATATTCATAAATGTATGATAATTAGTCTAACTAGTAAACCAACATTCCCGACAATAATGTATGAAGAACAACTAAATACAAATGAAATAAACCAATTAGGCTCTGAATGGAACAAAAGAATATATTCTATAATTCCAACAAGATTTGTAATGACTGATCTCAGAAATACAAATTCCAATGCATTATTCTGACTATTACCTTTCCTTTTGTGCTTCTATCTAAACAGCATTACAACTAATATATTTTCTCTGTTTTCAGTGTCACATTATTTATTAAATATACGAGAGTTGGGATTTAGTGTAATAAAACTGTGTATTGGAAGTATGCTACATGTGGTTTCAATAGTTATATCTATTATGACAAAATGCTAGTGAGATGATTCAGGCTCTGGCATACTGATCACAAGTTATATCTTCAACCTTTCAACAGTTACTATGTTCTGTTCTTAAGCAATTCATATGGTTGTTTGCTCCAATTGATGTTAATAGAAAAAGGATTCTTAAATAAAGTTTTGACTCCTTTAAAGTGGGAGTGGTGGCAGTAAGAAAAGCATCCAGCTATAGAACCAACTGTTTTAACATTAAAAAAAAGATATTAAGAACCATTAAAAAATCTGACTTATGAGCTTGATTTGGCGCAAGGATATATGTAAATAATGTAAAACATTGGTGTTTCTCAATTTGTTACATGTAAAACACAACTATATCAAGCTATATCTTAGCAAACTTATTTAACATACATCACAGTTATGTTGGAAATGATATATAAAAAGAAGGAAAAAATTATACTCTGTTCATTGATGTGAAGAATTGAAATCTCTCCCAAGTCTAAATCCTCCTGCATTGATTGTATTCATGTTTCATAACTAAAATATGATATATTTGAAATGTTCCTTGTGTGATGATAAAATACCCCAAGTATTTTGTCATCACACAATATGGCTGTCACTACTTTCTTAGCTTTGCAGGCCTGATCATAATAGACATTTATAGAATAGTGTCAAGGGTTTGAAGTAGATGAAATTGTTTTATTCTCTATAAATTGAATAAGAAGTTTGAGATAATAAATTAAAACATAAACTGTGTATGACATGACTTTCAGAAGCATGTATGTGATATATGATGAGGATGAACAAGGTGAATTTGATAGAATACAAATAAACTGGAATATTAAGTAACATAAGCATTAGTTAATGGTAGCAAATCAGAGCCACACATTTAAAGAACAATATATTAGGGTGAAAAGGAACATTGAGATGAGTGACAGAACATGACAGCCAGGGCAGCAATAGACATATCTAGGATGAGTTATTAAAATCTAATCTTAAAATGGTCCCAAGACATGTTACCATGTTTAAAGATGTCATCTAAATCATGCTCAGAGGCAGCACTCACTGAGCTTAGGTCAACCATTTGCTGAAATGCCAACATGAAGCAAATGAAATAAGGAGAAAATATACAAATAATTAAAAAAACTTAAGAGAAAACAGAAGGAAACGAAAACTATTTTGCTTCTTAAATCTTTTCTTGTTGCAGTTGGACATGGAAGGCCAACTAGAAATGCTCCAACAATACTGAACATGTTAAATAAGTTGGATATAACTGCACTATTAATTATATATTTATACAGAGAGAGAGAGAGAGAGAGAGAAATTGGAAATAGCGCGGAAAATATATTTAAGGGTATTTTTTTCAAAGTGACATTATTGAAAAAATGAGAGGGACAATTCTTTTTAAAAAAAGTTTTATAATGTATATAAAGTATAACCGGTTTCAATGTATTAGTAAAATTCATCTTAACAAATGTTGAGTATTACAATTAAAAAGAATTGATAAGAATTAAAAATTAAAAATTTAGAATTAAGTGTTGAGGCAAGTTTTTTTCATCTTCCTTGTTGGAGAGACTGGAAAAATGAAGTCTTGTGTATAGAGAGAGAGGTGTAGTCAGCTATATATATATATCAATGTTACAACAAAAGACACTGTTCCACAGAGTGTATTAATCCACTTTAATACAAACAGCTATAAAATAATAAAGTAATCCCTATATACACCCCATCAAAATCTTAGTTGAAATTACCTGAAAGTTGGTGAAAAGTTTGTGCTTTACCAAGCATTAAAAAGGACTAAAAGACTACTTGAGATATCTCAACAAGTTCTAACTATAGCCTGCAAATTAGTCATATATCTTTTTTAATTCAAAGTGTTTACTCAAGAGAACTCTCAGATTGAATGTAATAGATTTCAATGTAATACATAGACAAACATTTCTGTTTGGCTTTCATAATTGTAAGAGAAAGAAAGAATTCTTTAACAATTTCTTATCTTTTGACAAAATAAACAAAAATAACAAAAGTAGTCAGAAAAGATTGTGAATTGATAGAGAAGAAATGAAAACTGATTTGTACACTCATTAACTATAGGGAATTACAGAGAAGGAAAAAAACATTATGCAAATAGTAGAAAAAATTCAAAAGGTGAAGATACTAGTGCAGATTGAAAAGTAGTCAATAAAACAGCATGACAAACAGTTGGAGACACCGTGGTCATTGTCATTGAAAGCAGTCACCCAAATGTTGCCCTATTTCACCTATGTACAACACATTGTAAGCAATGCAACAGATGAGATGAAGAAACTCTTAGTTTAAAGAAAGGGTCCTATAATTGAGTTGCACCAAAACCTCAACTTTTGTTACATTACCATTTCTCTTTTTATCATTCTGAAAATCTCTAACAGAAATTGAACTCAAAGCAGATATTCTAAAGTATCTATTTTCAGCTCCATACAAATTGATAAAAGTTGACTATGCTAGAATGAATAACAGAATAAGTTTTTTGTTAATATTTCAACTAAATATTATGCATTAATACACAACACTAATCTCAATAGATGTGTACAATATATAGCAATGTGTATTTTCCCCCTTTAACACAAGGATCATTTGAGCTGCATGTGTTTTAGATGTTGCTAGTTAATCTGTTGAAGTGGAAAATATACCGATAGTTGATGGCACATAACAAATCGATATAGAGAGCCAAAATTCTCTCTATATTTAATACTAAAATGAATGCTTTCCAATATATTATTTTTGTACATTTTTTTGAGGTGGGTATGGATTATTAGAATAAGATTTATTTATTTTGTTAACATTGAGATGCCCCTAGCAGTAATGTTAACAGAAGTTAAAAAAAAGGCACATGCCTGACTAAGAGCAATATAATACAATGGGAGTAAAAAATAACCACAAAATCAATTTTTACAGTTCTGCACTAGTTTGCAGCAAATATCTGCCAGCAACCTCTTGTTTAGGTGGGAACCACTTCATGCAAGAGTTGTCATCAGTTCTTTACCAGATGGTGGAGAGGCATTTCACCATTTGTAGAGGTGTAATGGGAGAGACAACTGTTGACACAGATATTGAAACAAGGACAACAAAAGAGGTGGAAAGCAGAGGAGGTAGGTATTTATGGTATCCACCAATAATCTAATCCAATATGTTTTGTACTGGTCCCATTCTTTAGTAATCCCTTTGTTACATTCAACTGTCCATACCAGAATCTTTTTGCTTCCCACCTAAATACTTTTCTTTCTCTCTCCCACTTCTTGGCTTATTGTTAAACATAACAATGAAATACACACACAAGTACATTTCAGAGATTCTCCTGCACACACACAAATGCCTAATACTCTCCTGAACAAGGGAGCCTTGTCATTTTGTTGGTGCCTGGCTTCTGTGTATGCATTTTTATATACACATGTGCATGTCATTGTGGTAGTGATGTGATAAACTACAAAAAAAACAGCTTATATATAATTCTAAACACACACACACACCAGTAAATAATTTAAACTGAAAAATGGCATGAAATTTAAGGATAAACACTTAGCCACTGCATTTGTTAAGAGTTTCTAGTATCAAAGGTTTCCATCCCCAGGTGATCAGCAATATTTACCTTTTTCCTATTTATCATTTTCACTCATGATAAGTATTTCTTTTCCACACGCTTTCAGCGCTATTCAAATCTACTTATAACAACCATCAAGTGAATTGTACCTTTGTACAACGTCCTCTTAAAAGTGGCTGGTCTCACACCACGTCTACTCAGATACTCCTGACTTACTGGTCTCCCAATTCCCTGTCCCACACTAACCTACATACTCAGTCCTTCCAACCAAGAGAGATGGCCCTCTGGAACTCCCTGTTCATGCCTTTCCTAAAGCTATCGACATGCATTAATCTCATTAGTTTCAGAAAGCAGTGAAAGCCATAGGCATTACTACTTCTGTAAAAAAAAATGTATGTAATATGAAACTGTTTTGTCTAACAAGAAGTTAAATTATTTTTTTTAGCCTATTTTGATCAAAACTGAATAAAGGTTGAGGCTGTGCTGTCAGTTTGATACTTATGCTATACTGAAAAGAACTCATGGTATATTCCATGAGTATAGCAATTGTTTTAAACTCTCATAGTTGGTTGAGCATGGAGGTGGAGGGGGGGGGGGGGCTTCAAGATGTTGAGTCTCATTGATAAGGTGATATAAGTTCAAGAGGAGGTGATTTGCCATACTGCAAACCAATTGAGCTCTGGCAGAATGGTAAATGAAGTGGTGGTGGTTTCATACTCAGAAATCTGAAAAGAATATTGTTCTCTCACTTTTGTAGTGTCATTTTCAAAACTACATTAACCCTTCAACATTTAAACCGGCTGTATCCAGCCAAAACTGTCTCACCTCTTTCTGTTCAAACTGGCTGTAACTGACCTCTCATACTGATGTTAGGGTATTGTTCTCAAAATAAATAATATCAAAATCTCATAGATTCGATATTATGTGAGATAATTGTGTAAGGTAAATGTGAAAATACAATTGTATATATAATGTAAATTCTAAATGTTTAACAAACTAAGATGTATTACAGGCAGAAATAATCCAATGAATGTTACAACCTTTTTCAGATAATGTAAGAAAGTAAGAAGAAATTTTATTGCCAATACCAGTCCCATCAGAGACCTTGATACAATGTCTTTTAATGTTTATTTATGGGAAAATTCCAAGTACAACAAAACCAATAGTATAAAATGAATGTTTTAAAATTAGATATGGAAGTACATACTCCCCAAAACACTATATTTCCTACATATAAGAAATAGAGCATAGCTACTGAAAGCAGATAAAAACCATACCAAAAATTTCTTTTCAATTAACTGAACAATTAACCTATCTCTCTGTTATTCCAAACCAGTAGATGTGTTTTACCTTTGCCAATCCTCATTCACTCTCATACAAATTCCATAACATTTAATAACATATAATGCATATACATATAAACAAAGATATTTTTTATAGATAACAGGAATCAGGAGTGGTGTCCAACCCTGGTTTTCATAGTATTAAGTAACTAAGAAATAATGTACTCTTCCTCAGATAGGATCTACCATTGGAAACATTTACTGTTGGGAAAAAAAGTGGTTAGGCATAGCGTTTCTTTTCCATGACAGAGATACTTATCTCTCAATCAACTAAATCCATCATTTCTAAATAAGGTGGCATCAATTCCTCACTGGATGCTTTGGCAGCCTTATGGAATTCTTGAGTATTTCAAGCAAAAGAAATATTTAGAAGTGATGGATTTAGTTGATTGAGAGATAAGTCATGGAAAAGAAATGCTAAGCCTAACCACTGACATCTACAGATTAATTAAGCCAGCTGATATTCTCATTTAGCCATTGAAATTGGACAGACAGCTAGCATGTTGACATAGATATAGAGGTATATATATACATACAACCAAACAGAAAAACAGGCAAGAGCACAGATCATTCAATATTGGTCAGGACAGAGACACAAGCTGGAGAAGTTGGGAAGAAGCATGTTTCAGAGAACTTTCGAAATGACATTGATAAAAAGTTTAAGCTAATCTTTAAAGCCAACAAACTGATATTCAGGCTGTCACTAGCAATCAGATCAAAAGGCAACTAATATCACAAATAAATACCATGGGATAAAAACAATACAAAGACAAAGAAAGGGAGGATTAAATGAGGTAGGTGAGAGGGTAGTTGGATTTATTACATTTTTGTTAAATATATTTTTTACACAAGTTAATAAATGACAGAAACAACAGAGCTTATAATTACAGACTTGATTTAGTAGTTATCAGCTCTATTGTTTAAGATTAGACCGGTTGCAGTTGAAGGACATTGAATTGGTATTTCTAACATACTGAGGCAATCTCATTGTTTCAAGAACCCTTGTTGATAGGTGTAAAGAAAAAACAAAAACACGGAAAAGAAGTTGTGTTCTTATTGTTCAGGATTGTTGGATCTCATAGAATATCAACCAAACGCCATACTTCACTATCAACCAAAACAAAGTACCTGTATATTACAGGGAACTTTTCATGTTTAAAAAAGAAAATGATTGTCACAGGAAGAGAAGATGAAGTAATAGGGTTGTTAAAGCATTGGATAGAATACCTTGCAGTATTTGTTTCAATATTCTGCACTCTGAGTTCAAAGCCTGCCATGGATAACTTTACCTTTTATCCTTCAGAGGTGCATAAAAAAACAGTCAAATATTGGGATTGATCCTTTTTCCCTCTTACTCTATTTCTTTCTTAAAATTGGCTACACTATGTCATGAAAATGGTCATGAGAGATCAACTCACAATGTCTTTCTCTAGAAATGGAGAAGGTTTGGGTCAGGAGCCAGTAACCTTTTCTTACAGCAGTGATATGTTACTGAAGTACAGCATAGAACAGAAATAAAGGAAAATATGAAATCACAGGTAGAAGGGCTGTATATTTTAATATTTTCCACAACCTTATGCAGAGCTTGTAACTTTGAGGGTAGGGATGAAGAAAGTTTAAACAGAGTGGGTATTAAATAGAGCAACAAACTAATCCAACAACTCAAATGCTAGTGTAATGTTTTAATCTACTCTATTTCCTTCTGTTGGGCATTTATTTACATACATCATTAACATATTTATGGCTGCTTTTTCTATGCTTGCATGAGCTTGACTAGGCGTTTTAAGAAAGCTTTTCCATGGTTAGATGCCCTTTCTGTTGCCAACCCATACTTTATTTTAAGTATGGCATACACAGCTGCCATACTTTTTTTTTTATATTTATATTCAGAGTTATGTAATCACTTATGTTTCTCTCCATTTAGTTTCTGTGTGTTTTATACTTTTTAATTTTTACTTACATATTTTTCCCTACTGTCTGGTTGTCAAATAAAATCATTATGACTGAACCAGGCAAGAGAGACAGCAGCAGACATCAGAAAGACAGGGAAATATAAAACAGAAAGAGACATAGGAAAGACTACCAAGCTGGTTGTTTTATAGTACTGTTAATATTGTTTCAGATTTCCTGTAGGGTGGGGCCAATGAAATTAGTATTTATAACATACTGAAGGGAGATTGAATTAACTTTAGCAAAATAACAAAAAAAATCTTAGTCTCATATTATCATTGTATATGATTACCTGCATATAATATATATATATATATATATATTTCGTTTCTGAATTTGTTTAGCAAGATTCTTTATCTGAAAATGTGTGTTGAAACCAATATTGATATACTTTGGGAGGGTCATGTTGCCAATAAGAAACACACGCACCAGTTGCTTTCACTCCAATTTATTATAAATTAAATTTATAAATTTAAGAATTTACAAATTTCCGGTTGGTTGGTTGGTTCCACAACCGGCCGGTTGTTCATATATTGTCAAAGTCCTTTCGTCACACATTCTGTAATCTCTTCAGTGACTGGGGATTCTTCTCTTTGTTTTATGCCTCTCCTTTGTTGTGTCCTACGCCATCTTGTTTTGTGTGTGTGTTGTGTGCTTAGTTTGCGCATGTGTTACATCCGGGTGTCTGTGTGTGTTTTTATTTGTTTATTTATTTGTTTATTTACATATTACTGGTTGGTTGTTTGTTCTATGTGTGTGTGTGTGTTTTCATTTTGTCCTTAATTGTAAGTTGTGATTTTTGCTATTCCATTCATGTTTTCTATTTAATTTTGGTTGGAGTTCATTTATGTTTATTGTCTCTGTGATTTGTCTAAACATTGCATCTTTTCTGTGTGTGTAGATTTCAATTAAGGACAAAATTAAAACACACACACATAGAACAAACAACCAGCCAGTAACATGTAAATAAACAAATAAAACACACACAGACACCCAGATGTAACACATGCGCAAACTAAGCACACAACACACACAAAAACAAGATGGCGTAGGACAGAACAAAGGGGAGGCACAAAACAAAGAGAAGAATCCCCAGTCACTGTATATATGTGTGTATGTATGTATTTTTCGCACAGTACATTTCACATTAACCTAATCTCTTGAGCTTTAAACAAAGAAAAGTAAAAACCAAAAAAAAAACCAACATAACACATAATGAGCATCTCTATCTTTCTCATATAAATCCTATATATATATATATATATATATATATATATATACAGCCTATATACTCGAATATAAGCCGAGGAATATGACAAAAAAAAAAAAAATCGATTGGAATAAAAAAAAAAAATGGGAGCAGGGTTATACTCAGGGTTAATATTTTAACAATTTTCACCAACTTCAAATTCTATGTAAATAAGGTGCTAAAATATCTGGAGTGATTATTTCACAATGGAACATTGTTTTTCTATATTTACTACATCGTTGTTAATGTTATTTATACATTCCCCTGAAAATATTTTACAATAAATTTTTATAATTTGAACAGATATTCATAGATATTCATGTTTTTCCTTGACAATATTTTTTCTTTCAATCATACTTCTGATCTTATTTTATTGTTCTCACCCTGCCTCTCCTCTCTCTCTCACCCTCCATCCCTCTTCTACTCTGTGAATCCCTATACAATGTTCTCTTATTTAATCTTTTGCTTTCAAAGTACTCCAAGCATGTGAGTGGCCGGAAATAAACAAAAACCATACTCTAAACGACACTTAAAACATTTTAAACATCAAAATATTAAAACTTCATAAAAATATTTTTTACTCGTGAGAATCTCAAAACCAAGCCTTCTATAAATGGAGTTTGAATATTTGCTCATTTCTCAGACATAAAATAGGGACGGATTATATTTGGTTCAGTATATACAGTAATATAAATCTAATATAAATATATTATACAGTATTATACAGGTTATTTTTTTTTAAATTGTTACAGTGGTTAATAGAGAAAACAAAATGTGTAAAAGATTTTTTTTTTAATAGTGAATATCAACAGAATATGAGGAACAGATATTCAAAACCAGGAAATGGAAATGTTTTTTCTACAAGTTCTTGATTTGTGAAAACGATTTAGACCAAATTTCTTTTTCATTAACATTAGAATATACTGTAATGATGATGATGTTATGGCTCAAACCCGTGCCAATTTAGCTGACGCTTCATGAAGTTGCATCTTCAACCCTTTAGCATTTAAACCATATCCGGCCAAAATTCTCTCATCTATTTCTGTTCACACCAGTTGTAACTGGCCACTCATACTAATGTTAAGGTATTGTTAAAATAAATATCAAAATCTCGTAGATTCAAGATTATGTGAGATAATTATGTGAGGCAAAGCCTTTACCATAAAAATATAATAGTAAATATAGAGTAATGCTAAAGAGTTAAAGGAGGCTTCAAGAGTGGTTTTTAATGATAGAGGCTTCCAGTCCTGTCATGTCACTATTGTTCCAGTTTAGATTAGTACTTTACTAACCTAAAAAGGATTGAAGGCAAAGTTAACCATGGTGAGATATGAATTCAGAATGCAGGCGGTCGAAATAATTATCGCAAGTTATTTAATCCAATGCACTCCCAATGCAGCCAATTCACTGTCTCCATAGATATTAAGTTCACACTTTAACAAAGTAAACTTTTGACATTTCAACTAACAATAACCATGTCTTAAATAACTCTCACTGCTGTTCTATATCTAAATATGAATTTCAAACAATGTTGCAGGCATCTTTTATACAATTTGATACAGTCCTCTCTAATCATGAGGTATCTAATTTTTCTCACTAGCATAGTGTAACACATTTATTCTTGCTAGAATATTAGTGTTTAATTTCTAATTAGCATGAAATAAAGAAAACAAAAAGAAAAAGAAATATTTCCCAAGCATATTAACTCTTGTAGAATAATTACTGGATCTCTCATTAACTACATGGTTATGAGTTTAACCCTTCTGATAGCAACCTGTCTGAAACCAGTCCTGTTTCTCTGGTGATAAACCAGTTCTTTTAAATTGTTCATGTTTAAATTTAAACCTTTTATTACAATCTTTTCTTAAGTTATGTTCTAAATGACTTAATGAGAAAATTGTTTTAAAATTAATTGAAAATCATAGGCAGGATATTTCATTAGAGCTATATCATAGTAATAAAAAAGTTAAAATATTGCCAGAGTCAATTTCTTGTGCCTGTGAGTATTGCACATAATTGTTAAACAAAATAAATATTTCTCCTGTTTCAGGGTTAAGTGATAAGCTCCAGGGAAGGCATGCAGTGGTAAAAATAATTGCTTTGGTAAGTCATCCTACCCAAGTTAGCAAGTGAAATGGATAAGTAAAACATATTGTTCATTAACACCTAAGCCTTCTCTAGCTTCATCATAGTAAAACTGATTAAATTCCATAGGGTCCAGTTAAAAATATTTAACAGAGATATCATCATCATTTAACATCCATTTTCAATGCTAGCATGGGTAGGATATCTTGTTTATAATAGGTGCACTAGCATGTTGTAAGAGGTAAATTAAAAGGTTAGTGCAGGGAAGGACATCTAGCTTCAAAAGGTCCCCAATAATGAGCACAAAACAACACTTGCAGTAGATTTGAACTCACAGATTAATAGCAAGTAGCCACTACCTTTCTAACTTTAATCTACTACTTCATTGATTTACTTCCTTTATTTCCTGCCAAAAGAACAGTATATGGCAACACCAACTTCAGGAAGTGTACGAAACATTGATATAAGTAGAAGAATTAGTCAGAAAGAAGTGGAATAAAATGTGTCTTTAAAACAATGCCTGCTATTCATTGTTGAAATAATAGCAATGAAAACAGGTTTATGGAAATGCCATTTCTAATAACACCAGACACAAATTGGTCTCTATTAGGTAGTTACATAAACATTACAGAAATTTTAATTTTTGAATGATTGGAATTTCCTAGCTACAAGAATATCGACAAATGAGGTTCTCATGAGAGAAGGGTTTGGCTGTAAATAAATGGACAGTTCATTTAGAGTAACATGTTCTCATAAAAGTAGTTCCTGCCCATGCTGTAGCATTATTAAAATAAGCTAGAATACAGCTCCTCCTTCATAGTAAGTCCTGTTTTATATTTTCTTAAGCCAACTATACATATACTTAATGTTTCATCCAAAATGAGCTTCATCATCATTATCATCATTGTTTTTGTCAACTTTTCTATACTAGCATGGGTTGGATGGAATTTTTTGAGTGTTTTACAGCTAGATGCCTTTTCTGACACCGACCCTTATAGTTGATTCTTACAACATGCAGGGATATGGAGTACTTATTCTAAACCGGATCACAACTATGATTATGAACACTAAACAATACCTTTTCATCACCTAATGCACACACACCATTCTTATCTACATGTTCTGCCCAATTATTTGTATATAACACAAATAATATTAGCATCTTTTTTTAAGTTCTTCTATTCAACAATTAGACAATTATTTTAATTTTTAGATGGTGAAATAATAAATAAGGTATTGATTAACCAACTAATTCATTGATTGAGAGTTCATATTCACATGCATTAATCAGTGCCTCTGAGCTAAACATTTATTGCATATGGTTCAGTTAACCAAGCTATACAGAATTGATACTAGGCTTTTTGGACTAAAACTGACCTGTGATAGATATATTCCTAACCAGGAAATCTGTAATCTATGTACCATTATGGAAACTGAAGTTGAACATTAGATCCATGGATGTTTGTAATTTGTTAAACAATGTTTCAGATATAAGTAACATACATATTAGTAGAGAAATTGTCTAAAATCTCTAACATCTTATCTACACCATGTGGAACTAGTAATATAGTAAAAAGAGTATTTCCAATTCAACCAACTGGGAGAAGTGGAATGACAATGGATATGATACTGAAAAGGTAGTCTTGATTTCAACTTCACAACATTTGGGAAAGAACAAATGGTCAGGCAAGGTGCCTTGCAGTATTTGCTCTCTTAAATCTTACAAAGGTAAATTTTGCCTTTCATCTTTCAGGGTTCATAAAGGGTACAGGGTGGTGGCTTGGCAGAATTGTTAGATTGTGGGACAAAATGCCCTGCAGTATTTGTTACTGCTCTTTGCACCGAGTTCAAATCACATTGGGGCCTACTTAATTGTTAAACTTAATCACTGCCTAGTTTAACACCTACCACATAACCCTTTTAGGCACGTGGCCTAGTGATAAGGGTGTTGGACTTATGATCATAATATTACATTTAACCCAGCAATGGAGTGAAATCTTGTCCAGGGATGTATTCTTAACAGCTTCATGCCACATAAATCAGGATAAGCACTGGCCTGATGACCTCCAGACTTGAGACATTGCCCTTGGGTGCCTTCATAGTCAACTTCATAGCAAACATTTGGTCCAGGCATCCACTTTGATGATACTTTGCTCTGTCCCTCCCACAAGTCTTGCAAATCTATGTTCCACATACATTTTCTTCCATTTGCATATCATTCTTACAGCATTAAGTGCCAATAATATTTCTATTTCATCTTACCAGAAGCTATCATCATCATTTAACGTCCACTTTCCACGCTAGCATGGGTTAGATGGGAGTTGTCCCACCTGAGGCAAGGTTGGTCGGGTGACCGTGTCTCGCTCATATAGGACTATCTGGCTGGCTTTCTACGGTTGGATGCCCTTCCTAACACCAACCACATTTACAGTGTGGAACTGGGAACTTTTTACCATGCTACCTACACGACCACATTACAGCGTGGACTGTGTGTTTTTTTTCTCGTGACACGATCACGATATCGATCTCATTTATTTCATTTATTTAGACTGGATGTTGTGGTACCAACTTTATAGACAGGAGGGGGGAGTGGGAGGATAGGTAGGGGTAGTGGATTGGGGTGTATATTTGGTTAAGAGGTGCCTACTGGCTGTAGGTTTTGCTTTGTACATAGGCAAGGCGGGTCTTCTGTATTACTGCGTAGTGCCAAAGATCTCGGTCCAGTGACATTGTCTTAGAGAGGTGCAAGTGTGTAAGGTCGGAATTTATCAGATCGTCCCAGGTTTTTCTGGGTCTACCTACTCCGTAACTACCATCAATTTTGATCGCCCTGCACTTTTTTATACAGCTGTCGTCTTTCATGCGCATCACGTGGCCATACCAACATAGTCTTCTCTCGAGTAAACAGCATCTGATCCCTCTTATTCCTAATTTCTCACTTAGTTCATTTATGCTTGTGTCAAACCAAAGCACAAGTATACCATCATAGAAGAAAGCTGCATTGTATCCTGTCTTAGCCATAGGCCTTTGGCAATATTCATTTATTTTAAGAAGTCTTAAAAATATAAATAAATACTATTCCATTGTGATACTATAACATGTACATTCTATTTTAGATTTTGAAACAAACCAAATGTTAATGATGTAAATCAGCAGGTACATGTTTTAAAAACAGCTTTTGAAAATAAAAAACCTGTTACAAATAAATTGCTTGAAGTTTTGAAATAAATCCTAAATTAGTATCTGATTACTCTCTCTTAGCTCATTTGTACACCATTGTTCATATTTTACTCTTGTTACTATGCTTTCATCCACAACTATTTAGGCAACCTAAGTAACAGCTATCAACTACTTCTAGAGTGCCTCAGGGCATTAAAAAGAATATATTTCATAGGTGCTTTTAAAACTAACTACTAAATCTGACGTCTTCTTCTCTGCCAACCCAGTTGTAATCCCAACGCGTCTCTGGCACATCCATAATTTACATTGTGTACACAGTATACCATTCCAACTTAATCCCTTTCTGTATATCTGGTATGGCTACTTCCCAGATGGTAATAGAGTCAGGTCTTCTTTCCAGCTAACTGAAACTATTACTTTTCTAGGTTTACCATAAGAGCTATGCTTTGCTTATACATTTGCAATTTTTTCTTTAATTCTTCAAACAGATTCAGCTATGAGAACTAGGTCATCAGCATAAAGAAATTTACACAAACAGTTTTAAATTCCTTTTATATAACCAAGAGAACTATAATAAACAAGATTGGGACTGATAACTGAACCCTGATGAATGCCTACCTGCTTGCTAAATGTCTTACTTTATCTCTTTACACTACATGCACAGCTCCCATAAGCCATCATCTACACTTTAATGATGGCCAGACTACTGAGTGTGGTACTCTGTCAAAATCTTTTTTCAGGTCAATGAATGCAAAGAACTACTGCATCACTGGAAAGAGAACATCAATGTTACCCTATCTGCATCTCATCTGAGTTAATTTTCTTTCTATTTATATGTGCTATTCTCTTTGTTACTTTTATAACTTGGTCCATCAATTTGATGCCTCTAAACTTACTTCTATCAAAAGCATCTCTTTTTGCTCTTGTAGCAGTTGATGATGCTATGCCAGTGATTGCAAATTACTTCTTTCTGTGTACTACATGATTAATTATGCAAGTAACTCATATTTTACTTCCTAGGACATTTTCAGAATCTCAGCAACTACCACCAACGGCCTGCTATTTTCTCTGCCAAAGAATTAAAGATATAAATATCTTTAATTCTTTTGACAGTAATCTGATCAAAACCAACTCTGGTACTGTAAAACAAAACCACTAATTTTAAAGGGTTCTTATTTGAATTAAAATCTTCCAACATCTATATATCTAAAACAGAGAATGTCTGTCTGCCTGTCTCCCTAAAACTCGAGAACCACCCAACCGATTTTTTTAAAACTTTACACATGTAATACTTATGGTCGTGTGAGTATTTTGAGCAAAAAATATTTCAAATTTTCAATACCCTAGGGACCGCATTAGGCGCCAGTTAGCGATCTCTCTCTTTCTTAGTCTGTCCTTTTAGATAGATACATAACTATAACGTCGCGCGCTTATAATATCTGTGTCTGCATTACGACATTATGAAAACGTCTTCACGAACCAAAGTATCGTCTTCCTGTTTTCCTTCAGTTGCAACGTTTTTCGAAATATTTACTTCTGAGTTCACAGATTGACTTTAGTTCCAGAAGATCCCGTTAGGGTGAAAGCAGTGATTCTTTGCTTAAACTTTAATCTGTTATTTTAATATATATATATATATATACATAATTATATATTCGTGTACAGATATTTTTGCATACACAAAAACAAATATAAACAAACGTATTTATTTCACGAAAGCACAGACGGCTTATCGTCATTGTTACTGCCGATATGCCACCCAAAAAGTCCCACTACTTTTGGCACAAGGGCAGCAATTACATAGTCAACAGTTCGGAAATCACATGCATCACTGACGAGTTTACACCTTACTCTACCAGTTAGTCTTAGTGTACTTCATCCTGCTTTTAGGTCATGCCTCAAAGGAAGAGATATTCCATTGGCCGAAATACTGCGAAAGTGGCAAAAAAAAGAACAGGGCAGGCAAATGAATCGTCAGTGGAATCTGCTATTCGACGGTCGCAAGGCCGAGGTATTCCGTACTTCTCTGTACTGTTTCAGAAAGGAGAGATAAACATGCCAATCTATGTTTAGAATCCCGAGCAACGGCGAGCCATTCTGCTAATAATTTTATATATGAACCATATGTTAAGTTACTATCTTAGTAATGAAATAACTTTAGTAAATCTCTCGAAATTCTTCATTAATTAATTGAAATAAAGTGTTTCATTGGAAATACAGTGATGAAAGAGTTAATGGTCTTTTTCACTTGGGGTAAACCCTCTCTCTCTGAAGCAAGCACTATCTTCATTCAGTAACCTCATTTTCATGCCCCTTTCTTCTCCGTATCAATGAGGGCAAGTGTGTCACTAGCATTACATACATACTTCTCACCAATGATGTCACACAGCAGTTGCTAATTTTCATTCTCACACATATGCAAATTTAGAATTCTTGTATTAAGTTTGAAATTTTATTACCTGAATGTTATATGAATGTCAGTTCATATTAAAGAGAAACCAGCTTACATTATATAATATGTGATGTTTTAATTAAATTTATTAATTCACAAAAAGAACTTTAACAAAGAATCCACATAATTTCAATACTTATGAAGAAATTTCAAGTGAACCCCCCCCCCCCCCCAAAAAAAAAACCCTTAAAAAATAGAAACCCTTTATTTCCTGTAAAAGAAAATTGTGATCAAGTACAGTCTGTGCTTTACTAAATGGATCTAATGAGATCAAAATTTATTTTGATTTGTCTCCAGTAAAAACTCATTGCCTCAAAATATCTTAAAACCAACTTAACTGTTTTTCATACAGATAACATCCCAAGTGATTCTTCTAAATATTTTATTCTTTAATTTTAAGACCAAAATTATAAGCCAGTGATTGGGGGTACTGAGAAACTCAAAAGGGGCACCAAAAGACAAGAGGAGTAGAGAGCTAGTGGGGAGACAAAAGGGGGGGGGGGCAGAATTAAAAAAAAATGAATTGTCACCTTCAATAAATGCTTTAATATGTTTTTAAAATAATTTTCAGTGTAAAATTTTTATCCACTTTATAGAGGGGAGGGAACAGACTGATAAAATATATTCATATATTCTCTAAAAACAGAGTGGCACTCCCCAAAAAGTTTGGAAAAATCTGTTCTAAAACATCTCTTCCGCTAAATGCTTCTAATGTTTTTCTTAGAAAATAAACTACCTCATATGCATTACCTTTAGTTTCAGGAATTCATTCATGTCAATGTTTAATTTGTCATCACATTCATTTCTTTCCTTATACAAAAGAAGATTATACATTACTGCCTATATATGTTTAACAGTGCAAAGCAAGTAGTTTTCCAACTATAAGGCTGTGTTTAACATTCAGAAAATTCTTCTTTTGTACTGATATAAGTATACAAATTCAAATCATTCACAGACTGCTTCACACACACACATATATATATATATATATATATATATATATATATATATATATATATATATATATATATATATATATATGTATATATATATATATATATATATAAAAACACAGTCATTTAAGATCCGTTCTTCCATATACACATCATCATATATATCATAATTTTTACATCCGCTTTTCCCTGCTTGCAAGGGTGGGACGGGAACTGATTCTGGCTTGATTTCTACAGCTGGATGCCCTTCCTAATACCAACCTCATTTACAGCGAGTGCTGGGTGCTTTTTTTCTGTGGCGCCTCCACGTCCACTTTACAGTGGAATGATAGGGACCCCAGTCCCTATCATCTCATTTCTACAGCTGAGTAAACTGGAACAATGTGAAATAAAGTGTCTTGCTCAAGGAAACAACACATCACTCGGTCTGAGAATTGAACTCACAACCTTTCGATTGCAAGCCCAATGCTCTAACCACTAAGCCATGTGCCTCCATATATATACATACACACAACCCATGCAAGCACGGAAAATAGACATTAAATGGTGGTGATTTTATATATATATATATATATAAAATCACCACCATTTAATGTCTATTTTCCGTGCTTGCATGGGTTGTGTGTGTGTATATATATATATATATATATATATATATATATATATATATATGTGTGTGTGTGTATATGGAAGAACGGATCTTAAATGACGACTGTGTTTATATATATGCACACACTCATATATGTATGTGTGTGTGAAGCAGTCTGTGAATGATTTGAATTTGTATACTTATATCAGTACAAAAGAAGAATTTTCTGAATGTTAAACACAGCCTTATAGTTGGAAAACTCAATTCACATGTAGAGTGCACTGTGCAGGCTTCCTTGAGAAGATGAATGTCTCAGTCTTTGCAGCATTGATTTTCATTGCACTGTTAAACATATATGTATATATTATATATATACATATACATACAAATATCTTTACTATATTAACTAGTAGCTTAAGAACATAAAATTCATTAAAATAAAATTGTGAAATCATTAACCATGAAATTAGATATTCTTTTATGCTGGCATATATTCAAGCATACATAAAGCTATGAAGCAAGTGGTCTTGCGGAAAATATATATTCATACTATTTTTCCTATACTCAACACAATGTTGCTTTCCATTTTTAATATTTACTTTTTTTCCTTCTCAAAGCATCTTATTAACCCTTTTGTTACCATATTTCTTATGAAAGACACTGTTTATGAGTTTCAAATAATTTTGAAAATAACCAAGAATTTGGAGGAATTTAGTAATATAACTAACTTTCCTTCTCGTTATTTTCATGAACAGGATTGACATGTGCAGCCGGTTTGAAAGTGGTATCACGACTGGTAAGTGTAGAATCAGTCGGCTGGAATTTGCAGACGACATGGTATTATTTAACTCGACAGAAGGTGATCTACAACTTTCACTTGATAGGTTTATGCCAAGTGTTGCATGGCTGGAATGAAAATCAATGCTGCAAAGACTGAGACGTTCATCTTCTCAATGAAGCCTGCACAGTGCACTCTACATGTGAATTGAGTTCCACTGAAGCTGGTGGAGAAATTCAAGTATCTCGGGGTCGTATTTATGAGTGATGGAAAGCAAGAGGCAGAATTAAATGCAAGAATTACAAAAGCTGGTGCAGTAATGTGCCAGCTTCAGCATTCAGTAATCAGAAGGAAGGTAGGTGTAAAAGCCAAACTTGCTATCTTCAATTCGGTATTCTTGTCAAACCTTACCTATGGTCAGAAATCTTTGGCAATGACCGAAAGAATCTGATCGCGAATACGTACATATATTTACGGCTTAATTGGATGTGCATATACAATCGTCAAAAAAACAATGACGGCAATGATATTCACAGCCAATCAAGTGAAATAGTTACTACTTGGAAACATTTTATATAATATTCCTAAAAGAAATCAGCCTAGTAAAGTCCATCCCTGTAATGATTTAGCAGAAAATATATTTAAATGGGTTCGTTAATTCAAATGGTTATAGTAAATATCTAAAAACAAGTTTGTTTGCTAATTTAAGTGTTCATGGTATCTTTACTAGTGGTCAAAATCATTGTGAAAATATGCATTATTAGAGTAATGACTTTAATTTTTAATGTGATGCTGTCAGAGCATTTTATACTTTTCATGAATGTCTTGCTAGTGCAATTTCATATGATACAGGGTGTTAAGGGTTAAGCAAAACTCATAAAACTTTACACAAACTGGCCATAGAATCAAAGCAATGCTATTGGTGGGTTATAAACTGTAGAACTTTTGTTCAGCCATCTGACATCTATCAATCTATCAATTAGGCTAGTTATGGCTAAGTTTCTACATAGTTGATAGGAACCTCTGTGTGATTATTTGACCTGCTAAAAAGAGAACAAAATACCCCCTCAAATCAAGCCCTACTCTCTTAGAAAATGACAGAGATCTTTGGTGACTATAGATCTAGATCTGTGCCAAGGAAACAGAAAGGACAGTCACAGCTGGAATGTCTTTCATTGGGGCTGACCAAAGGTTAAACAACTATGTTACACATCAGAAGTAGAGGTCAGTGACATAATGGACAACAGCATTAGTTTAGATATGTAAATAAGAATATCCAGTGTCAAATGTGAAAAAAAAACCCCCAAAAACCCAGAAATAGACATGTATTAAGTTGACTGGAATCATAAGGTATATTAAAAAAATGTTTTGGGAGATTCCATTGTTTGTTAAAATGTAAATATTATCCTAAAAATTAAAAAAAATTACTATTTTTTAGGATAGCATATATAAAAAAATATAAAACTGTTTATAAAAATCAATGCAAACTGATATCAAAGCATACAAAACTTATAATGATTATGATAGACTGGCTGGCTAACTGGAAACACATCTGAAAACATTTCCATTGAGCAGGTAATGGAATAAGTATTTTCAAAAAGAAAATATGGAAAACAAAGAGCAACTCTTAATGACTGAGTTCAAGTGAAAAATTGAACATATCACTCTTTAGATTCAATATATTGACTTATCTCAATGAGGTACAGGACCCAGAATGTATATAGAGGCGTGATGCAACAACCTACTTGGGTTTGCCAAGGATAGAAAAGCAGATCTTAGACTCCACACACTGGGATATTAATTTACATCTCACTGTTTGGGTCTCACCAATTTAATTATTTTGCTCTTCTGCAGAAGAGGGGAATTATTTACAACATAGAGACAAAAACAGAACCGGCTCTGGTAGGATTTTAACTAGAAAATAGTGAGATACCAAACTAGTAAATATTCAGATTACATTTTTATCAGGGACACCAAACATCAAATAAAATCAACCATTATATTCATCAACAAACATATTACACACACAAGAGGAATCGAAACTCTTCTACAATACTCTCAGTCAACACAGAATCATGTATTGATGAAAGGGAAACAACATATGTACACTAACAGGCACAACTTTTGGCCAAGAAGTAAAAAGGGTACAAATAAATATGGCAATCTTGCTTGAATCCCTAATCTTTCCACAACAAACTAAAACAAAACAATACAGCATCATCACAGGTTGCATATAGACAACTCACAAAGATCACATATACAACAAAACATAAAAAATCATCTGAACAAGCAAGAGACAGTTTGTTGTGCAACAAGCTTCAACACGCACAGTTCTTGCCACTACATGCACAATCACTCCAAAACAGACAGATGCACAATACCTTAAAATCACTGTCCTTCCAATTCAATCTAGACAAATATATTGTTGGCCAAAAGTAGTACCTCTGAGTGCTATAAATAAGTTCATGTATTGTTTTCCTTTCTTTATACTATCATCTGTAGATGCTAAGATAGCAGTAGTATCAATAACCTCATTGGCTCAAAATGTTGTGCTGGGATACACATGACCAATAAGAAGTGCAGAAGAACAGCAATTGTCATGGCCTGACCGGTCTGACCAAGTCTTCTTTGCCCACTACCAGAACCTACAGGTGTATAAACTGGATAGTAGAAAAAGTACATATCCAGACTGCAACACTGCACGCCATACACTTAACTACTGCAACAGAATATTTAATATGGTTCTCAGCTAGACAGAGGCTTGGTATATCTGAAGCAATATGTGGATCACACCTATTTGTTCAACTAACTATACATCAACATAAAGCATGCAAACCAGCGTGATACTGTCTTAGCTACATCTACTGTCTTTTCTAAATTTAACATATCTAGAAATCAATTCATTAGTTTTGTTGCAAAGTTTTGTGAAAAATCCCATAAAGAAGCAAAAAGCTGCCAGAAAATCAACTCAATAATCCAATTAAATTTCTGGCTGTAGCAATTTCTCGTTACAGCTAACTATTACTTAATAATAAAGTTTTAAAAAAACAAAGTCATGACATAACTGTTTATTTCTATTCCTCCTTAAATCTAAAGCAAATATTGCTTATATAGGCATAACACTCAAGATTTATCATCATTAGCAATTTTCTGTACAGACACACATTAGCTGTCTGTTAATTTATATCAAACAATTTTGACCAACTCTTGTTAAGGAGATTACAGAAATACTTATGGCCAGTTCACTGATTAAAACCACACAAAATATGGTGTCATTTTGTGTCAGCTAATGTAATATACTACTAATTCTAATTTTATTAACATTAGAGAGATGAAAAGGGGAAAGTAAGCTACTAATAAATCAAACATTAGTGCCATATGCATAATTTATTTAACAGACCCACCATTTAACTTGCATCATTTCTATTGTATACTGCCTGATAAATCGGGTTTTATTAAACTGCTGGGAATACTCCAATCTCAGATATAATACATCTTGATAATTCTCTAACTGAATTCTTGCTCTACCAGCCAAGATGCTTATTCATTTAGTGAGTAGTCATTGTACTGTGGCAATACTGAGACACTGCCTTCAAAGGTTTTAGTCAATTACATTGTCCTCAGTATATTATCTGGAACTGTTTTATCAACTTTGATAGAGAGTGAAAGGCAATGACAACTGAGTGTAAAGGAAGGCAATGGTTTGGCACCCCAATTTTTTACCTTTCCATGCTGATATATACACATAACACAGGCAGTGCCGTAAGATCAAGAAATTTACTTTGCAATCATAAGGTCCTGAGGTCAAATCCATTATAGACAAGTATTTTTAACCACAGCCTCGGGTCAACTCAAGTCTTGTGCATAAAATTGGGTAGATGTAAACTGTGTAGAAGTCCAGTGGGGGAGGATTGTATCAGTAATTCAAAAATCCAGCCTTGTCACATATTGTGTATATACTGTTTCACCCTAAGAATGAAGTTATGGCTAGATGTAACAGTGAAGTGCATAGCTACTTGCACATTAACAAGGAGGTAATCAAACAAATGAGTGCTCATTATTGAAACTGGAGGAAGAACCATCATACATATAAACACATACATATGTGTCTATGTATGTATTTATGTATCATTCATCTGTTTTTTTTCTGTATAGTCATGGGTTGGACAAGACACTTTTAGACAAAATACTATTTAAGCAAACTAAATTAAATTGCTACACAGTCAGTATTAATTCAAATCTTACTACAACCATTGTAACAGGCTTTTGCTTCAGTTAAGCCTAACTGTAAAAAAAAAAAAAATTTTTATTCCTGCTTTTCTTTATGGATGGTTAAATGGTTAGCAGTAAGGAGGGTATCCAGCTGTAAAAGCAATTACTCCACTAAAAAAACTTTTAAAAAGCAAACAAGAATGGAATGGAAACATGGAAGAAAAATACTGTAATTAAAAAAAAAATTAATTCTTTCATTGCCATATTTCTCATGAAATACACTAACTATGATTTCAAATGATTTTTTAAATAATCAAGAATTTGATACCAAACTGTCTGAAATTGCCCCTGGTTCTATGTTATATAACTGTATGTTTTAAAGTGCTTATATGTATTTTTTTTTAAATCTTTCACCAAAATTTTTTGTGAGAACCTTTGTTAAGTCATGTTCCAAACATCAGCTTAATAATGACAAAATTAGTTAATTTTTGATTATTTTCAAAATCACTTGAAAATTATAAGCATATTTCATTAGAAATATGGTACTGAAACTGATGTTCAGAGCATAACTTCAACATTTTTACATAAAATTATGATGGAATGTTTTTAGATAAATATAAACACTTTAACTCTTAACATGCAGTACCACATAAAACTACATTAGCAAGACATTCTTGAAAAGTATAAAACAACTCTATGGCTGCATCACATTAATAATTGAAGTCTAATACTGCCAATTTTCACAACAATCTGTCCACCCATAAACATACTTTAAACATTTGAATTGACAAACCTGCTTTGAGATATTTTCTGCTAAATCATTTCAGGATGTTAAGAGTTAAAAAAAAAAAAATGCTTAGTATTATGGAACCAGGGCTGGTTTAGGCAGTTCATCCTGCATTGCTGATCATCCTCAGTTATCTCAAATAAATCAAATTTACTTTGTAAGAATAGATATATATCTTTACGAGATTAGCAAGCCAGCCAACGAGTTTCTAACACATGTATTCAGTTCTGTTTATGGTATAAACCTATTTCATACTATCTAGGTCACATTAAAGATCCTGTACATCTCTAACTCAACATAGAGGTGGGTAATTTTACACACACCCACACACAGCTTGGGGAAAACGAAAATATTATGGCTATAATTTTCATCTAGTTTGTAAGAAATCTAAATAAATAAAGAAGGGAAAGAAGGGAGAAAGAAAGAAAGAATTAGGACAAATTCAGAAGACATTTTTTTTTTTTCAGAGTGGTACACACAACTTTCAGATAATGCGAAGGCTGAAGGCAGAGTACTTTTATGAAAATACCACCTTTTCCATTTGAGTATTCAATTACCAATGACATCAGTAATACAAGAACATAAGTATGGAACTCCAGTTGTGTAATATCTTAGCTGAACATCAAGTTATTTTTCGGATATTTGGAAGAAGAGAAGAAAAAAAATGGAGCACTGTCAGTTTTTATGGGGATTGTTCAAGTCGTTCAATCAACAATACAGCCTGCTCATAAAATTAACATGTAAGTGGCTGAGCATTCCACAGACATGTGCCCTTAATGTAATTTTCAGCAAGATCCAGTGTGACACATGGTTCTTTGAATTACAAATACAGTCCATCCAATGAACTTCTAAACAGTTTCTGTTTACCCCATTTCACTGAGAAGGCTTGGGTCAACCAAGGGCTATAGTAAAATACATTTTCTCAAGATCCCACACACTGGGATTGAATCTGGAATTTTATGATTGCAAAACAAACTTTTTAACCATTCAGCCATGAGTTCAGCTAATAAGAATACACATACAAATATTCTGTTCCAAAATGTTTTGTTCAACAGATTATTTACAATCCTAACTCCATCTTATATTAGAAATTTCCGATTCTTATCAATTGCCGTGTATATCCCAGTTTTTAGAATAGGTACATTATATCCCTGCATGTCATATTACCATGTGTATCCCAGTGTTTAAAATAGGCACACTGTTTCATTGCATGTCATATAACTGTGTATCTTGCTTTGTCAGATAGATATAAATGTATCCATGCATGTTGTAAAAGACAACTAAAAGGATGGGCATCTGGCTCTAAAACATTGTCTCAAAACATTCTGTCCAACTCATTCCAGCCGCAAAAAGTGAACATAAAAATGATGATGATGATGACCCTATTGAGGTAAAATTTATCCAGTAGGTACCTATAAGTAAGTGCATCTTTTAGATGGGGTGACACTAAGTCACCATACTGTGACAACCTGAAACTAGACCCAATGATTTGGGACCTATTAGCAGACTGGTTATAATCTTTTCAGGCTCTAAAATAAGAAATATATGAAAATGTCTATAGGTAGCTCAAGAGGTAATTCTTAACATCAGATTTATGTCAGTAATTATTAGATTCTATTGAAATACACTATTATTTTAAAATAATTTTGAAAGAAAAAAAAAATCAATTTGTTCGGTTTTAGTAATTATCATTACTAAACTGAGCTTAACAAAATTTCTTACATAAAATTATGATGAGAGGTTTTTACATAAATATAAACACTTTAAAATATAGTTATATATCATAGAACCAGGGGCAGTTTGATATTATGAGGGTTAAGCTGAAAAGAGGAAAATTTTTTTAAGGCTAGTCTATCACAGGTACAGACCCTCACAAAGTTAATCAAGTCCTTCAATGTCTGCTATTGACAGATAATGATGTCTCAGAAGATATGGTAGCTATCTCCAATGCTTATTTGATCTAAGACAATGGAAATGCAAACAAACAAAAAAACCTTTTCTGCCCATCCATTGGCATAATAATTGTTTCTACTTTTGGCACAAGGCCAGCAATTACCCAGTGCATTACTGGTACTTTATTTTATCGACCCCGTAAGGATAAAATGCAAAGTTAACCTCGGCAGGATTTGAACTCAGAATGGCAAGGGCCGTAACTCTGTACGTCAAAGCATGGCGTCCGAGCCTCTACCGATACTGCCAATCCATTGGCATAATAATGATAATGATTTCTAATGAAGTTAAGAGGCCAAACATTTGAGGGGAGGTGTTAGCCAACTAAACTGGCCCAGTATTTGCCTGGTACTTTATTTAATTAGCAGAATATCAAGTGAGAGTCAATAAGGAATCTATTTTCAAAACAACCAGCAACATGTAACAAGCCAGCCAAGCCCTTGTATAATGCAGAGTTCAGCTAATTAACCCACCTGTTGCTTACCTTGAAATTACAAATTGAAAATTACATTTCATTAAAAACACTCAAGGAATTTCTTATGATATGAAACCTTGCAGGTTAGCTAAACTTGCATAGGTGTTAGTTGTAAATTTCATTTTCAGTTAAGGAATTATCATATTAAATATTTTCATACTAAAATTTATGTTTGCTTAGTTTATTCCATGCTCAAAGAAACACTTGTGTTGCCATGTCTGAACATTAAAAAAAAAAACGCTTTTACACTTAGTAACATTGAAACAACCATGATAATTAATTTTACATGTTTATGCACAAACCACTGTATATACACATAATACACACAATCACACTAGTAACTGTGTACTGTACCACATTACTTTTAATATAGGCTAATATATAGATCTGTGTCGGAATGCTAACATATTATTTTTGGTAGGAAATACAGAGACCTAAATAGAGATGTAAATCAACTCTAAAATAAACGTCACTTTTGACAGGTACTATACTTATATATAGTGTGTGTGTTTATGTATTCAGATATAGCTATTTTTTTTTAAACATTCCATGGGCTAATTCATGATAGAACTATTTCTTCATTCTTGATTCTAAAGTTAGTTATGACAAAATTCTTATCATGGACACTTGCAGTTAAAAATAGGCTATAAGGACAAACAAACTTTTTACTTTTATTTGTCAACAAAGAGACTTTATAATTATAGGATACAGCACTATTAAAAAAAAAATCACAACAGAAGACGTGACACTGCTTAAAAGTGCATTTTCATTAAGGCAGAATGAAAGAGAATTCAATCTCTGTAGGATACAACTGTCTATGAAAGATAGCCTAGATTATTACACTTACACTGTGTCTTTTTTCAGCCTGACATCATCTAAAAACTAACAGTAGCCTTTAAATAGTCAGGAAAGAGGGTTGTAAAAAGAAGACCTACTGTCAGCTGTTTCTAATTTCATAACATAACAAATGCATGCACACGTATGCAATCATCACATATATGTGTGAGTGTGGGGGAGAGGGGGTGCTCGCATAGTGGTTGCTGTCATGTGGTTTATAGTAATGAAAGAAAATAATTTAACAAAATGATAAATTATCAAAATAGTCTAAAAGACTGTAGATAACTCATTGCTGGTTTAAATTTTAATACAAACACACACACACACAAAGAGCAGACAAGAAGATACGTAAATGTTTAGAGGAAATGAGTGAGAAAGATTGTTACGTGAAATGGACAGTATTGTAGAATAGTGGGATAATTAAATCACACATGGAGAAAGTTATGTAGGATCTACTAAATGCCAACTTCCTCAAAGGATACTAGAACATTTCTTACATGCCACATCACCCAGAAAAGTGTTCAAATACAGAATAACATAGAAGTATATCAACAGAGTTCTTAGCAGGACATATCGATGCCATAACGCTTTAGATTGCCAAAGTACATCATCATCATAATTTAAACCTTTAGCATTTACATTACTCTATATTTACAATTATATTTTCACAGAAAAGGTTTTATCCCACATAATTATTTCACATAATATTGAATCTACAAAATTTTGATATTTATTTTGAGAACAATACCTTAACATTGGTAGGACTGGCCGGTTAAAACTGGTTTGAACGGAAAGAGGTGAGATAATTCTGGTCAGCTGGTTTAAATGTTAAAGGGTTAATGTCAGTTTACCCTGCTAGCAAGGATTGGACAAGTTGTCACAGAGCAAGTCAGTACTTACCCAGATGTACTGACTTCTCAGATGGATTGGGACCCCGTTTATCATTTACATTTCAGCACTACAGAGTGCATCAAGTGCATTTTATTGTGGCACAAGCACTAGAGAGGTTGTCATCTCTTCAATACAGCTGAAGAGCCTTCCTAAGCCTTTGGCAAATTTTCTACAGATAGATGCCTTTCTTATCACCAACCACCTTACAGGTTATACTGGATGCTAAAATACTAAAATCAACCCTGAATCCTGGCTTTTGAATTTTCCAGGTTATCAGTTGGAAAACATACAATAAAATGTTTGTAAATGAATTTTTATACCTAAAAGTGCTTACAATTGAATGTTAGTATCAAAGCTTAAAGTCTATAGCAATTTGTTAGTTGATTTAATTGAATATAATTTCACCTATTCACTTTACTACTATTGTAGTGTAATTTTGTCATACGTACTCTATCCATACATCTATCACTTAACTTACTTTATTATTTTACAAACCAGTCCATTTCACTGATCTCTTTCTCATTCTAAACATCTACTTATCTGCCAGACTACTGACTATTTGATTATCTGCCTACCAAATGGATCCCACTTAACTCACTTATATAACAACTTTGGCATCCAGAGATAAATAAAACTGGGGGCGCAGTAACAGTGCTCATGGCATTTGCAGGCTCTCCCTCTTAGACAAGACTGATTGATGCAATAGAGGTTTAGCTTAAATATCTGTAGGACAATGTCTACAGAGGAAAATGTGGGCAAGGAGAGAATTTTAGAAGGTTGTCAATCTGGGAAAGGAAAGATTGAGCAAACTGTTTTGTTTGGAGTCTGGTGAGATTGACATAATAGAGGTAACCGGAAGAGGAGAGATAATGAATGCAGTTAGTATGCAGGGAGCTAATTCGGAGGAGCAGAGACAATTGTAAAGGTAAAGAGAACTGTGCATCTATGAGCCAGTGGTCGAAGCATGTTAGGCTGTGAAACATTACAAATCAACCAAATGGTTTTCTTTAGGATACATATGTATGTGTGTGTAAAAACAAAAATATACAAAACATGGTCATTTTATCACAGATAATATTGTTGATCACCAGTTAATAGATCATATTCAATCAAATGCTCTGCAATCATTTCATAGTGTATTTTGTCAGAACATATATTTCTGTTACTCAATAAGATATCAGATCCTCTGAGAATGTTACTAAAAAAAGATTAGCATACTATCTGTATGGTAGTGGTGATTTCATCATTAATTTGCTTAAACAATAAAGCTACAGTTAAGAATCAGCTATTTGATCGCTCCTCAAGGCTTAAAAAGACCTTACACTGTACATATTGCCACATTATACCATATTCAATCACACACTTCACAGAGCATGCTCTGGAGGATTTCCCAGGTGTCACACTGGTATGAGACTTCATGATCAATGACTCCTACTATGCTAACCTTATGATAATTAATTGTTGACAACTATGTGGATATCCAGTCAGCTATTAAATGTCTCCATATGTACACATCACATGTTGGTATGAAAATCAATAGTGGCATTATGGTAGAACTTGATCAAATCAAGTACCGTGGGACTACTTTCCTTGTAACAGGCCAGAGTAAAGATGAGATTGAGACAGATGCCTGCAGTCATGTATGTGTGCTGCATTCTATTGTTTCCAAAGCCAGCTTTAGTCTAAGTTGGATATACATTTAACTACAAAATATCCCATCTATCAAGTGCTTTTTTAAACCATCCTACTGTGTGGCTGTGAGATGCAGCCAATGAGAAAGCTGAAATTACACAAAGAGGTAATTTACCACTTTTGCCTTTTCGAAATCCTGTGATTGTGCAAGTCTGAGGCTGAGTGTTGCTAGTCATTCCCTTCAACAACACTTGCTCAAAAGGCACTTCCATTGGTTTGGTCATCCATGAAGCAAACTTATCCACCTTTCTGCCACCTTTTTCCTCGGATAAATGGTCCCACCTGAAATATTAGCCACTAGTACTTCATCTCAAGGCATTACACCATCATGCATCTCTGCTATTTTCATGTCCAATTTGAACCTCTTAGAGACAAGACATTTAGAAGGTGTGGAAAATGAAAGACCCCTCTGATAAATATAGGTTCAGAGAGGTTCTAGGTGGTGGTGATGATGAGGAGGAAGAGGAAAAGGAGGAGATAGAGACCTATGGCAAAGGACAATGGCAAGTTTATACAAGTCAACCTGCTGGAAGCCACCAACTACAAGCCAGACAGAAAAGGAAAATGACATGGTGATGAAATGATACAGTAGATAGAGCCATAAAGACTAAGAGATAAATTTTGGGAAATTGGAAGAAATAAAGGAACAGGTACTTAGAAGAGATGCTAAACATCGGTTATACATACCTAGGAGAGAAGCTGTAAGTTAGGGATTTACCAATATCCGATGATAAGAAGATTAGACATGTGAGATGTTCCTGATTGCAAAACAGTATTATTATTATCATCATTTAATATCCATTTTCCCTGGTAGCAAGAGTTGGATATGTTGTCACAAACTGACCAGTATTCAAGCGAAGCCTCAGACATTCTGGTGGGTCGGCAGCCCAATATACAATCCCGTGCTCTACCATGTGAATTTTGTTGCGGAACTAACACTAGGGAAGTTGTCATGTCCTTGCACTTATCTTCATATCAGCATGGAGTAACAGATGCAAAATGATGATAATAATGAATACCAAGATGACAGAGGCTTCAAAATATTATCAGAGGTTGGTGAATGAGTAGAATGTATGGCAAAGTAACGGATTACTTAATGTAGTAGATTCAACAGAGAGAGACAAGCTATTGAGGTTGATAGTAATTCAATAGAAATGGTAATTTTTATTGAATTACTATGAAGATATGAAGGAAAAGAAAGCAGCTAGACCATCAAGGGTAGCAAGTAGAATCTGAAAATATCTGGCAACATACTCATTGACTAATATAGTAGTATCATCATTTACAAGAGAAAGAAGCAACTACAGGGGCATAAAAATGATGGATCAAGTTATGAATAGAACAAAAAGAGTTATAACTGATTACGAAGAGAATTAACTTAGATGAGATGCCGTTCAAACTTGTGTCAGGATGACGCTTTCATCCTTTGAGACAACAAAAGAAGTTCACATCTAAGAGTAAGCCACTATACCAAATATTCATTGAACTGGGGAAGGCCTTTGATAGGGTCACAAACAAAACTAGATGTGGATAAAAGGCTTGTGAGAACCATGCAAGCCAGATACAGATATAGTATCAGCAAAGTGAAATTTGGCAATGTTAAACCTTAACAACCTGTAATATCTAAAAATAGTTTTGTTAATACTAGTGGACAGATCGTCGTGAAAATTTGCAGTAAACAAAAGTAAAAACTTCAATTTTTAATGTGATGCAGCACAGGATATTAAGAGTTAAGTAAGAACATTTAGCATGCAGGTAGGAGTCTATCACAGCTTGGTTCTCAACTTCTTTTTTGTTTCATTTTGTTCCACAAGCCATAACAGAGGAGTTTAAGATCAGCTGTTCGTGGGAACTCCAGTATGCTAATGATTTAGTTCTCAGATGGATCTGAGAAAAAATTCCAAGTGTGGAAGTAAAACCTAAAATCAAGAGGCCTCAAAGTAAATCTAGGAAAAACAAAAGTTATAGTTAGCTGTAAAGAAAACAGGTTTTCATTGCCATCGAAGAAGTGGCCATACATGATATGCAGTATGCAGAAGGTAGAAATTTCATATGGAGTACCAAGTGTAAATTTATAGGTGCACAAGAGATGTAATGGGATCTCAGAAACGTTGATAGAGAAGGAAGACTTCTTAAGTAACAGATGCCCAGGAATAATCAACAATAAGAACACTCATAAAATGCTTCATATGTTTCCCTAGGTAATCTAACTAGTAGTGGGGTGGGTAGTCTGAAAGCATCATAGCCTGAGTAAAAACAGAGTGGAAAAAGTTTGGGGAGCTATTTAGCTCTGCTATCACCAAAGGGATTCCTTCTTCATGTGAAGGGCAGACTGTATAGTGCTTACATACAAAGTGCAATATGGTGTTGAAACATGAGCATTGAATGCAGAAGACATGCAAAGGCTGGAGAGAAATAAAGCACACATGCTCTGCTGTATCTGGATGTGTAATGTTAGTGTGTATGAATGGAGTACAACCGGACAGAGAAAAATAGGTATAAGAGGAATCTAATGGAGTGAGCAAGTGCTGGTATGGACATATGTGTATAGAAGATAATAGTTGGGTAAAGAAGTGCCCAGAAAAAAAAGGAAAGACATTTACAGCTTACACCTATGCAGGTTTAGCTGACCTCATACATTGTTGCATTGTATAGGAGGTTTCTTAGGTGTTTTAGTGTTAGGGTTCAATCATGAAAAGCAATGCAAAATGAAGCATCTTTTTCAAGAACACAATGTGCTGCCAGGGTTAGGAATTGAACTCACAACCTTATGCTTGCAAGTCAAGTGGAAGGAATCTGCTGAAAAGAAAGACTATAGAAACCATGGGAAGAAATGGTGAAAGCAGATCTCAAGATGCTGAACCTAACAAGGGAGATGACACAGTACTGGAAAAGACCCCTCTAACTCATTCAAGAATGGAAAAACAGGCACAAAAAGGATAACTATTGATATCTATTTGTGTGTGTAGCCACCACACTACTCCATATATACATGAAACAACAAATAAAATTAATAAAACCTGACCATATTGCCACAGTATATAAAATAGATCACAAACTCATCAATTAAATCCACTGTATGCAATTAGTTCAGAACACTTATTTCTAACTATATCCTTACTACAGAGAGTGTCTGGTGCTCCCACTAAGGAAGACATATACTTCCTGTCAATCTCACCAACATACGCCACTCATACTTCATAGGTGAGTAAGCTAAGCCATACTGAGGACAGTATCCAGTTATAAAAACAATTCATCCAACTGTAAACAAATCTCCAATTTTGCAAAAGTCATTTTAGCGGCTAGCATGGGAAAATAAATACAAAACAAAATAATGATACACATATATACATAGATATCTATGTGTATGTGTGTGTGTATGTATGTGTGTGTGTGCACTTTAGATTGATAGGCTGTTTTTTTTATTGATTAATGTGTCAGGAAAGATCAGAGTTCAAAGTATTTGCTGATGTTTCTCTATTCTATAAAAAATAGATTAACATCCAACACAGGGGAGAGGTAAATAAACCAATATCATTTTGGTGTACATTAAGATACATGACCTAGTTAAATGCCATAAATTGGTGGAAAATTCAGTCCTTTTTTTTCTTCCTAAGTCTATATAAATAGTGTAGACAAAGGCGAGTTGAAAATGAGTGTATATATCTCTTCTTTATAAGACCATTAAGCTGTAAAACTATGCAAAAACAAGAAGAATGAACAGTAGACCACATAAACTCTGCAAATCTTAATGCAGACATGTCTAGGGAATTAATAACTCTTAAAAACTTTATAAAAAGTACAGAAGATTCTTTAGTCTTCTTACAGACATCATCTATAATGTTGGTAGCCTGGTAATATGCAACCAGTGCACACTGCAAAATGATTGGTGATCGGAAGGGCATCCAGCTGTAAAAATCATACCGAAATAACATGGAATACATAACAACAAAGATTGATGGTTTTCTTCGTTACTGCGAGTGTCAGATGATGAAGAACAATTACAAGTAGTGAGATGCTGTGAAACTTATCAAACTAATACCAGCATGAAAATAAAAATAAAAAATTAAACTAGCGTAAAATAATACCTTTACATATATACATTTGAAATAGTCTTCTTAAGTTATACACTGTAATACCACAATGTATGCTGGGTGAACAAAGTTTAAGTAATGTTCTGATTACAGAGATTTAAAATGTAAATTTAGTTTCACTAAAGCCAATAAAAGTTTTAAATAGCTTGGAAAGCTATACTCAGATGTTATCAATATGTTTTACATATTTATGTGTAAAATGAAATTAGTCAACTCTGCAGTAAGTGCTGGAAAAAATAAGATTTATTTCTGTCAAATGCAGGTGTAGAAGCTATTAAGAAAGTCTCTTGAGCTTTTTCATTATATTTTTAATGAAAGGCACTACCTAAAATTTTCAAATCATTTTGAAAACAATCAAAAATTTGGAGTGATTTAGTCATATAACTTTCTTATAAGTAAGCTGTTGTTTGGAGTCTAACTTAACAAAGGTTCTTACATAAAATGAAAATGGAAGGTTTTTAGATAAATATAAAAATGGAACAAGATAAATATAAATATGAGCAAGATGAGGCTCTCCACCATTGCAACCCATCTGAACCATATCAGCATGGAAAATTGGCATAAAATAATAATAATTGTTTACATTAAAATCAACAGTCATGTTTGAGACACAGCTGAAGAATCCTCCTAGTGCTGAAGCCATGATAAAATACACTTGAGCATATGTAAGCGAGATCTGGGCCCCAGCCTGTTTGAGAGGTCAGTAGCTCCACTTGAGTACTAACTTGGTTTGTGAGACCCATCCAACCCTTGCTAACAGGGAAAACTGACATTAAATAATAATGTTGTGCTTTGTATCATAGAACCAGAGATGGTTTCATATTTACTATCCAAAGAGTTAGTGGTTCATTCAAAGCAGCTAGAGGGCATGTTTCAATAAAATATGTGAAACTTACATACAATATGAAGAAATGAATTTCCAAAGTACAATTTATGTGAGTGCAGGCATGGTTGTGTAGTTATGAAGTTCACTTTGCAACTACATATTCATATTCAATTGGATTCATGTTCAATATCACTACACAGCACTTTGGGCAAGAGACTAAGTTCAGCATTGAGTTAAAGTCTTTTAAATGAAATTTGGTAAGCAGAAACTGTTCTCGTTCTTAGCTGGTGAATGTAATCTGTTGTTCAACCCTTACTAGCAAGGAAAGCAGACATAAAAATGACGATGATGTCCAGTTTGTAACTACCAGTTGGTCATTAAGTGCTTTTTTTTAGCTGAGTCTACTGTTGTAAGAATTTAGAAGACTCTAGAGATGGTCAGCTCAAGACTATATTGGGACACTTGTATAGTTCAGGGTTACATCCCACCATGTCACTTTGGCAAAAGTCCTTTATCATACTCATGTTGATTCAAGCCTTGTGAATGAAATTCAGTAACTTGGGATGCATTAAACATAATGCACCTTTTCTTGTTGCCAAGTTTAACATCACAACCTGTCCATTAGCAGAGTCCACTTGTTTGCAATCATAAAAGTTGGAGTCTTGGTGGGCAATAACTCCTTTCCTCCCACCTCTCTTGGATACCCTGTAAAACTCAATTTATATTTCAAGTATCAATAATTGGAACTTTACACATATTGGTATTACAGATTGTATATTGCATAACTGAAGAATATTTTATCTATATATATAAAACTGAGGATGTCTGTGTGTGTGTGTGTGTGAGTTTGAATCCCTAAAACTAGAGAAGCACCCAACCAACTGTTTTCAAACTTTACACATGTAATACTTATGTTTCAGGGAGTGTTCTGAGCAAAAGAATTTTCAAATTTTCAATGCCCTAGGGACCGCATTAGGCGATTTAGTGATCTCTCTCTATAATTCTTAGTCTTTCTCTTTTTAGATAGATACATACATATAACGTCGCGCCCTTATAATATGTCTGTATGTCTGGCTGTCTGCCTTACGTCACTTCCTATAATTCGCTCTGCGTCCAGAACGCGCCCTTATAATATCTGTCTGTATGTCTGGCTGTCTGCTGCCTCCGGTTATTTTGCCACCCTTGCTCAAAACAAATCTCACACTCATTCCCCAAACAGTTGGTAAGTGCACACAACTTCTTCCTCACGTTTTAAGCCAGTGTTGCTTACTTACGTACCACCAGACCCTTACTTTTGCCAGTCGTGGTTGTGGCAATACTAAGCTTAGCTAAGGCGGTTATATATTTCACAATACCTTATCCCATGCAACACCGGGCACCACTGCTAGTATATATATATGTTTTAAGTATGTTTTTTTCTATGCTGGCATTAGTAGGATAGCTTTCACAATTACTTGACATAGTCCTTCAGTACCTGGTACTCACAGCAACAGAGAAAACCCACTGTATGTCATTGTTTTGTTATGATTTTTACAGCTTGATGCTCCTCCTATCACCGACTACTTACAGCATGGACTGGTTGGATTATATCCCGCCACAGGCATTGGAGATCTCTATGGCAGGACTTAAGTTTCCACTTTCCCCTGTATAAGAGATACTGCTTTTATACATAGGATGCCTGCACCATGGCATACAGAGTTCACACTACCATCATTCTTTTTTTTTTTACATATTCTTTACAGCTGGAGGCTCTTATAAGACACAAACATACTCTTCTGTACAAAATTGTCTCCAATATTTACCATCATCATCATCATCATCACCACTGTTTTCCAAGCTGACATGGGTTGGTTTTTCCACTATGAATATATCTATCTACATATATATATTTAATATAGAAAGGCTTCTACAGAACTAGAACTGTTTCATCCAGGAGAAATCATCAGGCTTCCTGATTTCTCCCGAATGAAACAGTTCTAGTCCTGTAGAAGCCTTTCTATATTAAATAAGTATACTCTGCTTTGTATTGAGTACCTTACTTACCCCCCCCCCCCCCCCCCCCGATTGAATATATATATATATATATATATATATATATATATTGGTTCATCCGAATCATTGAGCACTTGCCACACAACTCGGAGGTTGTTTTTCGTTATTTCGTGGGCCCAAATACGATTCTCGATAATTTATATTCGTTTTTATATATATATATATATATATATATATATATATAAAACGAAGGAGGTGTGGTAAGGAACCAGATGGACCATAACGCACCAGAGTACTCAATACTTAGGGTAGTAGAGTGGGTAATAGGAAAAATTTTGACCCTGATGGCAGAGCTCAAGCCGTCGGGGTCAAACTTTTTCATATATATATATATATATATATATATATATATATATATATATACACACCTTGCCAAAAGTTTTGTAAATTGTCACTCATCTCATGACTAAGCCATGAAAATGAATTACCAACTCCATTAAACCTCTCAAATTGTAAAGATTCTGTCTAAGTTGATGCTAAAATCTATTATGCACTCACAATCAGTCATACTCGTAGATCTGAATAAACTCCATATATTCGTAGTCTATCTCCCTTAGTAACAATACCAACCAAATCTCCAATAAACCATTTAAATAAAAGAAAACACACATAAGATAAATATGTCTTAGAAAAGATGGAGCAATATTGGTGGAATACCTGTGATTATAGAACTGCTTGATCAAAGGTCAACAGAGAGATTAACAACAATTTAATTGATAGAATTCTCTGCTTATGTTCAATGTAAGGTACAATCCAGCAATGTGACCCACATTGTATATAAGCCCAGCAATAAGTTAAGGAATTATGAAACTCTCTAATTTGGTTCACAAACAATAGCGCAGATTCAGTAATGGCAAAGTTCTTCTGCAATCTAGGTGGAGATGGTTGCCAAGGATAAAGTTTAATCCTCCTTTTTGACAGTAATAAAGAAACTCCAGTTTAGCTGTTCATTTATAAGCTCAGTGTTGGAACAGATCACATTCAATTAAATGAGCTTTAGATTCTTGGACATTGCAAGAAAGGAGCCAATAAGATTACATCATCTTTTTTATTGAGCTGCTTGTGTTTCTAAAGTTATTCTTTTTCCACAGTCTCTTTCTTTAGTTTATTACTCTTGCTCTTAGTGGTGTTCTTATTGTTTAGCCACAGGTTAACCCAGATGAAACCAACCTGTGATAAAAAAGAGCTCAACTATAACTTTCCAACATTTTTCTTCATCGAAGACTACATTATATAATATCTTTTTTTAAAGACATTATATAACATCTTTTTTTAAAGACAGTATGGTTTGAGGGAATTTAGCTATTATTTCTAGTATATTGAGTGACTGCATAAATTGCCCCCAAGATATTTTTATGGTGATCCCTCTGTTTCCTTAATCACTTTGAATGCAGTTGAGGAAGATCAAACATTTTAATTTGAGTGTGTACGTAGTAAGTAACAAACAAATCAATAATTTTCTTGCCAGGATTATGAAGTACAATAGTTGAGAGGTTAATAAAGTGAACTTCAAAGCACTGTAGCTCAAATAATATAATAATCATTGTATTGATCCAGTCAGCCTTAATTTGCTTTACTGACAACAGGTTCTTCTCTACCTGTCTTGTTCAGTGGATTAATGATGGGAAGTGTGTCTGGCAATAAAATATAATTGCCGAAACAAAATCTCTTTTGAGGAGTTAATGCACTTATATAACATACATACGAGGGTTTTTGTTTGGGGCATAGCTGTGAGGTTAATAAGCTTGCTTCACTACTACATAGTTTCAGTTTTAATCCCACAGGGTGGCATCTTAGGGATGTATCTTCTACCATTGCCTCAAGTCAACCAAAGCCATATCAGCAAAATTTGATAGACATAAACTGTGTGGAAGCTCGTTAATACTATCCCTCTTTTGACTGGCATACTTAATCTGTAGACCAGTTTAGCATCACCATGGGTACCTTTAGTAGAGTCCATTTACTCAAGTTTTAGAATAACTTCCTCCATTCCTCCTACCAGGGTCAGAGTCCCTGAAAAAGGGTTTAGACATGAAAAAAAAAAAATATATTGATACTAGTATGAGAAAAGAGAATGTAAACCACCAGAGAGCAAATTGTACTAAAACATAGCAAAAGCCTATTCTGTCGGCATAAATATGATTAATTATAGTTTCACCATTTAACAAGGCTAATGAAGACATATGTATGTGTGTGTGTATATATATATATATATATATGTGCATGTATGTGTGTGGAGTGTCTGCGATCAAGGACTGGGGAGACGTCAAACATAGTAATCAATGTATAGTGGGGTCTCTACCTAAATATATATACACACTCTTGCCTCAAGTGGGAAAACCCCCGTCCAAACCCATGCAAGCGTGGAACACGGACGCTAAACCTGATGATGATGATGATGATGACACACACATATATATATATACTACCAATATCATCCTCCTCGCTGTTTTACATCCAAGTGTTAAGTGTGTGCATATACATATATGTTCTGACCCCATTAATATATATGAGTTGACATGATTCTAGAAGCTCTAAGAGTAAGCTTAAGTAGATATTTTCTTTACAATTTGCTCAGATGACTCATGTTTCTTCCAAGTTTAAATCCCACCGTGAGTCAACTTTATATTTCTATTTTTTGTTCATGGTCGATTGAAAAAGTATCAACAAGAGCATCTAAGTCAATCAATTATATACTGCTTGTCTCATATTAAAAGTATATCTTTCTTCAAAACATCTATAAATGCCCTGCGTATCACCACCACAGTTACCATGGTACATGTGCAGATAAACTGTATAAAGAGACTAGGATTAGCTGGGTGACTTGTATCTGGTTTAGTGACTTGATAATCTGAGTTCAAAACCTCATTAATTGATATTACCTAATAATGCCAGAATTTGCCAAACTGATTTTCTTCTTAAATTCATTGATTAGAAAAATTCATCTTATACTAAACATCATAGTTCAAATAATCTTCATTACAATCATCATCATTATAGATATGACAACACTTGTAAACAAAACAGTTATTATCAAAGAAATGGGAAGAACCAGAGTAGTCGTTCAATGTGCTAGAAATAGCAGCCTCAAATAATGTTCTGGTCTTTGAATAAGAAAGGATCGTCGTGTAGTCCAAAATACACTGAAAACAAGACTTGATGATCACTACTGGAATACTTTTGTGTATAGGATGACTCAACCATGGCTAATATGGGGTATAAAATATCAACATATCTAATGTACCAAAATAATTTGATTACATTAATAATTATTCACATTTACATAGAATTTTTTTTATAAATTAAAAGGACAGAGCTTGAAAGATACGAGATTTAACTTACGATAAAACAACAATAAAAATAATGTACATACCTTCATCGGTGAATAAACTCCACAGTTTTGAGAAGAGAAAGCCCATGTCAGAAGATAGTCAGTCCAGACTTATGTTGGGACTGAAACAGGGACTAAACTCTTAAAGGGTACTTAATAGTCAATATTGTTTCTAAATGAAATGGCAAACCGTTTTTTAGTCCTCCTTTATTTCATTTTTTTTTCTTTTGTTAATAATTTATAGTATTTTCTGATAGTTGGAACTATATTTTTTAAATATCACCAGTGTTGTTTTTTGTTGTTTTTTTTACGACTGTTTTATAAGAGGGTGTGTGATAATTATTAAGCAAAGAGGTACTAAAAAAAAAATGCTTGTTTATATGTCCATACACACAAATTCAATCATCCATGTGAAGCGATTCTATTTATAATGTTGAGCAAATCCTTTCTCAATATTTAAGGAAAGAAAAACGTCGTGTAAAGAGAGAAATACGTCAACAGGATATTCTTTTTTGTTTTCCTATTCTTTATATTTATACACGGACGTTGCTGGTTAGTATTAGAAAGGCTATATTATAACTACTACTACTACAACTACATGAGAATTACCCCATTAAGTGGAAATACCCATGAGACAAAATAATATCAGGGGTTCTTTATATCTATCATCGATACCAAAAAGTCAGTGCAGATTACGTATATTTACATTCCAACAATACAGTCAAAACAGCAAGTATTATCGTTCAAACATATACATGTATTATATTATATATATATATACTCATGTTATAAAAAGCCTATACATATATGTTAAATCTAAAGTGATATATTTACAGCTTTTAATTGCCACTGATAGTTAACATAACAAAACACTTCACTCTAACAAATCAGTGAATCTGTTTCGAATAACCAAATAAACATAAACTTAAATATATATATATTATATTTCTATTCTTTTTGAATTGAAAGCAATGAGAGATTATGTTAGTTTATGGCAATATTGTGCTTTTGGGGAAGAATTCTTACAAGAAGCTATCTGGAAGGCGTTATTAGGGGTTAGTAAAAACAAAAGCCCCCCCAAAATAAACACAAAAGGAGTGGGATCAATATCAAGTAGGCTGACTTCTTCCTGTCATAGTCACTAGCTTGTTAATTATGTTCCAGTAGGGCACAACCTCATCATACATGTGAGCTGCAAAAACAAAGAGAAAAGAGAAATATAATACAAAAAAAAAAAAATTTCATATATATATATATATATATACAGTGTTATTAGATGTATTGTTAAAGGGAAACTGATGAGCGCGTGTGTGTTAACTGAATAACTGGATCGTATTAAAAGATTCGTTTGTGCGAATGTATGTATGCAAGAAATGTTAAATAATGTGAAATTCAACCAATAAACAATTACTGAAAACACAAATCCTCACATGTAAAAAAAAATAATACTTTCTTACTTTTTATATATCTTGTTTGTAGAGAAAATTATGCACACACATTGTGTGTGTGTGTGTGTGTGTGTGTGTGTGTGTGTGTGTGTGTGTGTGTGTGTGTATATATATGAGCGAGGCAGATGACAAAGGAAAGATAACCTTTATAATAATACACCACTATACCTGTAAACACAACATATGTTATAAGCGTGCCAAAGTGGGAGCCTTCATACGACCGATCTACCTGCTGCAAATTGCATCTAAAACGTCGTAGGAAAAGGAAAGGATAAGGTTGCCCTAAATACTCCTATAAAGAAGAGGTGATCATAACAGGAATGTCTTTAATCATAGGTCTACTCAATCGGGATAGATTGCGTGCTAAACAATATGTTATAAGTGTGTGTGCGCGTATGTGTCAGCAATACAAATCGTATCAACAGTTAATCGCAATGTGATAACGTGGATCAGTACGAAGTGACCCAAAGAACAATTGTTTAAAGCCAACAAATCGTCTCAGTAATTACTGTAGATAAAAAAAAAAAAAGAGTGAGGTATGCCTTTTGAGAGAATCATATTTTCCTCTTTATTAAAATACACGAACTATTGTTATTCAACGCATCATTCGTTCTGGCATCTCCAACCTAGTTGCTGACACTATGCAGTATATTTCACATGTTCGTGCGTGTGTGTATATATATTTATATATAATTATAAGTCTAGTCCCTGAAAGTAGTTGGTTTTAATGTCAACGAGTGCATTATATGCACATACATACATACATACATGTGTATATATATTATATATACATATATATATATATACACACGCACATATATATATATATACAATTATACTCATGCATATGATTACTGTGATAAACAGGCGAAACTCCAGAGTAACAAGACTCACTATTTAGCCATAATAAAATGAATATATATATATACACACACATATATATATTATCCCCCAAAAATGTATATACACTTCAACAAAATTCTAATTGATGTGTGTATACATTTTTTTTTTGGGGGGGGGACACCCTGTACATATATATATATATATATATATATATATATATATATATATATACACACATACCTATATAGACATGCATATAAATACACACACACGCATATATATATATATATATATATATATATACTCACACACAACCATCAAAACGTGAATGATCATATCAAGTTTAATGCGACACCGTGGAGCCTCTAGTTGGTCATTCGATATGTTAGAAATACAAGCTAAATCTTTCAGAAAACCTGGTTATCGTTTTGAAAAGATAAAAGGTAGGTTAGAGATACTGATTAATATAGTCTAAAACAAAATGGAATAGTCACGCTTAGAATAAATGTCTGATCAGAAACGGGCCTACTCGATCAGGGCTGACCTTGTGACTAAACAGTTTATAATCCAAGAAACTCAAAAGTTAAATAAAAACTGAAAAAAGATGGGGAAACACCTAGGGAAGAATTGTTTCAAAATTATGTATTTAATTCTTTACTCGGTGACTAATTATTAGTTTCTGCTTTTCCATAAACGGGAAAAAAAAATACCCAGAGGTAGATTTCAACAAGAGGAACTTGTATTTGACATTGTCCAATGTGTCAATACGGTTTTTTTTTCACTCTATAATATATAAACAAATGCATACAATCGACACCAACGAACATAGAACATTAATTTATAATGTTTCTTAAATTTCTATAGACGTTACAAATGTTCTCATGGGCTATCAATAAGTCTGTCAGATATCTGTTGACATATTGAAATTAAAACCCGATAAATAAAAATAAAATAGATTTTTAGGGGTCATAAACGGGTTTAAGTTTTCGATACTGAATCTTAAAGGGGGGTTGGGGGTGTGCCTAGGAATAGAGTATGCAGCTATGTGGCAAAAATATCTTTTTCAGAACGAATTCAACGACCATATAATTTTAGGGTGTGCTCTTATTTCCGTGCTTGTTTAGGTACGATGTCAAAATACTAATGATTACGAGATAGTTTAGATTATTTTAATATCATTTTCAGCATGTATTTGTCTTCTGGAGATTATACACACACGTATATATATATATATACATATATAATGTGTGTGCGACTTTTCTAAATTCGGATGTTATATTTAGTATGAGATTTGAATCTAGTCAAGTCAATTTATGTATCTACATACCGGTAAGATGCACAAAATCAAAAAAATCCACTCACCACATATAATTTTTATGATTCCAGTTGTAGAAGAAAAAAAAGAGTAATAACGTAAAGAAGCAAAGTATGCAATAAATATTGTAGATATTTCTTCTTTTTTTAATATATTTTAAAGTATTATTAATTCTCGGTTGCGTTGACAGTAGTGAGCGGTGAATTGTCTACACGAATAATAAATCCATATAGCACGCGGCCGTGAGAAAATAGATGAAATGTGGTGACCAGGCCTACCAACTATACGGTGAGTTGGATACTAGCCACCATAACATCATAGTGATAGTGTCGGGCCGACAGCTGTAACAAAATTTACGGAAGTCCAAATATGACGAAAACAACGAGAACACGTCAACAACCGGTGTAATAGCAATCGAAAATCACAGTTCAATATTACTCCAGCTAAATTAATCTTAGTCACGTCCCTTTCCGATCTGCGTTCAGACTCAGTTGGAGTTGACTTTACCTTTCATTTTTTCAGGATTCATGAAAAATATCAATTGTATTCTGACTTGCCGACTCTACACTGATCCCACCACCGAGTATTTTTTAGCTTTGTTTCTATGTTTAAAACAAACAATACATTAGGAATGCTACTGACATCCCTTCACTAAATTTAAAGCTGAATTAAGAAACTATATCTAAATATAAATATTTAAGTCACACTTAGAAGAGATACCAGCATTATTTTCTAACAGCTGACGATATCTTTAGTTAATTCAGCTAAACCTAATGCATTTTGTTCTTACTAACATGCGTATCTGTATTTAATTTCGAATATACTCCCTATGTTCAGTTAACTTTAATGATGAATTTTCCAAAATACATTTATTTATAATTGCTAGCAACAGATCAAACAAAGCCATATTATTTTACACATTCGTGCGTTTTACACTCGAAATGTTATATTTTAAAACTATAACAAATGCCAACAATTTATAAATACATTAACACCACATTTATTTCAGTGTTCCAGATGTGTGCAGCCTGGCTGCTATGCAAGCATAGTTGACAGTTGCTTGTCTATTGAGAGCGGGAGATTCAAAATTTATTATGATTACTTCAGTAGTTTTATCATCAGTTTGTTTTCTCTATAAGAGATGAATAATTGAGTTGTTGATTATTGCTTGGTATTGTATGTAATAATGAAATGTGTATAGAGTACAAACGTATGGGGGTATTTGATTTAGGAGAGCAGAAGAGTTGATCTGTATGAGAAATTTATTCTCAAACCGGCCACCAAAGATCTTTTTATCAATCGACGATATTAACTCAAATCACATAATAAGCAAATTAAAAGAAATATTTTCTGCCTTCCTTAGCCACAAGAATATGAATCATTTGGTAAACATTTTTTCGTTCTCTGTTAAGTATTGCCAGACTGTTTAGGAGCATTTAACTCAGTACCTCACAGATATACCTTTGTAGAATACACTCATCCTACTATCCCGAAACAAACATGTCACAAAGTCGGCTAGTGTCTTCAGCTCGAATCAGCAACGAATTGGATTTTTGAGAATAAATTAAAAAAAATTAAATAAAGCGCATTTTTTTGTTTTGTTTTATTGGTCGACAGGGCACCTAAAACAGTCCATCTTTGGATATAAATCTTCCCCCAGCGTCTCTGGTTGCAGTCCCTTGTCATCTTTTTCATGGAGTTCAGCTTTAACTATTTTTCCTTGGTGTTTCTTTTCTGCACATTCCTTCCACTTGGATCTCTTGGCAACTGTCCTTAATACGCATATGTCCATACCATCACCCTTTACTTTCTTGCACACTGCATCTGATTCCTCTTATACCCAGTGTTTTTTGTTGTTTTTCTCCCTCAACTCTTTTGGGCTCTGTCATTCATGTACACTAAAATCACTTATGCAGTGGATTATGGTCGTTTCATTTCGTTCCTGTATCCTCCGCTTTCAGTGTCAATGTTTCACAAGCTTATAACATTGCACTGTAACTATGACCTAATCCTGTAGTGAACTAGCGTTTTGTACTCTCAGTGCCTTAGCACTAATAAGACCGGCTCGGTGAGCTTCTGGACTTGGAACAGACAACTATTTTTTTTTTTTATTATTAAATCGTCAGGGTATAGTTGTTTGAATATTCTACTAGCGCCAGTGAAACTAGAAACTGGTAAATATGTGTCGCTTGGGTTTTTATAATTACTATTTTTGTTATTCTTAGGTCCGCTTTGATTGAGATTTCTATCCTTGATTATCACGTATTTCTGTATAACAATGACCAGTGCTGGATTTGCCATTGTGCTTAGGTGTGCTTAAGCATAAGGCCCCGTTGGCCAGGGGAACCCATTTTCCTGCTAAAACAATTTTTTTACCAGGCCTACCTCCTTCAGAGCCCAAGTAAGGGGCCTCATAACTTAAATAGCACAGGGCCTAAATCCGGCACTGACAATGATAACATTGCCTATGTCATTTCTATTTTAAGATGCAAGAGTAATTTTTAAAGAGATTAGGTTTCTAATTCTAACAGGTCAAGTCACCTCATAGGGGCTCCCTAGTTGGTTCATGTTTATAACTATTTATTATTTCAAATAAATATCAACTATATAGTTACAAAAGCTAATAATTAAGTTATAATTAATTATCTAATCGATTCAATGTAACATTTGAATCTAATTCACAAACTCATCATTGTCCTTAAGGAAGAGGTCATATGCTTGAAATCCTAAATTTTAGAATAGCGTGTAGCCACAACAAAGATGGGATGAGCAGAAATAGAATGCTCCTCAAGAGGTTGCTTCCGTTATATAAGTCTGTCTATTTGAACATAGCTCTACTCAACAATTACATTTTTATGTGAGAGGAATCATTCGGCCGGTACATCTCGTTTTCCTTTCTGAAATATTATATTCACTATTAATTTATCCTATGTATTTAGCAATTTTTAAGACGGTAGAATAGTATTTGATGGAGATTTCACTGCACGTTATTGCATGTCTAGCAACCGCGTTGCACCTTATCGGTCTACCAACTGTCCATGTGTCATTAGCCTGCTCCATCTGAGTTGATCTGTGGCTACACAACTATTCATATCAGTACAACCCTCATTTACATACGTATAAACATATATACACGAGCTGTACGTAATTACTCGACCTTCTAGAATTAACAACCAAATCACCGTCCCCCACAATCTTAAAGATGAAGAACAGGTTAGATAATGCGGGCATGGGTTCACTGTCTCTAGCAAAAAATCAGGATGGTCGCGACTTGTCTTTTCTATCAAAGTTGATAGAAAAGCGCATGTGTTAAATAGTTGACAATTTAAAAAAATAAATATTAGTTTTAAAAGCTTAACTACAGTCACACACCCCCCCCCCCCCATCATATCACCACAACAACCTGCGGTTCTCAGTATATCATATGTGAGTGTAATTATGTCAGTACCATCAAGTCAATGGCTTTCTCTTCCTTTTGCCTTACTCTGTTACTTCCCCCTTCCCTTCAACATTCTTCTCTCTCTTTCATCGTTCTCACATTTCATCAAAACTGTTTCTCTCTATTTTACCCTCCACCCAACCCGCTACATACATACAAACATGCAACAACAACAAAAGTAATAATTTTGTTTATTGTTACAATAATTGTTTCTACTTTTATCACAAGGCCAGCAATTACCCAGTGCATATTGGTACGTTATTTTATCGACCCCGTAAGGATGAAAGCAATGTTAACATCGACGGGATTTGAACTCAGACCTTAAAGGGACGTAACTATGCTAGAAAGCATGGCGTCCGACCTTCTACCGATACTGCCAATTCACCGCCCTTAGAATAATTGTTTCTACTTTAGGCACAAGGCCAGCAATTACCCAGTGCATTACTGGTACTTTATTTTATCGACCCCGTAAGGATGAAAGGCAAAGTCAACCTCGGCGGGATTTGAACTCAGATCGTAAAATAATACCAGTCAGTTATCAGACCTGCCAAACTCCAAAAACCCAAACGGGGAGTATCATGAAAAAAAGTGCCCCAAAATGGGGAGATTTTACATAGTGAAAGCTTTACACATTTTCGTAAGACAAGACATCTCTCATTCACCCTAAAGTGGTTGGGAGATCTCCCCGTCCGACGGGGAGAGTTGACAGGCCTGCAGTTGTTCTTATATGGGTGCCAATCGGATACAGATTAGGAAAAGAGAGGAACAACTTTTATTGTTTATGGATGATTTAAAACTATACAGTCGTAATGTAGAAGAGCTAGTCACCTTAGTACAAACAGTCAGAGTAATTTCCGAAGACATTGGGATGTAGTTTAGCATGTCTAAGTGTGCGATGATAGAGATGAATTATGGGAAGATGGTAAGGTGTGTTGGAATCAAACTGCCAAACTATGAAAGAATCAAGTCACTGGAAACAGGAACCATAATAAACATCTAGGTGTGCTACAAAGTCATAAAATAAAATAATTAAAGAAATTGTCCGAAAAGAGTACTTTCGATGATTGAGGACGATCATCAAGTACAGTTTCAATTGTAGAAATACTGTGCAGGCAATAAACGCCAGAGCTGATTCAATAATTAGGTACAGTGTGGGTATAGTAGAATGTACGAAAGTAGAAGAAAATTGATTGGAAACTAGGTTGTATTGGAAAAGAAAGAAGTGGGTAGGGCATTACTGAGTGTATAGGATGCTGTCAAAATAGAAGAAAGCTGTGTAGAAACTGCAGCGTAAGATCAAGCCATAAGAACAAGGTGGGTAATGAAAAACAGATACGGAAGTTGTTGAAGCTGAATACAGAATTTGTGGGGAGAAAGCAGAGACAGTTGCTCATATGGTTTCTGGGTGTAAGTAGTTAGCCAAAATGATTACAAAAAAGGCCGATATGATAAGGTGGCTACCATGTTTCACTGGAGCTTGTATAAAAAGTATGGATTTTTTTTCATGCGCAGAAAAAACTATGAACGTGGTGTTATAAATGAGATGGGAGTGCTAGAGAATGATGGGATAAAGCTCTTATGAAATTTTCCAATTCAGACCAAGGTGAAGATTGAGCACAACAAACTAGATATTGTCGTGATTGAGAAGGAAAGAACCTATACTCGAATAAATGTAGTGTGTCCTTTTGACACCAGAATTGAACGAAAAGAGCATAAAATGGGTGACTATACCGACTTAAAATATGAGATCTTGAAATACTGGAGTAATGAAATGAAGACAGTCACCATTGTACCAGTGGTGGTTGGTGCTCTTGGAATGGTGGCAAAGAACCTTGAGACCTACCTATCGAAGATAAACTTTGCTCCGGGGATCAGCTCGAATATTGAGAAAGGTTCTTGACTATCAGCAGTAGTAAAAGGACAAAGGATATGAAAAGGTTGGAGTTACCTTAAACTACTAGTTATAGCCCGGTATTCCTTAAAATAACAGGTCAAAAGCAACATCAAAGTTCGTCGTGATAAATAGTCAAATAATAATAATTTAGACACAAACCGGCAATTTGAGGAAGGAAGAAATCGATTAAATTTTTCCTGGTGACTAGTACTTTATTTAATCGACCCCAGAAAAGTGAAAGACAAAGTTGGTTTGATTAGTTGATCCAAGTGGAAAATCCACGGCTTAATTAGAAACAACCACAAAGTTTACAAGTGATACATATTAATCGAATAAATTTAACAAATAATGGAAACTTCCAAAATGGAATATTTTATTCATTTATAATTTAAGGATTTAACAATATTACCACCCTCCTTTCAGTGTCACCAAAGTCTTTCAGTTTCAGCTATCTCTCTCACACATACTATCTTACCATCCACTTTCCACAAAGACGCGATATAAAAAAAAAAGGTTTTCCTACTGTCACCAACACCACTACCGCTGCTCTCTTTTTACTTTCTTTCTCTCTCTATCACACACATACTCAACATTTTCTTTCCCCAGAGCGACCGACAATTTACACCACATGCGATCTATTGTTAGCACTTTCATATAATAAATAATAATTGTTTCTACTTTTGGCACAAGGTCAGCAATTACCCAGTACATTACTGGTACTTTATTTTATCGACCCCGTAAGGATGAAAGGCAAAGTTGACCTTGGCGGCATTTGAACTCAGAATGGAAAGGGTTGTAACTCTATGCGTCAAAGCATGACGTCCGACCCTCTACCGATACTGCCAATCCACCATAAATAGTAATGTTTTCGAATTTAGGCAATAGGTGAGCAATTTGTGAGGAGCAAGGAAAGTTGATTATATCGACTACAGTACTTGACTGATACTTGATTTGATCAACCACTAGAAGGATGAAAAACAAAGTTGACCTCGACGATAAAACTCTGCTACGTCACCACCCTATCGCATTTTTGTTATTGCTTCGTTGGTATCTTAGTGGTCGCGAGAATCTCTATGTGGTCTCTTAATTTGCTAGAAATAGCAACCAAAGCACCATTGTGAGGTAGGAGGTAGAGCGAAAACATGCTAAACGGTGTCGGGGAAGTTGACGCACAAGGCTGTCCGATGTCTCGTCGCACTGGATTGCGTCCCATTTGTTAAGGGGAAGGCTACAGAGAGGTGGGGGTGCGTCCAAAGAACTGTGGCCGAGCTGATTCCAGGTCTCGTAGGACGCGTCTCGTTCCCTTACCACAGTAGGTTCTGTTGTTTTGTGGAGAACTTTATTGATAAGGACACGACAGGAGGTCACCGACGAAAGAAATGCGGGCAAAGTCAAGTCAGTGAGACTGGGGACGGGAGGCCAAGGCCACCATATCTGACGGGTAAGGTAACCTATTGCCATTCGATTTCATCAAACTGGACAGGTACAGGCGTCAAAATCTATGAGGAGAAATGCGTGGTTTTACGGGTGTGGCAAGTTTCGGCATGGCGAAGAAGTTCCTCAACAGGAAAAAGGCCGGCTGTACATCGATTAGATTGTCTGCTCATAAGTGTTTTCAACTGGTGAAGCCTGGACCTCATGGTCGATCGCGTGATAGGCAGGAAGATCGGCAAATCGAGGATGAGAACGTCTGCTTCGAGGTCACCTGCAGCTGGTGGAGTATTGATCACACATCCGAGATAGAGGCTTCGAAGCCCTCTGCGTCATAATTGACATTCACGGCCTTCGATTTAGATGAGTTGATCTCACGGCTGATCCTCGTTAGAGCTAAGATCGCGGCAGACAGTCTCAACGAGCCTACATATCATTTCGTCATCCAGGTATCAGACGTTGAATGGAGTAGTGATGCTTTTGGAAACGTATACCTCGAAAGTGAAGAGGGGGCTTAATAGATCGCCCTGTTTGAAAGCTGGTGGGGCTAGATTTAACTTTATCCGCGGTGATGAGCATATTCGATGACCCCTAAGACAAATAAACCAATAAATAGGGGACAGGGCACGGCTGAAACAAGCGTCGAACACGTGGCTGCGGCGCAAATAGTTGAAGGCATTTCTCATTTGAAGCTTGACAATAAGATGCCTGGGTAGTCGTTGAAGAACTGCCTAGCAGCATGTATGGCCCCCTCATACTCGCCGGATACGCTGATCCCTAGCTGCACCGGGCTTAGTTCCTCTCCTAGTTCAGAAGCAATTGATCAGATGACTTTGGCAGTCAGCCTTCTAAAGACATTGTTCACACTAATAGGGCGTCTTTCTTCCTAAGAGCTGTCAGGTTTGCTGAAAAGAAGACATCTCATGAATAAGGATTCAGGGCACCATTAATGAGCTTGTTATTGAGTGCCACATTTTCGCTCAGTAGACGGATTCTTGGCCTCAGAAATGAGGGGAGACAAACATCTTTGAAGCGGCCGGGTCAGAAACCATCTGCATCTGGTGTTAGTAGAAAAAGGTTCCATGTAAGAGACAGCGTGTAACTCGGGATGCTTGAGCCGAAGGGTGGCCAGGAACACTTCTGTTGGATAGATGACAGTGTCGTTTGAGGTGGTTACTCTGACAGCGACTGAGACATCATCCGCGATTAGTCTAGCATTTATACGGTCGCGTAAGCGCTTTGAACTAGCATCAAAAATAGATGACTGCGGGCGCGTGTACGAGCAAAGCGTAGCGCGGTCAGACACATATAGCGAGGGTTTTTGATGGTTGTGTTGGTTGGTGATTGTTTTGGTGTTGATTCGTTTGTTGGGTGTGTACTCACTTGTAGCTTGCGTGTCGTGTGGTCACTGTTGTGTGATACAGTGTGACCAGAAGTTGCATGTGTGCAGGTAAGTGAGTAAGTATTAAATAAGATGCTGATGACAGGATAGTTCCTTGATCACGCAGCAAATGAATATATATAAATAAACTACGATAACCCCAAACCGCTATATTATTAATTTATTGAAAATAGCTCACGCCGAAGCTATACGAAAAATACACAAGAATTATGGACGTCATTTGTTTGTTTGTAAAAGTTGAATTAAATTGTATTTACCAAGAAAACTTCATGAACTTCACTGGCTTGGTTAAGAGAGAGGCCAAGATATATATATATATATATATATATATATATATATATATATATATATATTAGGTATAGGATTATCCTAGATGCAGTAATGGTTGATACAGTGGTCACAGCATTTGATATTTGAGTTTTGCAAATAGTTGTAAATTTGCACATAGCATAACTAGGCTGTATAACCACCGTGGAAACATTTGTAAGCACACGGAATAAATTACCTTTTTATGATGTCTACCTGTTATTATTCATTCTTTAGATATATATATATATATATATAGAGAGAGAGAGAGAGTCTGAAAGACCCCAAGGGGTCTGTAGAAAGTTCACATCAAGAACCGCTTCGAACTGCTTCCTGGTTGATCTAAGCAGGCTATTTATCCATGTCGCTCCCTCTGTCCCCAAAGTCTTGGGAACAAAGGGCTGACCTTTAGAGGTCGTCCACTCTCAGACTTATTGGCCCAGAAAATGACCGTTAAATGTCACCTAGGGGTCAAGGTGTCGACAAATTTCGCTACACACATGCTGGATGAGTGCATGTCCGAAGTATGAAGTGTTGGTCTTGACTAAAGCCGTTGACACACAGGCTGCCTCGATCGGCGTCAGTGTTGGTGAGACCGATGGTAATTGGAATGAAATAGAAAATACACTCCCAGTCACTAGGTTGATTGGAGTTCAAGGCCCTCGCGATTTAATGTGCGAAGACATCCGCTACTGGGCTGCTTTAGGGATTTTTAGAGGACACTCTGAAGGTGTCTGAGTCGAGCGATGTTGGCCAGCGAGGCTTGATCAAACAAGCTCGCTGTCTTGTTGAGAAGAAGAAGCTATGGCATCACCACCAGGGCTTGTAAATAATTGATTGGGCGATGCCCAATCAATTAATTGGATTTTGTCTGTTTAACCAATCAATTATTGCAATTAATTGCTGTTGCAGCAGCGTACTCTTGCTACTTTTTGTTTTTTTTTTCAGGAATTTCTTCGGATTTCTATGTTTTGAACATAGGAGATTCCGATGATGCAAAAATAAAGAAAAAAAAAAATTCCAAATATGAAAAAAAAAAGTTCTGGTTTTTAATTTAGAGAGAGAAATTAGCAAAATATTTAATTTAAACTATGAATAAGCAACTATTTGCAAATAAAAAGCAATTTATGATTAATTGAAAATCGTAGACACCAATTCTTCATCCCAGTAAGAGCGATTAGCCTTTAGAAACAATTGCAGTGATAAGGTGATAAGCTTTGGCGAAAATCATTAAAAGCGTATCCCGCTGAACTAAAGAAACGCTCTATTATATTTGACGTCGGTAGAATAAATCTACAATCTGGATATTTCTTAGATAAATTTGCATTTACTCTGCGCTTCTTCAGACAAATTGAAGCGAAATCCTCGTCTCCCACTAAAGAGTCTGAATTTTTCGATATTTCAGTGAATTCCAATCTGTGTAAAGCGTGTATTTCTAGCGCATCAAGCTTTTCTTCTGATTTTTGAAGTATTTTAACAATACCATTTTCGAAATCAGAGCAATGAACGATATCTGTCGAAGGCAGCAAGTATTTTTTTGAATTCTTTATATGGATAAAAGACGAGTATTTCATTGAAGAGAACTCGAACATCCCACAAATCAATTTCTTCTCGTTGTAAAGCGTCTGTAACTGAACGCAGTTTTCTCAAATTCTTTTCCAGGTTTCTGAGATCTTTGCGTTCCCGAGGTGTCAAAAGATAATCAAAGATTCCCCCAAAATTTCAATTTGAATAAATCTTTCAATCATATCTCGACCAACGAGTTATATTTCTTTGAAGGGGTTTTCGTGTTGTCTGTTCTCTTAATTTGCCCGCAAGTTTGAAAGATTTCAATTTTCCCATCAGCTCGTTGATTTTATTGAGTAAATGTTTTCCTTTTCTAAATAAGCAGAAACTTCTAAGTTAAATTTATGGGAAGCATAACCAAAGGGATACCAGACAGTTTCGCTATTGATTTATTGACTTCAGCGTTATCACCAATAATCGCAACGATAATTTCTAAGCTTTTTTCGTATAGACTTAATGTGTATTCAATTAAATCCACGTGGTCGGAAGCAGTGAATGAGGTTTCGTTCATCAGTGGTGAAAATGATAACAAAGCTGACCGGTATCCCTTTTTATCATTCCAAAGGTAGGAGGCAAAAAGCCCAACGAAGTATGTTGACCCCTTACTCCAGCCATGGATAACTAGCGCGAATTTTCCTGGGAGTTCTTTCGATATCTTTTTTTTCTACTTCCAAAGTGAGTTTACTCATATATTTCTTCAGAGTAACATTGGCCATAGAGCCCAAATTGGTATACTTTCGAGTTAATGGGTCTTCGACAAAAGAAAACGGTTTTAAACTAACGCATACCCATTCAATCCAGCCATACCACTTTTAGAAGAATTTTCTGTGACAAATTTCGATAATGTTTGTTGTTTGTTTTCCTGTAAATTTGAGTGCTCTGGATGTTGGCTTTTGACATGATTCATCAAATTACTCCAACCAGTTCCTTTCTTTTGGCTTAACTCTTTTCCGCATTTGCATTTCCCGTGTCATCGTCTATTCTATTGAAATACCTTTTTACGATTCGTTCATTTGAAGACATGGTCATTTATATAATCATAAAAATATTTTTCAGTACTTAAAATCTAGATTAGTGATCGTGATTACATAAGAACGTTGTTTTGGAATTCTTCTGTGAACGAGGCGTGCGAATGAGTAGTTATCACCGAGAACGAACGCAGAAACCTACACGCGAAGGTAGTGGATCGACAGTGTTGAGAAGCAAATAATTTTAGGTGCACGCAGAAAGGCGTACCCTCTGTCTCGCGTTCCGGCTAGGAGAAGGAAGAAAATGAACAAGAATATAATCAGAATAACGCCGGGGAATTAGTAACCAGACTATTAAGATCGGAATAAGAGTGCAATTAAAAGGGTACTGTGGGTTTATAGAGGTATAACCGTTAACCGGATAAATAACAAAAAAAAAGTTCTTTCTCTCAATAAAAGACCTTTAGAACTATGATGTTCAACCATGTTCCAATTAATTGCAATTACATTTTCCCGAAACAATCAATTTTTTAATTGGAAGGGGATCCCCAATCAATTAATTGCAATTAATTTTTTCCAACCCATGATCACCACGTTGAAAGAGCATTCGTGGATCATCGTATCAGGTCAACGCAAAACAGGTGATGAAAATTGTCGCGCCCTACACAACTCCGACCTTTCTTCTGTCTATTGATGGTGACGCATATGCTGTTGGGGGTACGGAGCTGGACAGCGGAATCAGTGACGGGAGCAAAATTCGAGAGGGCTGAGGCGTTGTTCAGCATTTTAGTAATTGTTTCATAAAATATTTTTTGTTCTATTCAATAGGAAATGCTTCATCGAGTTACTGTAGAGAAACCGAAAGAAAGTATTGCGGAAATTATTACATTATAAATTGTTTAGCTAGCGTCGATAACGTAAAAATAAAAAAAATACAAGGAAGGGAAAATATAAAACTAAACAAGAAACCGGATTTTGAACCAGAAAATAGCATGTAGGTGCATCCGTATTAACCAATAAGCAATTATCTGACTAACAGGAAGTATTCTCTTTTTCTAATTTTTTTTATTTAAGAAACTGACATGCGCTATTATGATACCGGAAACGGACGTTTTGGTAATTAGTCCTACACGTGTATAAGACCTTCGTTATTATTTTCTCCATTTGGTTATTGACAAGCTTATTTAATTGAATATAACAGATTACTTACTCCTGCTGTAAGCATTTTCATTGCTTTAGTTCATGTCCTTTATCGTTTTGCACGTAGGGAGTAGGTTGATATATGTTATTTGATTAAATACTGCATTTGTAAGGATTGCGTTACTCAATGTTTATAGGCTGACAATATTTAACAATCGTAACGAAATCAATATTTAACAATCATAACAAAGTTTTAAATGATTTTGTTTGTTTTACACTAAACTTCAATAACTACACGATGTCCAGTGTTTTTTTAATTGTTAGAAAATGCCAACCTTATTCTGGAAGAGTTTTTAATTTAGATTTGTATTAAGCTTTCTATTTAGTATGGATGTGAAAATAACGTACCACTTGTTTTTAAGTTGTATTCGTGCAATTCAGTTCAATATTTCGGACCTTTACGTAGGCCAGCGAGTTAAATTCATACGCAGCCGACGAATGATATCTAGTCAAACTAGGAAAATAGTTAAAAGAAATCTTACGATAGGTATGTACACGAACAACTCAATAGGAATTCCTTTCCTATCCATTCTAGATGCAGAAAATAATTGAAGTAAATTTCACGTTGTATACCCGCTAGCAAAGAGTTTCGGTAGTTAATTAATTACTAAATTGTGTATGAATTATATATAATTATATCTACTAAGAAGAGGCATTGGTGACTACCAGTGCCAACAATGTAACGTATTTTTTGTTTTCATAACACCCGCTTTTCTCGGGTGTATTTTATTTACATGTTTATGGACGGTGGGTGAGTTAACAGTTCACGGTTCCTAGTTCTAATCTCGGTGGCTTAAACTTTAACGATAATATAAGTAGTAGAAATATATCTAGGTTCGTTTAAACGTCTTCCTTAAATAAACAGCTTTATTTAAAAAATGAAAATCTCTCTTAGGCATAAATATGGCCAGTAAATCTGTTTTTGACCATAAATTTTCGATTCTCAATTGTTGAAAGAACTTTTTCAAACCTTTTCACATGTATTCGAGCTAATGAGACACCTACGCAATCGTTCGAACTGCTAGAAATAGCAACCATTTCTCTCACAAATACCATCCTACTCTCATATAAAGGAAAGGACGCATTGGATTGTCAAGACCTGGTGCACTTTTAATATGCAGGTCTGCTCTATAATGTTTAACCTAGGGCTAAACAATAGCAGACACGTATTTATAGCCACAAACGAAACTGCATAAACAACACATGCGTATGCATTCTCTTACACGTACACAATCAGTAGACGTGTGAGAATATGGAACCTTATCGCCAACTGTTCAGGAATACACACAGAGCTTGTTTGAGTAGACATATTTCAAAACCTTGAGGTTCGTGGGGACATTTATTTAAAGGAACGAGGTTCGTGGTAGTGAAAAGATTGATTGAGCAGACCTTTGATCAAAAGCATTCCAGCCATGACCATTCTATAGTTTACTCATATACAGTTCATCCATGACCATAAATCCAATGTATTTTTTTTTAACCGAAGGTTATAATTTGAGAGAGATCTAGCTACTATTTCTAGCAAGGCGATAGATCATGTAGAGGCTCCTTTATTGGCGTGATTTTCAAAATTGTTGATACTCTGTAACAATAATTTTTGTAATAACAGGAAGAAGTGATGAAATCAGATATATTTTACCGATCATCTAACACAGTTAAGATGAGTGGTGCTATACTTTACCACACACCTGTCTAACTCGGCACTACAGCGGAATTGGCTGTCAGAAGTGAAAGTAGAAGAATGTGACGTCAACATTAGAGAGGTTACTGTGCCATGGCATGGCTGAACAGTCCTCTCGACCTTTTTTACAATTTTTAATTTAGGAAAACTATTTCTTTATTGCTGGTTGAACAATAATTTGTAATGTTTGTGCTGTAAAAAGAAAGAAATTAGTAATGTTGATAGTGGAAGTATTATTGTATTTAACCTATTTGTGACCATATTTGCATACATTGTTTCCACCCTGCAAAGTGGTTATGTTGGTGATACAATAAAAAGCATCTAGTCCACTCTGTGAAGCAATCATGTTGGTGACATGACAAAAATAACCCAGCCCACTCTGTAAGGTGGTTGTGTTGGTGACATGGCAAAAAGCACTCAATTCAATCTGTAAATGTGGTTGGCATCCAGCTGTGGAAACCAAACCAGAAAAACTTCTGTATGAGCAAGACAGTCACCTGACATGACTTGTCTCACAATGGGACATGTCTAACCCATGCTAGCGTGGAAAAATGGATGTTAAACGATGATGCTGATTATGATGAGGTTTACATATTTCAATTATGTTTGAAAACATCTATAACTAATTGTTTTATTATCAAATTGTTGTTTAGAACTTAACTTAAAATTGAGCGAAGGCTTTAAATATGAACACTTTTAAAATAGTAGGTTTTTTCTTTTAGAACTTGATGAGGGTTGGTATCACAATTTTTACAGAAGTAGCTCTAAATTCTCTTCTTGACCCAGTAAACGAATTTCGAGTTTCCTTTTATGGCCTTCAACAAATTTACAAAATAAATAACATGATAAAATTCAAAGCTAGCAACTAATTTACAATTTATTCTAAACTTCAACAATCTGTATTGCTTCTTGCCAAGTAGGTAATCCTTTTTGAGATCAGTGGGAGGTATGGTTCACTTAAGGAAACACTGCTTTAGATGTAAATCTAAGCAATTTGTATATTTTTAGCCAGTCTTCTGATATCAATATATTTTGTCTTTATAAAACACATACACACACATATATATACATACATCTCTCTCTCTCCAGTCAATTAACTTTCGTCAAATCGGACAAAGGAAACTATGTTTCCATTGGTCTTTCAATTGCTAATACTATCTATTGGTCGCAACTCCAAGTAGAAATAAAGTGTCTTGCTCTAGGACATAATGCATCACCCAGTCCAGGAATTGAACTCTCAACCTCACGATTGCGAATCCAATTCTCTAACCACTCAGCTATGCGCCTTCACATTATCTCTCTCTCTGTCTGTGTCTGTCTGTCTCTCTCTCTCTCTCTCTCTCTCTCTCTCTCTCTCTCTCTCTCTCTCTCTCTCTATATATATATATATATATGGAGGCACATGGCTTAGTGGTTAGAGCATTGGCCTTGCAATCGAAAGGTTGTGAGTTCAATTCTCAGACCGAGTGATGTGTTGTTTCCTTGAGCAAGACACTTTATTTCACATTGCTCCAGTTTACTCAGCTGTAGAAATGAGATGATAGGGACTGGGGTCCCTATCATTCCACTGTAAAGTGGTCGTGGAGGTGCCACGGCAAAAAAGCACCCATCACTCACTGTAAATGAGGTTGGTGTTAGGAAGGGCATCCAGCTGTAGAAATTGAGCCAGAATCAGTTCCTGTCTCACCCTTGTAAGTAGGGAAAAGCGGACGTAAAATGATGATGATGATATATATACATACAGAGAGAGAAAGATAGATATGTATGTATATATATATATATATGAGTGTGTATGTATGTATATGTGTGTGTGTGTTTTATATACATACGTACACACACTCATATATATATATATACATGCATATCTATCTTTCTCTCTCTGTATGTATATATATCATCATCATCATCATTTTACGTCCGCTTTTCCCTACTTGCAAGGGTGGGACAGGAACTGATTCTGGCTCAATTTCTACAGCTGGATGCCCTTCCTAACACCAACCTCATTTACAGTGAGTGCTGGGTGCTTTTTTACAGTGGAATGATAGGGACCCCAGTCCCTATCATCTCATTTCTACAGCTGAGTAAACTGGAGCAATGTGAAATAAAGTGTCTTGCTCAAGGAAACAACACATCACCCGGTCTGAGAATTGAACTCACAACCTTTCGATGGCAAGGCCAATGCTCTAACCACTAAGCCATGTGCCTCCATATATATATATATAGAGAGAGAGACAGCATCTCTCCACTTGTCACAGTACTATGTCATCTCCTCGGTGAGTTTCAGTGATCTGAGGTCTGCTCTCACCACCTCCGCCTATGTTTTTTGTGGTCTACCTCTACTGCGTCTTCCCTTCACTGGGACATCTTGGCACTTCTTCACCCAGCAGTCATCCTCCATGTGCATACCATCTCAGCCTTCTACCCAGTTTCTTTCTCAACTCTCTATATATATTCTTTATTAAGAATGTATATTTCTTTTTTAATCATATGTTTTGTTTAAGCCATTTTATTCTTTTAATAATTACAGATTCATTATGTCTAATGATGCTAAAGATGACAGTTATGAAGAAATAGAAGATGATGATGAAGATGAAGTCATTCCTTCTGGTGACACAAGGTTGGCTAGCAACTGTCTTACTGCGTATCCTTTCTATTGTTGTTGATGCTAGTTTGATTTATATTTTTCATTTTTAAATTCTTTGTCTTATCTATTTACTTTTATTTAACTTGAAATTTGGTTGAAAATGGCATCAAGTATTTGAAATTCTGAACTTTATATATATATTCAAAATAAGGCATACACAAGACAAGACAATGGGAAGACAGACAATCCCATCTTAGTCAACTTATGGAAATCACTATGGTTTTGGTACATTAAGGTCGACACTGTTCATTCCAGTGCTCATTGGAACAAAACAAAACAGGTAGAGACAAGTTGTGCGGGCTTTCTTTTTTGCAACTATATATATATAGAGAGAGATTGATACAGATACAGAGTGAACCTTGAGCTGATCAGTGGCGATACGTGCTTCACCAACCAATAAATGTAATGAAGGAGTAACCACTCGTCCTTGTTTTAATTTATTATAATACACTCTGTCTAGCTCTACACCTTGACACAGAAGTGAACCTAAACATCAAGTGCACACCCGGGTGAACCTACAGTAACTCCATGTTACACTCCCTGGATATATATATATATATATATCATGGAGGCACATGGCTTAGTGGTTAGAGCATTGGCCTTGCAATCGAAAGGTTGTGAGTTCAATTCTCAGACCGGGTGATGTGTTGTTTCCTTGAGCAAGACACTTTATTTCACATTGCTCCAGTTTACTCAGCTGTAGAAATGAGATGATAGGGACTGGGATCCCTATCATTCCACTGCAAAGTGGTCGTGGAGGTGCCACGGCAAAAAAGCACCCAGCACTCACTGTAAATGAGGTTGGTGTTAGGAAGGGCATCCAGCTGTAGAAATCAAGCCAGAATCAGTTCCCGTCCCACCCTTGCAAGCAGGGAAAAAGTGGACGTAAAATGATGATGATGATGATCATCATCATCATCATCATCACCATCTTCGTTTAACGTCCACTTTCCACGCTAGCATGAAGGCACATGGTTGTGGAATATGGTTTGGATTCATAATCAAGAAATTGTAAGTTCCATTCCTGGACTGTGCGATGCATTGTGTCCTTGAGCCAAACACTTTATTCTATGGTGTTCCAGTTCACTCAGAGATAGAAATGTACAAATGGGTTCAACATCACCGATGACAAGCTGTATTGCCCTTTGTCTTTCCCTTGGACAACATCAATGGCATGGAGAGGGGAGACTGATATATATATGGGCAACTGCTGGTTGACTTGTAGTGGCCACTAGCAACTTCTTTTTCCATCTTTAAGGGTCTTTACCCTATTTTATAAGCTATTTATAATACTTACTCTACTTAAAAGTTATTTTTTGCGCATGAGCATTCCACATTTTCTATGAATTTATATGGATTGGATTAGTGACCATATAAACGTGTTTAAAACCATTATTTGTTAGCAAGGGTGGTGAATTGGCAGTATCGGTAGAGGGTTGGACGCCATGCTTTCTAGCATAGTTACGTCCCTTTACAGTCTGTGTTCAAATCCCGCCGAGGTTAACTTTGCCTTTCATCCTTACGGGGTCGATAAAATAAAGTACCAGTAATGTCCTGGGTAATTGCTGGCCTTGTGGCTAAAGTAAAAACAATTATTTGTTAGCAAGGTACATAACTCTGCTTACTTCAGTTCTTTACTCTCAGGTCAACTCTGATCTAATTTACTTATCAATTGCGTATATCCAGAATATCTTTCTGTGTAACTAGGACTACGTTATCTAATGAGTCCTTCTTATTAACGTGGTGGGTGTGATTTGATGGAGCTTTTGGCTGGTTTTAATAGCAAGTCAAGTAATTAGAAGCTCCAAAACAAAGGTCTGACTTTTGCTTTGTTGGCTGGATGAAATAAAATTACTGAGATTATATTGTTTGTGCAGCACTAATTTTCATTCCAGCCATGCAGCACACGGCATCAAACCTATCAAGTGCAAATTGAAGATCATCTTCTGTCGAGTTGAGTAACACCATGTCGATTTTGCAAAAGCTGGTGCAGTAATGCGCTAGCTTCAGTAATCAGAAGAAGGGAGGTAGGCATAACAGCCAAACTTGCTGTCTTCAATTCGGTTTTCGTGCCAACTCCTACGTATGGTCATGAATTTTGGGTAATGACCGAAAGAATACAATCGCGAATATAAGTGGTTGAAATGGGATTCTTCCGAAGGGTCTTGGGAGTAACTTTATTCGATAAAGTGTGTAGCTCGCAGATCAGAGAGTCACTCCAGGTAGAGCCACTACTTCTCTGAATTCAGAAATCATAGCTCCGATACTATGGGAATGTGGTTAGAATGTTTCAGGAAAGAATCACTGGACAGATTTTATGGGCAAAACCAACCGGCAAGAGACCCACGGGTAGACCCTGAGCAAGATGGTTGAATAACATCCATGAGCTTGGTTGGTCACACTTGGGGATCTAGCTGGATCAGTTGGAGAGGTTTGCTTCTGACAGAACCATCTGGAAGGAGTGTTTGAGGACTCTGCCCCAACGACCCTCTCAGGAATAAGTGGGCGAAGAAGAAGAGATTATATTGACAAGCTGATAACTTTTAATCTTACTTTTTGCGCCATGAAAAAAGTTCCCAATTCATGCTGTAAAGTGGGTGTTATTTGTAAGGGTGTCCAGCTATAAAAGCCAAGCCCAAAACGGATTGTATGAGCAAGATTTGGGCACATGATCTGTCAAGCCTCACAACGTAACAGCCCGTCTAACTCATGCAATCATGGAAAATAGATATTAAATCATGATGACAATGATAAACAAGGTACATAACTATGTTTGATTTTGTTTGTCATTGGTTAACAATAGAGAGAACCTACAGTGGTAAAAATAAGTAACAAATAGAAATAAAGAAAATCTCAGCTCTGCAAGGAAGGAACAATTTAATGTAAAAAAGTTAAAAAAAATATCAACAACAACAAAAATAATTTATTGAGAGAATTTAAAAAATCAGGTGTTGATATATTATAACTAACAGTACATCTGAATATTTCACCTTGTTCTGCTGGTAATTTATGTGACTTGACCTGTGATTACACAATAACAGTAGATGCTGACATGAGTGGTTAAGAAGTTTGCTTTACAATCATGAGGTCTTGGGTTCATTCCAACTGCATGACATCTTGGTCAAGTGTCTTATAATAGCTTTGGATCAACAGGCTTGTCAGTAAAACAGGATAGATGGAATATGAAGCTCATTGGATGGATTTTTACCTGTATTTCAAGGGTCTACTATTCTCACATATTGTGCCATTCTAGAACACGGAATATTTGGCCACTTACATATTAATTCATTGAACAATTGAATGCTCAGTGTTGAAACAGACAGTGTAACCATCACACAAAGCACATCCCTCCAATTCATCATATGATTTATATTTTAATGTTCTATTTATTGGTAATGGCAGCAGCTGTTCCCAAACATTCTGTTAGTTGTTCCATAAATGAGAACTTTCACCATATTCGTCTCTGTTATTCAAAGAAATCTAGTAAACTTCACTAAGGCAGAGGATTAGCAGATATGTAGAGTTTCAGAGTTGCTGTGTAATAGTGAGTTTACTTTGCTTTTTATCTCTCCTCAATTTAATAAGGTTATTCTAGTTTGTGATGTGTGAAAGGTAGAAATTAGTATTGTAATCATTACTTAACAATCAATCAATAGGTCAGACCTCGTCGCCCCCTGCGAAATGTAATGTAAATGCCATTTTTCTTGTCTCTCCAGCCTATCGGTCCATTCATTCATATATCCGTATCATCGCCCAGAATCCAATCTTTTGCTCTCTCTCAATGCTATTCTATAATTCTGTCTGGTTGTTCTAAATAATCTCCTTGTATTTTAAAACCCCATTATTCGCTTATTATTACTGTTATATATTGTTAGGCAATGTGTCAAGGAAAACAGTGATATTGTCGGGGAGAAGTGTGTACTTAATGATGACGGCGTACTTGCCATCACCGACGCTGATAAGAAGGTAGCTTGGAAGTGTCACTATGAAAGGCTACTAAATGAGGAGAATAAATGGGAGAAAGACAGTCTCCCCCACATCGACCCAATAGAGGGACCAGCAGTGTTAGTCGAGGGTATTATAATAAGTAAGGCAATCAAAGATATGAAGACGGGTAAGGCGGCTGGGCCTTCGGAAATAGTTGCCGAGATGCTGAAGGCATCTGGTACGGTGGGACACACCATGGTCACCCGGATAGTCAACCAAGTCATACAGAATGGGGTTGTTCCGAAGGACTGGCGTAGCAGCATCATCGTTAACTGTTATAAGGGTAAAGGAGATGCCCTAGATAGGAGTAACTATAGAGGCATTAAATTAATCGACCAGGTCATGAAGGTCACGGAAAAAGTAATAGCGCAACTAATCAGAGAGCGAATTGATCTAGATGAAATGCAGTTCGGGTTTGTGTCAGGAAAAAGTACCACAGACGCTCTTTTCATTGTACGACAACTACAGGAGAAGTACCTAGCTAAAAGTAAACCCCTATACTTAGCTTTCGTCGACTTGGAGAAAGCCTTCGACAGAGTCCCCCATTCCATTATCTGGTGGGCTCTTAGAAAACTAGGTGTTGATGAATGGCTTGTGAGAGCTATACAAGCCATGTATAAAGAAACAGTCAGCAAGGTTAGAATTAACAACGAATATAGTGAAGAGTTTAGTGTAAAAGTTGGTGTTCATCAGGGCTCTGTTCTTAGCCCCCTACTATTTATTATTGCCCTCCAGGCTATAACAGTGGAGTTCAAGACCGGCTGCCCATGGGAACTCCTATACGCAGATGATCTAACGCTCATAGCTGAAACAATGGCCGAGCTAGAGAAGAAATTCCAAACATGGAAGCACGGCCTAGAATCAAAAGGCCTTAAAATTAACCTGGCTAAGACTAAAGTTCTAGTTTGTAAGAAAGAAAATAAGGCGGCGGTCCCCTCCGGGAAGTGGCCATGCTCAAAGTGTAGGAAAGGCGTAGGTAGAAACTCCATTTTGTGTCCCAAATGCAAAGTTTGGGTGCATAAAAGATGTAGTGGGATCACAGGTAAGCTAACTAAGAACATAGATTTAACATGTGGCCGGTGTTCTGGGGAAATAAGTAGCAGCAAGTGCCCAAAAAATACTAGCTCTTTCAACTGCGCAGAGGGTTCTATAGAAATAGTGGACAGCTTCCGTTACCTGGGTGACAAAATCAGCAGTGGGGGAGGGTGCTCTGAAAGTACAATAGCTAGAGTCAGAACTGGGTGGAAAAAGTTCAGAGAGCTCATACCACTATTAGCCGCTAAAGGGTTCTCCCTAAAAATGAAAGGCAGGTTGTACGATGCCTGCATACGAACAGTAATGTTGCACGGCAGTGAGACCTGGGCATTGTGTGCAGAGGATATACACAGACTAGAGAGAAACGAAGCTTGCATGCTCCGCTGGATGTGTAATAGTAATATACGTGAACGGCAAAGCATAAACGAACTAAGGAAAAAATTAGAAATAAGAGGGATCAGATGTTGTTTACTCGAGAGAAGGCTACGTTGGTATGGTCACGTGATGCGCATGAAGGACGATAGCTGTATAACAAAGTGCAGGGCAATAAAGATAGACGGTAGCCACGGAATAGGCAGACCCAGAAAAACCTGGGACGAGCTCATAAATTCCGACCTCACACACTTACACCTCACCAAGACAATGTCACTGGACCGAGACCTTTGGCGGTACTCAGTAATAGAGAAGACACGCCTTACCTAAATACAAAGTAAAACCTACTACAGTTAGTAGGCATCTCTAACAAAATACACCCCCGTCCCACCACCCCCACCCCATCCACACCGCCCCTTTCAATGTAAAGTTATGTTGATGCCACAACATCCAGGCCGAAACAAATGAGATCGTGTAGGTGTCACGTCAAAAAAACACACAGTTCACTCTGTAATGTGGCCGTGTAGGCAACACGGTAAAAACCTCCCAGCCCCACACTGTAAATGTGGTTGGTGTTAGGAAGGGCATCCAGCTGTAGAAAACCCGCCAGATAGTCCTATGCGAGCAAGATAACCACTCTTGCCTCAAGTGGGAAAACCCTCCGTCCAAACCCATGCAAGCATGGAACACGGACGTTAAACGATGATGATGATGATGATGATGATGCTTGTCTAATTATGCCCAAAATTCGAAGATTTTATTTAAACCCTCTCGCTAACTACCCCATACCCCTCCCACTCGCTCCCACTCTCCACCATTATTATTAGGGCCAATCATAAGTCAGCGGCCTATGCTATCACTTGTGGTTGCTTGCCGATATGATGGATGGACTATGGAATTCTGGAGAGTCTGAAAAATCTGGACACTCAGTGACAATGCCAAAGATAAAAACAAATTCACCTCATGCTGCCGGACGAAAAGGCAAGGACTCCTCCTCTTTGTTTCGGTCGCGGATGGCCAACATAACCCCCCAACCCTATCCCCCTCACCCCTCCCCGCGCCCCACCGTTCCCACCCACCAAACGCAATCCAAAACTTCAGAGTTGGTACCATGAATGTAGGCACCTTAAAAGGTCGCTCTAACAAGGTTGTAGAAATGCTTGAACGTAAGGAGGTTGATGTTTGCTGTATCCAAGAGACCAGGTGGAGGGGTGGGTCTGTTAGATTCAGTGTGGGTAAAAAATGATGCTATAAGCTTTTCTGGGGAGGGAAATGACAATGGGCTGGGTGGGGTAGGAATCATGTTAGCAGAAAAATGGGTAGATAAGATAATAGATGTAAAGAGAGTGAACGACAGAATAATTAAAATAAGACTTGTCCTAAATAGAACTACTGTGACAGTAATATCTGCGTATGCACCCCAATCCGGACTGCCTGGCGCTATAAAAGCCATTCTATGAGACATTGATGCTCACTACCTCCCAAATAACTGACAGTGACTACATAATTATGGCGACCTAAATGGTCACGTTGGACAACATTGTGACGGCTATGACGGAATCCATGGAGGCTATGGCTTTGGTACTAAAAATGAGGAAGGCTCCAGAATCCTGGAATTCTGTGACGCAAATAACCTATCTGTAACACTAACTTCAAAAAATGAGACAATCACTTGATCACCTATAGATCAGGGGAACATGCCAATCAGATAGATTATATCCTTACCAGAAGACATGATACAGTGTCTGTTGTAAACACTAAATCCCTCCCCCGTGAAGAATGCACCTCCCAATATAGACTCATAGTCAGGACAAGACGTACTTGACAACAGAGGAGGACTATCCTCAGGAGAAAAATATGGAAGCTAAAGGACTCCACAGCCAGTAATAAATTTAAAAGCATATTACTTGATGCTTTCGACAGTAAGGAAGAGCAATTAGAGTCGTACAATATAGAGGAACAGTGGGAATTCCTGAAAGCTAACCTGCTGAAGGCGGCAGATGAAGTCTGTGGCTGGAGCAGGCCTATAGGCAGGAGGAGAGTAACGTGGTGGTGGAACAGTAAGGTGGAGGAGTCAATTAAGGCCAAAAAGCAGGCTTGGAAAGTATGGCGGGATGAGGGAAGTAGAGAAGACTATCAAGTGGCCAGGAGGGAAGCTAGGAGACAAGTGTACTTCGCAAGAAGGGAAGCAGAGGAAAAAAAGTTCAAGCATGTCTACAATGCAAGGACCAAAAAGGTGAGGTGTTCAGGATTGCTAGGCAATGTGTCAAGGAAAACCGTGATATTGTCGGGGAAAAGTGTGTCCTTAATGATGATGGTGTACTTGCCATCACTGACGTTGATAAGAAGGTAGCTTGGAAGTGTCACTACGAAAGGCTACTAAATGAGGAGAATAAATGGGAGAAAGACAGTCTCCCCCACATCGATCCAATAGATTGACCAGCAGTGCTAGTTGAAGGTAGTATAATAAGTAAGGCAATCAAAGATATGAAGACGGGTAAGGCGGCTGGACCTTCGGAAATAGTTGCTGAAATGCTGAAAGCATCTGGAACGGTGGGACACATTATGGTCACCCGGATAGTAAACCAAGTCATACAGAATGGGGCCGTTCCGAAGGACTGGCGTAGCAGCATCATCATTAACTGCTACAAGGGTAAAGGAGATGTCCTAGATAGGGGTAACTATAGAGGCATTAAATTAATTGACCAGGTCATGAAGGTCACAGAAAAAGTAATAGCGCAACTAATCAGAGAACGAATTGATCTAGATGAAATGCAGTTCGGGTTTGTGTCGGGTAAAAGTACCACAGACGCTCTTTTCATTGTATGACAACTACAGGAGAAGTACCTAGCTAAAAGTAAACCCCTATACTTAGCTTTTGTTGACTTGGAGAAAGCCTTTGACAGAGTCCCCTGCTCCATTATCTGGTGGGCTCTTAGAAAACTAGGTGTTAATGAATGGCTTGTAAGAGCTATACAAGCCATGTATAAAGAAACAGTCAGCAAGGTTAGAATTAACAAAGAATATAGTGAAGAGTTTAGCGTAAAAGTTGGTGTTCATCAGGGTTCCGTTCTTAGCCCCCTACTATTTATTATTGCCCTTCAGGCTATAACAGGAGTTCAAGACCAGCAGCCCATGGGAACTCCTATATGCAGATGATCTAACGCTCATAGCTGAATCAATGGCTGAACTAGAGAAGAAATTCCAAACATGGAAGCATGGCCTAGAATCAAAAGGCCTTAAAGTTAACTTGTCTAAGACTAAAGTTCTAGTTTGTAGGAAGGAAAATAGGGCACCGGTCCCATCTGGGAAATGGCCATGCTCAGTGTGTAGGAAAGGAGTAGGCAGAAACTCCATTTTATGTCCCAAATGCAAAGTATGGGTGCATAAAAGATGTAGTGGGATCACAGGTAAGCTAACTAAGAATATAGATTTTATATGTGGCCGGTGCTCTGGTGCAATAAGTAGCAGCATACTAGCTCATTCCATTGCACAGATGGTTCTATAGAAATAGTGGACACCTTCCATTACCTGGGTGACAAAATCAGCAGTGGGAGAGGGTGCTCTGAAAGTACAGTAGCTAGAGTCAGAAAGGGATGGAAAAAGTTCAGAGAGCTTATACCACTACTGGCCGCTAAAGGGTTCATTTCATTTCACGTCCGCTTTTCCCTGCTTGCAAAGGTGGGACGGGAACTGATGCTGGCTTGATTTCTACAGCTGGATGCCCTTCCTAACACCAACCTCATTTTCAGTGAGTGCTGGGTGCTTTTTTGCCGTGGCACCTCCATGACCACTTTGCAGTGGAATGATAGGGACCCCAGTCCCTATCATCTCATTTCTACAGCTGAGTAAACTGGAGCAATGTGAAATAAAGTGTCTTGCTCAAGGAAACAACACGTAAACATATGCATTGGTAAAGACTGGAGTGCCATCAACAAGTTATTTCTAGTGTGGAAATCTAGACTTGCTATTTCAAGCAACTGTTGCCTCTGTTCTATTACTTAACAAAATATGAAAAAAAACTGAGAAAAATTGCTTAGAATAGAAGTAGACTTGGCTTAAGTGTGTTTTTATTATTTCTTACTAGCAGGGCAGTGGATTGGCAGTATTGATAGAGAGTCAGATGCCATGCTTTGCAGAATAGAGTTACGGTCTTTTATGGTCTGAGTTCAAATTCCACCAAGGTTAACTTTGCCTTTCATCCTTATGGGGTCGATTTAATCAACTTTCTCCTCCCACCAAATTAATGGCCTTTTGCCTATACTAGAAATCATTATTTCTTACTAGAAGGGTGGTGGATTTGCATAATGGTTAGTGCATTGGATGAAATGCATTGCTGTTTCATTACAGCCCTCTACATTCTGGCTTTAAATCCCCCTAAGATTACTTTGCCTTTCATTCTTCCAGAGTCGATAAAGTAAAATACCAGTTGATTTAACAGACTTCCATCTCCTCCTTGTGCCTAAATCAGAAACCGTTATTTCTTACTGAAGAATTTTGGCCTTTTGTGTTTTGACTCCAAATCTCAAGTTGGTTATTGGGTACCTTCAGTTTGAATTTAACTTCCACACGTCTTGGAGACCCTGAAAAAAAATAAAGAGTTATGGGTGATGCTCCTTCCTTCCTTACTTTAGTAGACCATTAACTAGAACCATAAAAAAGAAACTACAAAGTATTAACTTTTTGTAGCTAATCTCAGAAATTGAAAAAAATAAATCTGAAAAGTAAAGAATATAGTTGCTGAAATATTGAACAGAAAATGTTTTATGAAGGGAGGTAACTTTTGTATGTACTGTTGTACTAAATGTTCAGGAGCACCAAATTAAATATCATCTTGGATATTTCAGTAATAGTTATATGATAGAGGTGTAAGATACTTTATTATTTTATTTTACATCAAGGAAGCTTGTGCAGTGCACTCTACATGTGAGTGGAATTCTACTGAAGCAGATGATATTCAAATATCTTAGGGCCATTTTCATGAGTGATGGAAAGCAAGAGGCTGAATTAAGTGCAAGAATTGCAGGAGCTGGTCCAGTAATGTGCCAGCTTCGACATTCAGTCATCAGAAGGAAGGAAGGTAGGTATAAAAGCCAAACTCGCCATCTTCAACTCGGTATTTGGGCCAATCCTTACCTGTGGTCATGAATCTTGGGTAATGATCGAAAAAATCGCAAGTACAAGCAGCTGAAATGGAGTTCCTCCAAAGGGTCTTTGGAGTAATGTTACTCAATAGAGTGCATAGCTCACAGATCAGGGAGTCACTTCAGGTAGAGCTGCTACTTCTCCGAATTAGGAGATCACAGCTCTGATACTATTAACATGTGGTTAGAATGTTTCAGGAAAGAATCACTGGACAGATTTTACAGACAAAATCAATTGGCAAGAGACCCAGGAGTAGACCCTAAGCATGATGGTTAGATAACATCCATGAGCTCAGCTGGTCACACTTGGGAATCCAGCTGGATCAATTGGCAACAGTTACTTCTGATGACCCACCCAAGAATAAGTGGGTGAAGAAGAAGAACGTTTTTACATATGTTTTGGACATGTGTATCAAATATATATCTACAGTGGAATAGTTTTTAAATGTACATCTCATACATTACTATAAAGTTGAGAGGGAATCTTATTTTCTATTAGACAGATTGAAATGTAAAGTATTGGATGTGGGTATGCATGGAGAATGCTGAGGCAGCAGTATCACAAATAAGTAATTATGTGGACAATAGTTTTTCTTGTCACCAAGCTCATGGATGTTATACAACATACTTAAAATAAGATAAACTTCGGCATCAGAATGGGCATTCTACCATAGAAAACCTACCATGGAAAATTTTTTTATTCTTATTTTTATGAGTTACAACATGAAAGGCAGCACCCATGACGTTTTTGTCTATCCTCTGAGACTGGTCAGAGAAAGAATGTAAGATTATATCTTCAGAACAAAGACTTAATCTAAATGTTGACCCTTTTGTTTCCTTTTGACAAAATTTAGTGACTGTAACAGGATAAAATTTCTTCACCCTTTCTCTATTGACATGACCATATGTCTTGTCTTAAAGTTAACTAACTTCTTTATATTTTTAACTTTTTAGTCACTACATTTCTTATGAAAGACTAGTGTGTTTCAAATAATTTTGAAAATAATAAAAATGTTACATTACTAACTTTCTCATTATCAAGCTGGTGTTTGGAGCATAACTTATAGGTCCTTACATAAAATTATGATGGAAGTTTTGTAAATAAATATAAATATTTAAAAATAAACAGTATAATAAAACCAGGGGCAATTTCTGATTGGTTGGCATCAAAATGGTTATTAAGGAAGACTATGTATATTTAACTCCTAAATCTTTGGATAGTATTCTCAATGATTTCTAATTTAGACACAAGACCAACAATTTGTGGTGTGGGGAAGTTGAATATTTCAAACCCAGTACTTTACTGGTACTTTAGTTCTTTGACATTTTCACAACAATGTGTCCACTATTAAAGATACTTAAATCTTCTGAATTAATAAACCTCTTTTAGATATTTTCTGCTAAATCATTACAGGATGTTAAGAGTTAATAATGATAATGTTGATTATATTACTAAATATATCCAAATTCTTGATGAGTTGTACCTTTGATAAGTTGTAGTGCACCTGAGCACTGTACACAATTATTATTATTTTAAAAACTATTTGAAAAACACAGGCAGTGTCTTTCATTAGAAATATAGTAACAAAGGTTAAAGTGATTTTAGGAATAATAAGTTTTGATTTAGGCACAAAGCCAGCAATTTTAGTGAAGTGGAACATCAATTTTATTGACTCCTGGTGGGATTTAAACTCAGGACACAAAGGGCTGTAACTTAATGCTGCAAAGCATTTTGACTGATGCTCTAATGATACTGTCAATCCGCTGCCCTTAATTTAATATACTCACAATAAAGATGGTTATCTGAAGCTATAATGTGAATAAAACATTATTTCAACTGGTTCTGGTTACATTTGTGCCTGTAGGTGTTACAGATATATAACATACATATTGAAATGTTTGATTTTAGTTTTTATATGATGTTTTTCCTTGACTCTTCCCTGTGATGTTTCAATCCCATTTCAAACTGCTGCTGAAGCAAATGTAGCCTTTGGTACTCTCAGTGTAGACAAAGAACCAAAATGTGGCAATGTGAGAAAGGAAATGAAGCTTCAAGATAATAAATTACTTGTGTAAGTACACCTACATGTATTTTTTTTCTAGGTTGAACCATTTTTTTCCCTTTCTTATTTGCAGCAAAAATGGGGTTGAGGTACAGGTATGTTGCATGGTTAAGATGTTCGCTTCAAGTATCTTCAACTACAACCTCAACAAATATGGAGAAAATCTCCCTCATATGCACACATATATGAACATACACACATAAAGTACAGATTCCCTCTTCCCAATTCATTCACATGGCATTCATCAGACCAAAGCTATAGTAGAAAACACTTACTCAAGGTGCCACACAGGGAAATTGAACCTGAAATCACATGGTTGAGAAATGAACTTCTTAATAAGCTATATGTAGACTTTGAAAAATAGTTTGTGCATAACTAAATGAAAGCTAGTAATATGTATTGATTTAAGCAACATATGTTAAATTAAGAGATTCATCATACGTGAGAGAAAGATTCAGAAAATTCTTTTTTTCCTTTTCTGTTTTTCATTTTTGAACTTTCTAACAAAAGAATATCTGATCTCCAATGAATTCAGACAAGAAAAAAACTTTAGGAGAATGTGATTTATTTTTAGATGTTGACTTTAATTTATGATGTGAATTTTTAAAGTGTTTGCTTGTAAGAGGTGACAAAAAGGGTTGCCAGGAATGGTAGTTGGCTGTAAAAGATTGCCTCACAAAGGAAATCTGTCATAGGGCCTGTATGGTTACTCTCTGTTTTAAATAGAAAGATGGAGCTAAAACTGTTGTGTTGGGTTAAGTGGTTTGATAGCTTCAATTTTAAACACCCTTTTGAGAAACATAAATTGTAGTGTTTCTACATGTATATTTGAAGCAAATGCACTTATAATTATTGGGAAGAAATATGAACCTATAATGAAGTTGTAAAACTTTCAGTTAGCTGTAAATATCTTTTGTTTAAACTTTAATAAGAAATTCACACATTTCTCTGGCTAACTGCAAAATGCAAATGCCTCCCAATAGACATTTAATGACTGGTGTTTATTTCCTTGGATAGGATACCAATTTATTAAAGGTAACATTCCTTGTTGATTTGCCACCAGTGGGAAAATGTGGCAAAACTAGAATAAAATCATCATTTCCCTGCTAGTGTATGTGGAACAGGTTTTATGGCCCCAGACCAAACAGGTTGGTACGTTCCATATTTGACATGCTAAATACCTTTGTATTTTTTTTTTTGACAGCTAAATGCCTTTCCTAACGTCAACCAACTTATAGAGTGTACTGGGTGTATCTTATAGTGGCTCTGGCACTCCCACTTTTCAAGGTGTACTGGGTGCATTTTATAGTGGTATCAGTACTATCACTTTACAGGGTGTGCTGCATGAATTTTATAATGGCAACAGCACAAAAGAGGTTACATGCTACATCAGGCTGAAGAGTCCTATCTAACTCTATATTATTTCCATCCAATTGCCAGACACTAGCTTCTGGTCTTTCACCATAGTTACTTTTAGTGTGTCAGTGCTTGTACTGGTGGATGGGTGTCTGACAAAAACCACAATGAAATATCTGCTGTGTATTTGAACTCGCCACTTTTGAACTCGCCACTTTTGAACTGTTCATATCAATACAAATGATTCAATCTTTGTCACAGTAAAATATATTGAGGTGAGAGTTAAGGTCTATGATACTTGCAGTCAATGACTTTTCATGGAATGTTCTATATCACCACCACCACTACTACTATTTTTCTATTTTGACTTTTGTTGGATAGGTTTTACAGCATCTCACCACCCATTATTTTTCTTGTGACACTGAACTAATAATTTATTGGGTACTTTTTTGTCATGGCACTAGTATGACCATCTTACAGGGTGGACTGTTTTTTTGTCATGGGACCTGTACTACCACCTTACAAGGTGGACTGTGCTTTTTGATGTGGCACCAGTATAACACCTTACTGGATGGACTGGATGTTTTTTGTGACACCAGTACAACACCTTATTGGGTAGGCCGGGTGCTTTTTGTGACTGGGTATGTTTTATCATGTCACTAGTGCTTATTGTATCCTTGGGCTGGCTGTGAAGGCAATGATAAAAGTAAGATGAGAGAGCATGCATCAGGCTACATGTTGCTTGCTTGAGGGAGGTGGTCTTGTTTTCTTATAGCGTAATCTGTTAATGTAGTTGATAAGGTACCAGAAAACTAACTAAGAGATTGATGCAAAGCCATTAGAACATCTGATAAAATGCTTTTCCATATTCGTTTCGACTCTCTGCTCACTAAGATCAACTAAGATAAAAGGTCAACTTTGCCTTTTATCCATTCAAGGTTGATAAAAAAAAGTACCAGTCTAGTACTGGGGTCGATTCTCCCTCCATATCTCTTTCTGACTTCCATTATTTCACTCTCTCTGTCTTTCTCTGGCAGATATCTGCTGTATTTAGACCTGGAGAGGATTTGGGCTCCATCAGGTTTAAAAATGCCCTAGGAGTTACGGGACCATACCATGGTACTGCATTATGTCTCACCAAGACACACAACTCTATAATGCCCCAGTCTACCAATCTATCATCACCATAAGCAGTACTTGTTAGATTGAAGGGCTTAGTTGAACTCTTCTTGTGTGTATGGCTTAGGTGGAATGGCTCCTGCTAAGCTGATTTGGTGTATACATTTTACATGGAGCGGTGCACTGACAATATTGGATTCATTATCATCAGTTGTCATGATTAATTTTAGCATTTTCATCATTATCATCATCATTATTTTACGTCTGTTCTTTTTCTGCTATAAAAAAAAAAGTGAACTGGTGTGCCAAGTTATTTCTTTCAAAACCTCGGACAATTGAATTGAAGAAATAAGAATCCACGAAATAATGAAAACGAAAAATTTATAAAGCGTCAAGGGAACTAACTTTATTTTTGGTGAAAGAGTTGTGTCCCTTAAAAGTAAATTTTTTTTCTGGAAATTTTAGAAAGCGGGAATTATGAGGTTAACTTTGCCTTTCATCCTTACGGGGTCGATAAAATAAAGTATCAGTAATGCACTGGGGTAATTGCTGGCCTTGTGCCAAAAGTAGCAACAATTATTTTTTAAAGACTGAAATCAACTTTAATACAGTTAAAATTAGTTAATTAAAAAAAATTAATGCTTCTAAAAAAAGTGAAGATTTCTAAGCATGTATATATGCTTATATATTTGTGTATTTGTGTTTCAATTCATTTGATCTGAGATCGCTTGCTGTGACTTAAAGTATAATTGTTTCCACTTTTGGCACAAGGCCAGCAATTACCCAGTGTATTACTGGTACTTTATTTTATCGACCCCGTAAGGATGAAAGGCAAAGTTAACCTCGGCGGGATTTGAACTCAGATCATAAAGGGACGTAACTCTATGCTTCAAAGTATGGTGTCCGACTCTACCGATACTGCCAATCAAAGTATAATATATCCGTGTTAGAGTTGATGTAAGAATTATATATATATATATATATATATATATATATATATATATATATATATATAAATATATTTATTTATTTATATTTCCACACTTGCATGAGTTAGAAAGGTTGTCTCGTTATGAGACAAGTCGGTCCAGAGACTAACATGTTTATACAGGTCTGCATGTATTTCCTAACACCAACCACATTACAGTGTGGACTAGATCGATTTATTTACCATGCATGGGTTAAACTTGTATTTGAAGTACATATCTTTATGCCAGTGTAGCACTTTTGTCAAAAAAGCATTTGATGTCAACGAAATAGATAGTGACTTTTGAGATACTCCCTCTTCTCTCTCTATTTTTCTGTATGTGTGTGCATACAAAGGTTTCTGAAATGAATTCTGTTTTTAATTAATCTTTAAAAAAAATCTAAGTTCTATTGAATATATCACATGTCCAATAAGAGATTTAATCCGAGATCGTGTGTTGGAACTGAAACAATATCGATGTTATAGAGTTATGACTGGTTTTTAAAATTACGTATCTATGTTTGTGTTTGTATTCGTTTTTATTTTATTTTGTAATAGTAATATATATTATTAAATATCGAAGTTTTTCTACAACTCATATTTAATTATATTTCCGCCAAGGTTAACTTTGCCTTTCATCCTTACGGGGTCGATAAAATAAAGTACCAGTAATGTACTGGGTAATTGCTGGCCTTGTGCCAAAAGTAGAAACAATTGTGAAGATGTAAAAAAAATAAACACGATAAACGAAAAAAGTTCTCTTCCTTTGAACCGAGAGTTGTCTTTCTTTGAAGTGGTTCTTTTGCTGTTTTGTACTATAGTGTTCTTACCTGATTTATTAAGTATATATATATATATATATATATATATATATATATATATATATATATATATATATATATATATTTAACGAAGGGTTATTTGTTAATATTTGTTAAGTTGGGATTAACACGGTTGTTTGATGAAATAACAAGAATAAATGATTTACTTTATATATAAAGGTTTACTTCACTTGAGTCAAAAAGAAAAATAAACATATTACCAGGAGTTGCGAAGGTTGACAATGTTATTTTTGTTGTTGGTTCTTGAGGCTGATGTAGTCTCAGACCATAGTGAGAGAGAGAGAGTAATGGTCTGTAGTAGTTGACTGTAGACTGCTGCGGCTTGAAGGTAGCAGTGAATCTTTCACATGGCTTGTCTGTATCGTGGTGCTCCGATCTCTCTGTCTATAAAGTGGGAAAATATAGGCTTTATATACCTGTCGCTTTCTGTCTCCCACCTTGAGGGGATAGCCCACGCATGAACCTGTTCACACCAAAAGGGTGGTGACCTAGAGTTTGACCTTTAGGTGTCACCCAAGGTTCAAGGCATGGACAGATTTCGCTACATGTATGTGAAATGCAATTCGGTTTTATGGTAGGAAGATATACTCATTATATCCTCTTCCTCTTGGGACAACTACAGTAGAAATATTTAGCTAAGTAGTCACTGTACCTGGCATTTGTCAACCTAGAGAAGGTATTAGATATAATTCTATGTTATCTAGTCTATATTATAGTTTATAGTATCTAGTATATATTAAAGAAACTAATGGATGAATGACTTGTGAAAGCTGTGCAAGCCATGTATAGAAATGTAGTTAGCAAGGTGAGAGTTATCAGAATGACTTGTTAAAGCTATGCAAGCCATCCATAGAACTGCGGTCAACAAGATGAGAGTTGTCAATGGGTTCAGCAACCACCTCGATTACTTTTCTATCCAGTTTTCTGCCAACAATATGCCCTATCTGCCCACTCTTTCACTGCTACTTATGTAGAAGAATTTGTACTTCAGATATCTGATTGTGGATCTGCTTCAACTTACCTCATGTACACAGCACATATCTATATACATCCATGCCAGCATCTCTTCAATGTTTCTGGTCTTGCATTTTATTGTGTCAGCATCTGATCTCCACTACAACATCTCCAGTTTTGCCTTTTATTTTGTCAACTCCTGACATGAAGAGGAGTGGGTCGTTAGTTTAAAATCTTTTTTTGTTTTTGAAAGGAAGAGAGTTTGTCTGATCATCAATAACAGTTGTGGTCATGTTATATTTTATTATTACTACCAATCACTAATAACCCGTCAGGTCAGGGTACAAGTGGAAAGACATCCTGTCAGGGCTCAATAAATCTCTGTAGAGAAGATAAGCTACACAGCAACAGTCATAGATAGATGTTGGCAAAAATGATAATGATAATGAAATTATTGTGTAAAGTGCTCAGGTGCACTACAACTCGTCAATATAGTACGTAGAATAATACACAAATGTCAGGGAAGTACATGTGTGTATGTGTTAGCTGTAGTGTTGGCGGATCTCGGGAAGCATGGAGGCCTTAAAGGATGCAGTGTCTCGACAGCTAACAATTGATGCAGGTAGTTTGTTCCATGCTTCAGCAACTCTGAGCGTGAAAAAATGTTTCCGAAAGTCATGGGAACTGTGCTGTTTTCTTACTTTGTGGGCATGTCCACGTGTGTTAGACACATGGAAATCAAAAAGGTACTCAGGGTTGTTGTTGGCAACATGGTTAACAATTTTGTGGGTGTTTACCAAGTCAGTTGCCAGGCGTCGAAGCTTCAATGAATCCATGCCCAGGGAAGCAAGGCGCTCAGAGTATGGTAGGTGCCTGATGGAGGGTATTCGCTTGGTTGCACGTCTCTGAACAGTTTCCAGGCGGTCAATGTCCTGAGCAAGATAGGGGTTCCAGACTGGTGATGCAAATTCTAAGTGTGGTCGCACCATAGCTCTATACAGCCTTAAATAGATATCTGAAGAGCGGCTGACAAAGGTCTTGCTGAGTGATGCTAAGACACCCTCGGCCCTCTTGACAATTTTAGAGACGTGCCTCGTCCAACGCAAATCGCTACTGACCGTAATGCCCAGGTCACGTTCACAGGAAGACTTCTTGATATTAGTGCTGTGGAGGGAGTATGTGGACGCTGGGTTTTTACTCCCAAAATGCATGGTGGTGCACTTGTCCACAGCTAGCTTGAGTTGCCAGTCTGAGATCCATTGTTGCATTGTGTCCAGGTCAGACTGCAAGCAAGATCTATAGTGTTCAGGATCTGTCCTTTTTATCTCAAGGTACAGCTTGATGTCATCTGCGTACTTTAGTACTGTGGCATTCCTTAAGTTGGCATCTATGTCATTAATATATGCCACAAACAAAAGGGGGGCAAGAACAAATCTCTGTGGTACACCAGATGACATCTCATATGGTGAGGAATGCTGTCCCAGAACCGTGACTACCTCTCTTCAACTGAGAATGAAGGACTTCAACCAGTTAAAAAGATCATCCTTCACACCCATTGCAGAGAGTTTTGCCATAAGCCTTTTGTGTGGCACAGAATTGAAGGCCTTCGCAAAGTCAAGGTAAACAACATCCACCCATGAGCCGCCATCAGTGATCCAGGTGATGTCCTCAAGAAACTCTATAAGTTGATCACAGCAGCTGGAGTTGGGGATAAATCCAAATTGCGAGGGCCGGATAAGACTGTGAGAGCTCCAGAAGTTCCAAAGTGTTTCTCTGACACAGGATTCCATCAGTTTGGCGATGCAACTAGTAAGACTGACTGGACGATAGTTCACAGGTGATGTGCGGTCACCCTTTTTGAACAGAGGAATGACACTGGCAGTTTTCCACTGTTCTGGAGTAGCACTGTTGTTCAGACAGAATTGGAAGAAGCGTGATAACTGGTGTAGAAGGAAGTACCCACCACGTTTAAGAAGCAGGTACGTAACACCATCAAGACCAGGAGAGGCATGGTTGCGTTTATTTTTTAGGTGACGTCGCAGCATTGCAGGTGTAAATTCCATGGTTGTAATAGAGTTCGGTGTCATAGGTGGTGGAGATGGTACACTCTGGTCTTCAATAGTGAAAATGCCTGCATAGCATTCAGCAATGAGTTCTGCGCATTCCTTGGGGTCGTCAGTAAGCTGGCTTGTGTGGGGATTGTGAAGAGGACCAACTGGAGAGTGAGGCCTCTGCTTTGAGTGAACATACTTCCAGAACACCTTACTGTCAGGGCTGGTTGCTATGCGCTGCTCAAATTGAAGCACTGCCTTTTTTGTCACCTGTTTGAGGTGGTTGGATGATCTATTTCGCCTCTTCCTATTAATGTCTGATTTGTGAAGTTTGTACTCACGTTCAGCATTGCGCCATTCTTTTCTGGCAAGACGGACTGCTGCAGTCTCCCAAATTGCGCTTTTGGGATGTTTTTTCCACTTACGTGGCACCGATGCTGCACATGCTATCCATATTGAGCTCAGGATGTTCTGGAGTACAGTGTTGACATCTCCAGAGTCGTAGAACTCAAGCCAGTTTGGCCGTTGCAACTCGGTGCAGTAACAGTTCCAGTCTGCTTTATTCCAGTCAAAGTGAACAGTTTGGAGATGGTTGTGGTTCGTGTTACTGCCCATGAGGGATAGATTGTCAATGATCATAGCATGATCAGAGTCACCTAAAGGTTCCTCAGCAGTAACACTAATGACCGTTTCAGGAGTAGTGGTGAAGAGTAGGTCCAAAGTGTTGTCACCTCTCGTTGGGGAGGTGACCACCTGGGACCAACTCGAGTCCAGCACCAGCTCAAGGAAGTCATTTGCACTTGGCGGCCCACGAAAGGTCTCCCAGTCAATCTCAGGGTGATTGAAGTCACCTGTAATGAAAACATAAGTGGCTGTCTTCCTGGCAGCAGCTCTGAGGATATCACAAAGTTGAGTGTCCTGATGGTAATTTGGGGGACGGTAAACGACTCCAAGTAGCAGTGTTGACATGGTCATATGTATATCGCAGAAAAAAACTTCCTGTTGTGATTGGTTCAAATCAGCACAAGGAATTGCCGACAGATTTGACCGAACGTAGACCATTACACCACCACCACGACAATTAATGCGGTCTTTACGAAACAGGTTGTAGCCAGTCATGCTGAAAACCCCATCACAGAGTAAGGGATGTGTCCAAATTTCCGTGACTGTAATGAAGTCCGGGTTGATACTTTTGACGTAGGAGTCAAAAAGAGGAATTTTATTGCATAGACTACGTGCATTCAAGGACAACAATTTGTACCTTGATTCCAGTCTATGATTATGTGCAGGGGATGGCAGGTTGTTCTGATTTAGTTTCTCAGAGTTTTTTCAGTTTCTTTATTGTCAGTTGTTGTGGGTACAGTGTTTTCAGACCAGCTGGTGTCTCTTTTCCATGATTCGCCAGCCTTAACAAACTTCCATATCTGCCCATCATCTCGTAGGCTGAAGCTTTCATGTTCTGCCGAGCTGCGGTTTAAAGAAGCTGCAGTACGCAACTTTGGGCGGACATCAGGTGGAAGACCAGGGCATGTTCGGAAAGCAATCCGACTTTCACGCCTAGCTTTATCAGAGGCTACAAGGTATGAATGTGCCTCAGTTGAGTTTGAAAACGACAGTCTAATTAACCTGGGTTTCGGGCCTGGTCGGCCAAGGCGTAGAGCACCCTTTGCGGGAGCACAGCCCAGGTCTTTGGATGAACTGGCAGCAAATGCCTGAAGATCAACTATGTCTTCCGGCACACCAATGGCAATCACTTCGTGGTTTGCAGATTCAGTGGCATTCTCAATGCGTCTAGGTTCAACATGAGGTACGCGGAGATTTTTTAACAAGGCACTCCGGTAAGATCCCTCATTGTGGGGTTCTACACGAACGCTTAATTTTATTTCCACTATTTCTTGACTTAAAGCGGAAATCATTTGCCGTATTTCCTCAAACTCCGTATTGACGGTCGGTTTTTATTAACAGTGAAATAACGTTTTTTTTTCCTGATACTGCTTCTTTATAATAAACTTTCAATAATATTTTTTTCAAATTATTAACTTTCATAATATATGTTTGTGTGTGTATGTACAACATACATATACATAATCATGTTTAGATACATTTTCTGTAGCATATATAATCATGAGGAGAGGGTCTTCAAGCATGCCTCCCAGTCTATCCTGTTAGAAGCAGTTGTCACCAAGCGAGACCAGTCGAACTCATGGATGTTATCCAATCATCTTACTCAGGGTCTACCCCAGGTCTCCTCCCAGTGGATTTTACCTGTAAATTCTTTCCTGAGACATTCCTACCATGTCTGTAGTATTAGAACTGTGATCTCTCAATTCTTAGTGGCTCTACATGGAACAACTTTCTGCTCTCTGACCGACACTATTGAGTAACATTACTCTAAAGAACGGTGGTGGATTGGCAGTATCGGTAGAGGGTCAGACGCCATGCTTTCCAGCATAGTTACGTCCCTTTACGATCTGAGTTCAAAACCCACCGAGGTTGACTTTGCCTTTCATCCTTACGGGGTTGATAAAATAAAGTACCAGTAACGCACTGGATAATTGCTGGCCTTGTGCCTAAAGTAGAAACAATTACTCTAAAGATCATTTGGCTGCTTGTATTCTCAATTATATTTTTTTGGTTATTACCCAGAATTCATGACCATAGTTAAGGGTTGGCATGAGAATTGAAGATGGTGAGTTTGGCTTTTACACCTACCTCCCCTCTTTTGATGACCAAATGATGAAACTTGTGCATTACTGCACCAGCTCCTGCAATTCTTCCACTTAATTCAGCCTTCTGCCTTCCTTTATTTGTAAACCCTGCCCAAGATACTTGAACTTTTCCACCTGCTTCAGTGGAACTCCATTCACATCAAGGCAACAAGAAGCTGTCATATGCCTTTTTGAGGTTTACAAAAAAAGCATATACTTCTTAGCAACACTCTTGTGACTTCTCAAAGACCTGCTGCAGCTTGAATATTTGGTTGGCTATGCTGCATGTGGGGTAAAAACCATACTGTTCATCAGCTAGCTTAGACTCAACAATCTCCCTACATCTCTTTGCCAGACACTTAGTATAGACTTTACAGGAGAGGCTTAACAAGGAGATCCCTCCTGTAAATGGAGCAATCTCTCTTGTCTCTCTGTTTGAAAGTTGGGATTAGCACTCTCGATTGCTTTTACTTAGGTGCTTTTCTAGAAATCCAGGCCACCCGGTACACATGAATCAGTCAGAGAATAGCTTCTCTATTAAAGGCTTATAACATCTTGGGCTGAATTTCATCCTCCCCAGAAGCCTTGCCTCATTTGAGCTCTTTAATTGCTCTAGTGACCTCAGTCTTTGAGAGGTTAGTTTTTGCTTCCAGATGCACCTCATATACATCAGAAGATGCTGTTATTACTGGGTTTAGGAGATTAGCAAAATATTCTCTTTATGTCGCGACAATACATGTCTCTGAAAAGAGGAGAACCCCAGAAGTATTCCTGATAGCAGGCATGAGGGAGACTTCTCATTGCAAAGTCAGCAGATGGTCTGCCAGAATTTGCTGATCTGAAGTTGGATTCGAACTCAACCCCAAAGATTTTATTCCGTACATAATTTATGAATTAAAGAAGCTTTAGTCATCAACACACAGAAGCCACAAAAAACAGAAGATGAGAACTACATAGAGCAGAGAGGCTTTTATGACTGCTTCATGCATGCACAATCCACATACTTTGTGTCAGCCTTGAGTAGGGTAGGGATTAGCAGGTCACCATGTTATGTTATATCCAGGGAGTATATAACTGAGATCTCAGCTCTCTGCAGCCATTGTATGCTTTTCATGTGCTTTTGTTAACAGCTCCTCAATTTTAGGCCACTGACTGATGGGCACAGAGCAACAAACCTACCTGAAGTTTCTGGTCTGGCTGGGGAAAACTCTGTCAGAAGCATTTAGAATGCTGCAGCAAGTGTACAGAGATGAGACAGTGTCATGGCAACAGGATGTTGGGTGGCACAGAAGGTTCAAAGAGGGATGCGAGGACATGGAAGACAACCCCAGGAGCAAAGGGACTTCAATGAGCAGGACTAAAACCAACATTGGGTGCAAGAGGCAAGTGGTGCATGGCGATGATTGTCAGCTGATTATTTGACCGATTGCAAGTGAGCTGGGCATGAATCATGACAGCATTTGGTAGATTATCACCGAAGATTTGGGCATGGGGAAGATCTGCAGGAAGATGGTGCTGAAACTGATGAATGATGACCAGAAGGAATGGTGCATGCAGGTGTGTCAGGACTTCCTTGAGCATCTTTAAACTCAACTAGACTTTTTCCCTTTTCTCCAAGCTCAAGCAGTTCATCAAGGGGACCCGTTTTCCAGATGTAGAAGCCATCAAGAGGGCTGTGATGACGGAGCTGTGGAGAATCCTAGAGAAGGGTGGGAAAGTACGTTGGACCTGAGGGGGATAATTTCGAAGGGGAAAACTTGTAGTTTGGATTTGAAATATTTTTGCGGCTCCAGTCCTGTTTCTTTTCAGACACACCTCGTATATTTCTACTACATTGTACCAGCCATCTGAAGTCCTCACCAATCATATATATATATAGTTTACAAAAGATAGTTTTCAAATATATATATATATCAAGGAAAACCGTGATATTGTCGGGGAGAAGTGTGTACTAAACGACGATGGCACACTTGCCATCACCGACGCTGATAAGAAGGTAGCTTGGAAGTGTCACTATGAAAGGCTTCTAAATGAGGAGAATAATTGGGAGAAAGGCAGTCTCCCCCATATCGACCCAATAGAGGGACCAGCAGTGTTAGTCGAGGGGAGTATAATAAGTAAGGCAATCAAGGATATGAAGACTGGTAAGGCGGCTGGGCCTTCGGAAATAGTTGCTGAGATGCTGAAGGCATCTGGCACGGTGGGACACACCATGGTCACCCGCATAGTTAACCAAGTCGTACAAAACGGGGTTGTTCCGAAGGACTGGCATAGCAGCATCATCGTTAACTGTTATAAGGGTAAAGGAGACGCCCTAGATAGGAGTAACTATAGAGGCATTAAATTAATCGACCAGGTCATGAAGGTCACGGAAAGAGTAATAGCGCAGCTAATCAGAGAGAGAATTGACCTAGATGAAATGCAGTTCGGGTTTGTGTCAGGCAAAAGTACCACAGACGCTCTTTTCATAGTACGACAACTACAAGAGAAGTACCTAGCTAAAGGTAAACCCCTCTACTTAGCTTTTGTCGACTTGGAGAAAGCCTTCGACAGAGTCCCCCGCTCCATTATCTGGTGGGCTCTTAGAAAACTAGGCGTTGACGAATGGCTTGTGAGGGCTATACAAGCCATGTATAAAGAAACAGTCAGCAAGGTTAGAATTAACAACGAATATAGTGAAGAGTTTAGCGTAAAAGTCGGCGTCCATCAGGGCTCTGTTCTCAGTCCACTACTATTTATTATTGCCCTTCAGGCCATAACAGAGGAGTTCAAGACAGGCTGCCCATGGGAACTCCTATACGCAGACGACCTGACACTCATAGCGGAATCAATGGCCGAGCTAGAGAAGAAATTCCAAACATGGAAGCACGGCCTAGAGTCAAAAGGACTTAAAATTAACCTGGCTAAGACCAAAGTACTAGTTTGTAGGAAAGAAAACAAGGCGGCGGTCCCTTCTGGGAAATGGTCGTGCTCGGTGTGTAGGAAAGGCGTAGGTAGAAACTCCATTTTATGTCCTAAATGCAAAGTATGGGTGCATAAAAGATGTAGTGGGATCACAGGTAGGCTAACTAAGAACATAGATTTTACATGTGGCCGGTGCTCTGGTGCAATAAGTAGCAGCAAGTGCCCACAAACTACTAGCTCTTTCAATTGCGCAGAGGGTTCTATAGAAATAGTGGACAGCTTCCGTTACCTGGGCGATAAAATCAGCAGTGGGGGAGGGTGCTCTGAAAGTACTGTAGCTAGAGTCAGAACTGGTTGGAAAAAGTTCAGAGAGCTTATACCACTATTAGCTGCTAAAGGGTTCTCACTAAAAATGAAAGGCAGGTTGTACGATGCCTGCATACGAACAGCAATGCTGCATGGCAGTGAGACCTGGGCATTGTGTGCAGAGGATATACGCAGACTAGAGAGGAACGAAGCTTGCATGCTCCGCTGGATGTGTAACAGTAATATACGTGAACGGCAAAGCATAAACGAACTAAGGAATAAATTAGAGATAAGAGGGATCAGATGTTGTTTACTCGAGAGAAGGCTACGTTGGTATGGACACGTGATGCGCATGAAAGTCGATAGCTGTATAACAAAGTGCAGGGCAATAAAGATAGACGGTAGTCACGGAATAGGCAGACCTAGAAAAACCTGGGACGAGCTGATAAACTCCGACATCACACACTTACACCTCTCCAAGACAATGTCACTGGACCGAGACCTTTGGCGGTACTCAGTAACAGAGAAGACCCGCCTTACCTAAATATATAGTAAAACCTACTCCAGCCAGTAGGCATCTCTAACAAATACACCCCGTCCCACCACCCCCACCCGATCCACACCACCCCGTTCTATGTAAAGTTATGTTGGTGCCGCGCCATCGAGGCCGAAACAAATGAGATCGTGTAGGTGTCACGACAAAAAAACACACAGTCCACGCTGTAATGTGGCCGTGTAGGCAACACGGTAAAAACCTCCCAGACCCACACTGTAAATGTGGTTGGTGTTAGGAAGGGCATCCAACTGTAGAAAACCTGCCAGACAGTCCTATGCGAGCAAGACAATCACTCTTGCCTCAAGTGGGACTACCCCCGTCCAAACCCATGCAAGCGTGGAACACGGACGTTAAACGCTGATGATGATGATGATGATGATATATATATATGGGGTTCCTTAGAAGTAATTGCTAGTTTCTGTTAGCAAAGTGACCTAATTCATAATGGAGGTTGGTATTTGAAAGTATAGCAGTCAAAGAGCAGGGTGGAAATTGTTTAGGGATCTTATCACCTCTGCTGGCAACACACAGTTTCTTTCTCTGAGTGATGTTTTTTGTATGAAGTGTGATGTTGCATGGTAGTGAAATATGGGCATTGAATAAAGAAAATATGTAATGGCTGGGAAGAAATGAAGCAAGCATGGTCTGTGGGATGTTAATGTACATCAATGACAACATAATTGGGATGAGAGAAATCAATTGTTGTGTACAAAGAAAAAGATTGCTGGTACAGATATGTGATATGTATGAAGTATGACTGTTGGGGAAAGAAGTACCGAATGATCTAATTGGAGAGGGCCATGACAGGATTATGAAAGCTGATCTCAAGTGGCTGAGTCTCATGAAATAGTTGATAAAAGATCACAAAAAGTAGTAGACACTATGCTGGAGAAGACCCATCTAACCCATGCAAGTATGAAAACATGAACTTAAAATGATAGTGATGATGATAATGATGAGAAAGGTATATACATTTTTCAAATTCAAATCTACTTTTGAGTCAGTTACAAACTATCTCAGTCTTTTAGTCTTGAAGAAATAACAAATATTTAGAGTAAAATGGACTGCATTTCATTATATACAAAGTTTTATTTTACACACTGTTGCCACTTCAGTTGCTTTGCTTGGGGCTACCATTTTAAATATAGTCTTCAGCAAAAACACTCATTTTAACTCCTCGAACATTGTGATTGCTGCAGGTGACTGATTATCTTTATGTTACAAAGCTGTCATCATATTTCTATTATGTAACTTTGAATTGTGTGATGTAAGATAGAGTTTTCATTTTTAGATTATGTGTTTAATAAACTGTTTAATATGGAGGCACATGGCTTAATGGTTAGAGCAGTGGCCTTGCAATCGAAAGGTTGTGAGTTCAATTCTCAGACCGGGTGATGTGTTGTTTCCTTGAGCAAGACACTTTATTTCACATTGCTCCAGTTTACTCAGCTGTAGAAATGAGATGATAGGGACCTGGGTCCAAATCATTCCACTGCAAAGTGGTCGTGTAGGTGCCACGGCAAAAAAGCACCCAGCACTCACTGTAAATGAGGTTGGTGTTAGGAAGGGCATCCAGCTGTAGAAATCAAGCCAAAATCAGTTCCCGTCCCACCCTTGCAAGCAGGGAAAAAGCGGACGTAAAATGAAATGAAATGATGATGATGAAACTGGCTGTCTGTTGTTGTGCTGTTTAACCCCAGGTCATCCCTAATGGAGCAGACTTATGATCACAATCACGATCATCCTAAGTTTGTTTAACTTTTATCATCCCATTGAAAGTTTTCTACATCTAATTGCCACTCCTGTAAGGTTTCAGCAAAAAATGCCTAAAATCAATTTTTTTTATTCACCCTTGCAAGCAGGGAAAAGCAGACGTAAAATGATGATGATGATGAAATGTTGAATGTGTTTTTTTGTTGAGAGAAATGATTATCAAAATTTGCAGTATTGCTGAAAAGACTCTGCCTTTTAATATGATGCAATTATTTGTACTAAAAATGATGTTGCATATGCATGGTTGCTCATAATTACATAATATTAATAAAAAAATGTGCACTCAAGAACAATAAATTGATTAAATGTAGTTCATAACAGACATGGTCATACAAACAGTACACAAATAAATAAATATTACTCCAACCTTTTTGTAACTTATTTATAATGAAATTTGCAAAGATATTTCATTTCATTATATTGATCAATGATGCGTATCAATTTTGATGATCAAGTCGGTGCACTGAATAAAGTTCAGTAATGTCACAGTTCATATTTTGCACATGTGCAGGTTATCAGAACATAGGTTATTAAATAATGGTACAACAGAGTTGAAAAATTAAAACAGTAAATCTATAAAAAAGTTTATTGTTCAAAATTACGAAACTTTGCAAAGCAATCCTTTTCCCTGCACAGTGTAACCTGGCAGTGTTGCATTCTCAAGTGGTTTAGATTGTTACCAGTTGAGGTGCGATCAGGCCCCTTAGCACATGCAACAGTGTTCTGGCATCTTCTTTTTGGCTGTATTTTTGTCAGTAGAACAGGCTTCTTGATCACATGAATAATTATATCAATAGTTGTTTTCCCTTTTTTTGAAAGTGTAACTATTTATTAGTCTATGGTCACTTCCAGGTGAGAGCCCAGGTGTAAAATGGGTTTTGGATATGGTCATTCTGAAATATTGCAGTACAAATTATAAGCATTATTAACATTGACACCAAGAAAAAAACCATAAGATGCTCTTCCACTTCTTTGCTTTGTTTTTGATCCCATAACAGGACTGCAGTTGGTTGTTTTTATCTGCTCCATTGTAATTTTCCATATATTCTTGGATTGCGATAGGTTTGGGGTATATGTATCGGCAGGTGTTCCTCATTTTCTTTTCCTGGTGGTGATATTATTACCAATCCTGTTGCTGGTGAAAAGTACACTTACCTGGTGTTTCTTTTCACACTAGATAACTGCTGTCAGTATACCCTTTTGCATTTATTTTCATTTTGTTCCGGATTTTTCAGCTTACATGCTATTAAGCTGACAGGAAGACTATTATACCATTTCCAGTCTACCAGCTGGAGTAAACTTAGCACTTTAACTTAATAAAATACTTGTCAATATTTTAGTGCTGCTGTTGTTTACAGCTGTGATTTGTTCTTTTACTTCCAGGCAAAAATTATCATATAGGTGAACTGTGACATTAAAAAATTAAATCTCCTTTTTATGGCCACAATGTAGTGCTAATAATAAGATCTGAACCACTGACATCTTGGTTGGTTGTTGGTTAATTTATCCCCTACACCCTCTATTACATTGACTTGGCAGTCAACATTTTTGTCATCTTTAAACCAAACTGATTGTGGTAAAGAAGATTTTTCCGTAATGGATTTTCAACTAGAATAAATTCCTATGATAGCTAGAAAAAAACCCCATCAAATCTTTGAATAAATTAAAAAAAGTGATAATAATGTCATTTTTATATCTTTACACATGATGTCAATACAGACAAATGACATTTGAAAGAGAATGAAAAAATGAGAATTCACATGTGTTTTTAGTGTGCAATCCTAGATTGATCCTCAATCAAATGATATCTATCTATTCTTTCTCAATATGCAGCTTAAAAGGAAAAAAATCTATCTATCTAGTTATCGCTCTCTCTTTCTTTATATATATATATATTATTTACTTTTTATACAATACATCAGGAATATTGTGTGTGTATATATATATATAATTTTACTGTTTATTTATTGAATCCATTACATCAAATATATATATCGTAAAATATATATCATAAATATATGTGTGTGTTTATATGCTGAATCCAATACATCAGATGAATCTATATTGTATATATCAGAAATATTGTCTTTATTTGAAAGCTTTACAATTGCCTATTATGTATGAAGCTTCATGTATGCTATTCATTGAACAATCATAGAGTCAACATTCCTTTATGTTCTCAGTAGCCATTGAGGAACAATCAGATATTTATGATTAACAATTATGAGTGATTTAAAGTAAACATAGTAACATCAAAGGCAACAGGTTAACCTAGGTCTAGAAAGTAAAAAGTTCTTTGGAAAAGGAAAATTGAAATTTGACTCTAATCTAAATTTAGATCTGTATTAAAGTATCAGCTTGCCAAATCAATGTTGTGTTGGATTGCTCGTAAAAAAGTCCAGTGATCCATATATACCATCACTAGCATTTTGCTTTGTCTATAGCCAAGACACTAACTCTTGCTTGATTAATGCCCCTAAGTACTAATAGGTACCACACTTCTTTGTTAATGATATACTGAGTATTTTCCATTATTCTTGGAGAAAACAACAGGAAATTATTCTTGAGGGAAAAATTACCTTGGAATGCCCTTTGCTTGAAGAATTTATACTTAACATACATAGTGTTCTCCCAAAAGCATTGGATAGTATACAACTGAAAAAAGAGAAAATTCTGAGCCTAAAATGCATTTGATTGTTAAGTCTGATCAGGACTGTCCTGGGTATAAACCACATCAACTCTAATACAATTAATTCTGAAAGGTTCTGAAATAGTAGGATCAAAAGGATTTCAATCTCTCTATGTATGAAAATTCAGATTGGAGTTTCATTGGAGATATGATTTTTGCAGCCAATCTCCAGCTGCAAGCATACACATTTTAGGACAATGTGATCAATAGCAGCACTTTTTGCCATCAAATGTTGATAGTTGTAGTGGGAGTACTACTGAATTGGTGATCGACATTCTCGTTTGCTTTAAACCAAACTGATGATAATGGTAAACATGAATTTTTGTAATGGATTTTCAAATAGAATAAATTCCTATGATAGATAGAAAAATAAAGCAAATACATTTGAATAAAATAAAAGAGCGATAATGATGCCATTTTTGTATTCTTACTCTTTGTGTTAATACATATAGTTTTTAGTGTGCAATCCTAGATCAATCCTCAATTTAATACTACATTTGCTTTTTCAGTATGCAGCTTAATATAGGAAAAATCTATCTATCTATCCATCCTCCCACTCATCCATCCAATCCAAGTTATCAGAAAATATATGTGTGTATGTGTATATATATGTGTGTGTATGTGTGTGATAAATATATATAGTCTTTATTTGAAAGTTTTACAATTGCCTATTATGTATGATATTTCATGTATGCTATTCATTGGACAGTCATAGAGTCAACATTCCTTTATGTTCTTGGCAGCCATTGAGGAACAATCAGATATTTATGATTAGCAATTATGAGTGATTTAAAGTAAACATAGTAACATCAAAGGCAGCAGGTTAACTTAGGTCTGGAAAGTAAAATGTTCTTTGGAAAAGGAAAATTGAAATCTGACTCTAATCTAAATTTAGATCTGTATTAAAGTATCAGCTTGCCAAATCAATGTTGTGTTGGATTGCTCGTAAAAAAGTCCAGTGATCCATATATACCATCACTAGCATTTTGCTTTGTCTAAAGCCAAGACACTCTTGCTTGGCTTTTATTTACAATGCTGTGGATTCTGTGGTTGGAGCTAGTTCTATCCTGACTAAATACCAACATAAGTACAAAATCTCTCTGTGACACTTCTACAGTACAAATTCTTTTAATATTTTGGAATTTTCTACAATGTCAATTTATAATTTGTGATGCTCTCTCTCTATTCTATTTTTCTACATTTCATGTACTACTGAACAATCAAACTCTGCCATCTCCACTGAAGCCCTTCCTATTTCTCATTCTCTCATCATCTATACTGTGTCTCAGTCTCTGATTCTATACAAAGTAGGTTCCCTACTCCTATCTGTTTAGAACTATAAACATCTGAAACTGCTTCCTTGTCCACATTTTCACCACTCACATCAGTGTTCAATGAATATTCATTGCATCAATATCACCAAACTGCAAAAGATCTCCCAAAACTATGGGTATTGCTTCTCTACTTTGGACTTTAATAAACATTACACAATTACTCAACAAAAATAAACATTACACAATTACACAACAAAAATAACCTAATTTTACATAAATGTGAATGATAAAATGTTCCTTTAAGAAGTTCTTGTACAACATTTGCATAAAGAGAAAGACAATGTTAAACTTAAAAGAACTGGAATTAAATTGACTGGGTAAATTCAAGTTAAGACTAGTGAATATAATTAAGCTTGTGTAAAAATATGAAAGTTTATAGTTGGCTTTTATCAATTAAATTAAAGATGGAAATATTTCAGTTGTTGAACTTATGCCTTTTGCTATTTCCCCAAGTCACAATTGATAAAATATTTATAGGACTAAAATATTCTTTTGTTCATGAATTTAAAAAAAGATTACAACGAATACGTTGGATGTGTAATAGTAATATACGTCAACGGCAAAGCATAAATGAACTAAGGGAGAAATTAGGAATAAGAGGAATCAGATGTTGTTTACTCGAGAGAAGACTACGTTGGTATGGTCATGTGAAGCGCATGAAAGACGACAGCTGTATAAAAAAATGCAGGGCGATAAAAATAGACAGTAGCCACGGAGTAGGCAGACCCAGAAAAACCTGGGACGACTTGATAAATTCCGACCTCACACACTTACACCTCTCCAAGACAATGTCACTGGACCGAGATCTTTGGCGCTACACAGTAATACAGAAGACCCGCCTTGCCTAAGTACAAAGCGAAACCTACAGTCAGTAGGCATCTCTAACAAAATACCCCCCCCCCCCCACCCCATCTACACCACCCCTTTCGATGTAATGTTATGTTGGTACCACAACATCCAGTCCAAAATAAATGAGGTTGTGTAGGTGTCACGAAAAAAAAACACACAGTCCACGCTGTAATGTGGCCGTGTAGGTAACACGGTAAAACCCTCCCAGTCCACACTGTAAACGTAATTGGTGTTAGGAAGGGCATCCAGCCGTAGAAAACCCGCCAGACAGTCCTATACGAGCAAGACAACCAATCTTGCCTCAAGTGGGAAAACTCCCGTCCAAACCCATGCAAGCGTGGAAGATGGATGTTAAACGATGATGATGATGATTTATTTTAAGAATGAAAATATTTGGAATATTTGATAAAAAAATAACTGTTAGACATTTCTTATGCTGTAACTTCAGTTATCTTTGCATAAGTAGTATATAGTTGGTATTTTTAGCTTTGACACTTAATTTAAAAAAAATACCATTCTTAGTAGCATTTTGTTCCTCACCTTCTATTTTAAGGATGGTAACTAATAGAGATTTGTTGCTAGATGGAGCAGGTTGAATATTTTTATAGAAGCCACTTCCCTGACTCAATTATGATAATGTTTACATACTGGGTGTCAAACTCTCTCTCTCACTCTCTTTTTTAAAAAAATATATTCTTAGTTGTGGAACAGAGTTTTTCGTGTTACCTATGTTATTCTTATTGTGTTCAATTGGGAGACTTTTATTCCATGTGTTTAATGGAAGAAGTAGTCATCATCATTTTTACATATGCTTTTCCATGCTAGCATGGTTTGGCTAAGACTATTTTGAGGCAACATTCTATAGCTAAATACCTTTTTTACTCATATTTTATAAGCATGGTACTTACTCTAATGATCTCCACATCAAGCAGCTAAGCTGTAGGTCATATTGTTTATGCTGGACATAAACAAATGCCTTTGGCTGCTCAAGCAGAGCCATTGCAAAGACAAACATGAAAGGAGGCAAAGGCACACACATGTATGTGCACACACACATATAATAATTGTTTCTACTTTTGGCACAAGGCCAGCAATTACTCAGTACATTACTGGTACTTTATTTTATCGCCCCGTAAGGATGAAAGGCAAAGTCAACCTCAGCGGGATTTGAACTCAGATTGTAAAGGGACGTAACTATGCTGGAAAGCATGGCGTCCGACCCTCTACCGATACTGCAAATCCACTGCCACACACACATATAATCATCATCATCATCATAGCTGCTGCTGCTGCTTTGTTTTTGTTCAACAGCTTTTATATTGTTGAAAGTGTTGTTGGTTTTAATAGTTCTGAGATCTCTTAATGGGAATAAACTGTAGTGGTTTGATATATAGTCCAGTGTCCATAAGGGAATATGAACTCAGCAATGCATATTAATGGAATATTTGTTGACCCATTTGATACTGCACTACATAAAACTATCCCTGGTTTTCTATTTTAAAGTGTCTATATTTATCTAAAAACCTTTCATCATAATTTTGCTCCAAACAGCAGCTTGATAATGAAAAGGTTATATTACTAAATCCTTTCAAATTCTTGATTATTTTCAAAGTGGTTAGATAATCATAGGCAGTGTCTTTCATTAGAAATATGGTAATGAAAGGGGTAATTTTTTTGTTTATTTTTATTTTTTTTTACATACAGAATACATAATTTATTAATGATAAAAATCAAAAAAATCATAAACAAATCTACTTCAAATAACAACAACACTACAGATATTTAAAAACAGAAAATGGAAGGAACGGCAAGGGCTCTGGGATCACAGAAGAATGGGAGGGGGGAATTATACTGTTTCCATTGCTTACAGTGAGAAGCAATAGTGCATAACTTTTTCAGAGCTTAGTGGATACGGCTAGTATGAGTTAAGTTTCTTGGTTATGGATACTGCAAAATGCTAGAAACTAGATACACATTATTGACTTTTTGACAGCTAGTGCAGACCTCAAATTTTTGTCAGTTGCAATTTTGTATCTTACACTGAAAATAGTAAGATGTCACTACTACATTATTCCTGACCCCTCAACATGTGAAGCTGTAGGGGTGTTTTGTGATGTACAGTGTATCTTTGATATACTTTTAAAATCCTGGCAGAACCTATCCTTCACCTTGTTTGACTCATGGAGAGAGAGAGGTGCAGATTTTGAAAGGCAAAGATGACCCTGGCGAGATACGAACTCAAAGCACTGTGAATTGGAACAAATACTGTAAAGCATTCTATTTGATGCACTCATGACTTTACCAATTTGTCTCTCTTTCAAATCAAGTATCAGATCAAGCAGGCTTTATAACGTTCTTAATTTTACTTTGAAAGGCAAGCTATTCAATCTGACCATCAGTGGCAGTAACTGTGGCATTGACAGTAATTCTGCGTGATTCCATGATTTGTTGTTCTGATAATAATCTGCTGAGTGTATGATGTTAATCCCACTGACCATAAAATAAATAAATAAATAAAGTTACTGTGTATAAGTTTATGTCTGTTTGAAAGATAAATGGAAATCTTTGAATTGTAGAGAAGAAGCAGAACTTCAAATGACATACACATTTCCTAATTTTATTTTTCTTACCATATTTCTAATAAAAGACTCTGAAAATGATTTTCAAATAGTTTTGAAAATCAAGAATTTGGAGGGGCTTTGTAATATAACTGATGTTATCATTGTCAAGCTGGTATTGGAAATATAACTTAACAAATCTTTTTTACTTATAGTTATGATGGAATACATAAATATATATATATGAACACTTTAAAATCAACTCAATATCATAGAAATATGAGTGGTTTCAGGCAGTTTGGTTTTAGAAGTATAACCATTGATTAATTAAAAATGTATACATAGTTATCTATTTTACTGGTATCATATCCATTTTCTCATATTTGTATGAATGATAATGGTGGTTACTGCTAATTTGGATTTTTATGTGATGGATAAAGTGTTTTTTTCTCAATCACTTAACTCTGTTGTAGGAGTAGCTCTTGTCTACCAAGCAGACTAAGTAAAAAATTGTATTAATCAGAGCTACTGGCCACTGAAATGGGCAGGGAGCTACATTTTGCTTACATACATTCCTACATTTCACAATGTATGTTTATATATATATATAAATATATGCCTCCTACCCTTGCTAGCAGGGAAAGCAGATGTTAAAACGATGACAATGATATATATGTGTGTGTGTCTGTGTGTGTATCTTCAAAATCATCATCACTGTTTAATGTCCATTTTTCCAAGCTGGCATGGGTTAGATGAGTTATCCTGTTGTGAGCAATGCCAGATCAGGTGACTATGTATATATATATATATATGTGTGTATGTATATATATATATATATGTATATATATATCAACATTATTGCTTTTACTTCCAGTTTTTCCATGATCGCATGATTTGCACAATAATTTTTTGAGGTAGTATTCTAGGGTCAGATGGCATTCCTGATTCCAATCCTTGTAATTATAGGTAAAGCAACTTGATCAGTTGCCAAATAGGGATCAATAAAATAGTTAAGAGACTTTAAAAACATAAGTACTGGAATCAATATGATCAGAGAGAGAGAGATTTCTGGGTATTCCATCTTTTGTGTGTACATATTAGAAAATGATGACCTGTGTCAGGCATGGCTGCTCTAGATGCATGGCATGGCTGCTCTAGATGCATGGCATAAAGACAAAGAGTTCTGTGATGCTGCTCCTTATTCAACATACCTCATACCAGAGGTGGTCTGTTTTTTTCACACTGGAAGTCTTTTATTTTCCTACAGATATTGCTCCATTAAAACCTACTCTTGTACATTATATGAAATAGTTAAGGAAAATAATAAATCTGAAAAAAATATTTATTTATTTGAAAAAGCTGACAATAGAATAAATATATATATATAGTTAATAAATTTTTGTGAGGGTATGAATTAGATATTTGGTTCTGATATCATTAACTGCAAGAATGAACTATTGACTCTTTAGTTATAATATCAAAATAGAGATTGGTAGAAGTGTATGATGTTTCCATGACAACTATATCAAGTAAGAGAACTTTATTCCACATGCCACTGCCATAAATGAAGTTTCAGGGTCAGTCTGTATCATGGTCCCAGTGGACAGGTTTGGTTCTAGATGTGAATATCTATCATTCTGTGATATCAAACATTTTAAATTTACTTTGTAAATAAAACAGATGTTGGTTCAGTAAACAGTGTAGAAACACAACATCACTTGATAAGCATATTGAAATTCATGTGTTTATTTAAAAGCATGTCTTCATATTTCAATATGAAATATTTCTAAGCATTAAATAAAGACATAAGAATGTTATCGTCTGATATTTCAAACAGTTCAATCTTTAAATTGCTCGTTGCTTTGGAGATGATATAAACTCGGTATGTGTAGTTGAAAAACTAATTCTAGTACAAGATCATGTTTATAGAATATCAGCTTGTCATTGGTTATATTTTTCACCCAGGAAGTCCTGGACTTTTGTGCATTTTTAATGATTTGTTTCTAACAGGTTTATTAGTTAACTTTTTCTAGTTCAGCTAAAAGTTTTCATTAAATAAGAATTTGAAAAATATGTGTTATACCCCCACCCCCCAATGTGTGGACTTTTAGTTACATGTGTGTGTAAGTATGTATGTATGTGTGTGTGTATATATATATATATATATATAGTGGTAGAACACTGGAAGGTAATATCCGTAGTGGTAGAGCACTCAGTCCATGGGACGAGTTAGGTAGAAGTGGTTACATGACAGTTAGTTCACCATACCGAGAACAATTGTTTCACCTTAGCAGATCCTCAGCTCGTAATGGACATGGTTATACGGAACAGGAAGGACAACCGTACGAACGCGCATGCGCAGAAACCGTCACTTCACACAGGCAATACTAAAAAGCGTGCGAGAGCTGTAAGGGGGATAACTGCGAAAGTTCGAAAAGTTTTTAGTTGATAAGAAAATTAGGATGTTATTGTGATTCAATCCGGAGCTTTGTAGTTATGTAAGAGGTGTTTCGAGATGTGTGGACAACATGTGAAGAATTCATTTCTCGTGTTTAAGCAATCACTATTGCATAACCTCTTTAGAATATTTATTCGTTCATCAATACATAGTCCACACGACGGATTTCCCCTTGCGTATGGCTTGGACTTTGTGATGGCTTTCCATTGAATGGAGTAGTCTATACTTGAGTCCTTGAGGGACCATACGTGCCTCGTGAGTTTCGTGGATGAACGTCTGTCCGGGTATATATATATATATAATTAATCGGATTATGTGTTATAACAACATCAAAAGGTGAAAATATCAGAAAGTAAAAATAATCGTTCTATGTGTTGCTTCTAACTGTCTGAAGTGGTCATAGCTGTCGAATTGTGGCTATCACCGAATTATATATAACAGTAATAAAAGAATTAGATTATGAAATGTAGACTTATACCTCTTGTTTATATATATATATGTGTGTGTGTGTCACCAACCACTTTACAGCATGGACTGGGTGCATCATTCATGCCACCAGCATTAGAGAGGTTGTCTTACTGGACTTAAGTGTCCTCTCCACCCTGTATCAGTTTTTATTTGGCCTGTCTACTCTCTTAGACAGGTAGCCTTCACTATGGCTTACATAGTTCTCCAGACCATAACAGAGGAGTTTAAAATGGGCTGGTCATGGGAACTTCTATATGTAGATGATTTGGTCCTTATAGCTGAAAGCCAAAAAGAACTAGAAAATAAATTCTGATTATGGAAACTGAATTTGGAAACTAAACTGCTAGTCAGTTGGAAAGAAAATAGGACTCAGATTCCTTCAGGGAAGTGGCCCTGCTCAATATGTAGAAAAGGAGTGGGTGTAAACTCCATACAATGTACACAATCTAAATCTTGGGTACAGAAAAGATATTGTGGGATAATGAGTAGGTTAACGGGAAGGGAGAACATCGCACAGGAGTAATCGAGAGGAAGAGTGCCAGTTATATAAACCTTTTCCAGTCACAGGAAGGGTCCATAGATGTGGTTGATAGCTTCTGCAAACTAGGTGATTTAATTAGCAGCGGAGGAGGGTGCACCGAGAGTATAATAGCTAGAATAAGGATAGGATGGAAGAAGTTTAGCGAGCTACTCCCACTGTTGACAACAAAAGGTTTCTGCATCTATACAAAAGGATGACTGTATGATGCCTGTGTGTGAAGTGCGATGCTGCTTGGTAGTGAAACATTGGCTGTGACTGCAGAGGACATGTGTAGACTGGAGAGAAATGAAGCAACCATGCTTCATTGGATGTACAATGTAAGTGTGAAAGAAAGGCAGAGCGAGGACAGGATATAGCATACATCTAGTAAAGCCTCCAGCCCATACTGTAAAGTGGTCGTGATGGTGACACGTTAAAAAGTGCCCAGCACATATTGTAAGGTGGTCGTGATTGTGACATGGCAAAAAAACACCCAGCCCACACTATAAAGTGGTCATATAGGTAGCACGACAAAAAACATCCAACCCACACTGTAAACTGGTCATGTCGGAGTCACGACAAAAAGCACCCAGCACATACTGTAAATGTGGTTGGCATTAGGAAGGGTATTCAGCCGTAGAAGCCAAGCCAGAAACAGTTCTGTGTGAGCAAGACACGGTCACCTGACCCAACTTGCCCCAAATGGGGCAACCCATCCAACTCATGCTAGCATGGAAAAATGGATATTAAATGATGAGGATGATGGTGGTGGTTCTACTAGGCTTTAGGACCAGATAGAAGCTTCTTGTTGTTTTGATCCAACTCTTGCAGGTATGTGTTGGATGAGACTTTTGAGGTACTTTTTCCATGTGTGGGTGTTCTTCCTGATGTCAGCTTGTACATTATTTTATTTATAAGTATGGTATATTTTGCTCATCTTTGTTGACCTGCTATGGTGCAGGCAGGGCCTTCAATAGAAATTTTGCAAGGCAGTACAAGACTCCTTTGGAGCCCAAAGCAGGCAAACATTTTTCTCAAAAAGTATGTTGCATGGTTGCTGTGGGACCTTCTTAGCTCTTGGGCCCTGGAACAAAGTACCGGTTAGACCCCCTCTCATAGACTCTGGGTTTTAAGACAATAGGATGTGACTTAGAGTAGATTGGGTCATTTAATTCAAGTAATGCCTTGAAGAAATAAAAATTCAATTATTTCACAAATATTAAAAAACAACACTAACATTCAGACGGTAATGTCAGGAAGTTCATCCAAGATAATTGAATAATAAATATTTTTGCTTGGAGCATAGTATGAAGTTAAGGGCTAATTCATAATGTTGATCAGTTATGGTCTTCCTCATAGAGGTTGTTTGTATTTATCTGAATCTGATCTTCCTATAATTTCAACAAAGTATTCTTTTATAATTACCACATTATATACTTAACCCCTTGTGGCTGATTGCGGTTTATGGTAACTTTACGGGGACTATTCTCTTTACTTACGTAGTAAGTAGTTGCAGAAACATTTATATGTCCCTGAAGATTACCATAAGATCATCATTATCATCATCACCATTTTTGTGTGTATATTGTTTTCACACAATCAGTCAGGGGTTGGATAAGACATTTATGTCAATTTCTCTTTGACTGGATGTCCTTTCTGATGTCAGCTCATACTTCATTTCTGAATATGGTATATGTTGCTCATCTCTATTGAACTTCTATGCTGGTGAATATATAATTTACATATCCTGGTTGCTTTAAGCATTGTTGATATGGAGTCTCCCGCGTTAAACCAACAGACAGTTACATACAGACCTCCACCTTCACATACTGATACACAGACATCTTTATATATATATAGGGTTGTCATGTATATGGATTACAGTGTTGATTCTCTACAGAAAGATCATGTGACCTATTTTCTAACCTTTAAACATTTTCAAATCTTTGCAGTTTGCATAGGACAAGCTAACAATACCCACTGAGTTTTAGACATACAGGCAAGATTTGCTGCAACAGCCATCTCCAGTGCCTCTGAATCTAGTCCATTTGGTTGACTTTCTCTTGGTTCATCCTTTGGACTGCAGTGTCCATTTGTGAAGCAGGAAAACCACTTTCTATGTATTCTTTCACATGCTGCATCAATACTTTAATTGTTCTAGAGGATGAGTTTCCTGCTGCACTTGCTTTGAGTCTCTCTGAAGCATCTTGAGCATGACATGTTGAAGGTGTTTTTTGGTTGAATGAAACATAGGGTCGAATTGAAAGAGTTTTTCATGAATAATGTTTGCATAATCTGAAGTGTGAAGGGGTATTTTACTTATGGCGGCATGACTAAGCATCAGATCAAGATAAATCTTGTTCGCATTTTCAGCTAAAAAATCGAACAGACCTTTCAGTCTAATATGATATAGATATATATATAAAATTGTGAATTTTCAGTTATTCACCCGAATAATAACAGTGTAAGTAAAAGAAAATGTAGTATAGAAGTAAAGATCAATTTCTTTCAATGCTTTTGAAACGTTTTAGCTAACAATTCCCATTATATTGCTGCTTATTTATTGAACAAGAAGCATTCTGGCATGAATTGACCATTTTAAATGCTCGAGCAATAACAGTGGAAAGTGGAAGCGACAACATATGTGTTGTCTATAAACAGAATAAAAAAATCTATATAATTAAAAAAAAAGATGAAAAACTAAAAGAAAATCTTTTGTCGTCTCATGAATTGCCTTTATACAACATGAGAAGATAGTTGAGAAAGAAGTCCATCTTCAACAATGATTATTGATAGTATAGCATTTACTGTCAAAAGCCATAAGTTATGCATAAATCAATGGAAATTGCAGATGGGTGGATGAGGGGGTATTTGGGATTAGGAAGAGATTTGAAATAGCCAGTGGAAGAAGTAATTATAATGAAAATTTAGTGTGCCCACCCCTTTGCTTCACAAAAAGAAAAAAAAAAAAGAAAAGAGGAAGCAAAAAAAGAAAGAAAAAAAAAGCATAGGGATAATAAAAGAAATATAAATATCATCATCATTGTTTTACTCTTCCATGCTGGCATGGATTTGGACAATGTCTGAAACAGTGTTTTATAACCGCATATCTTTCCTAATGTCACCTCTTATGACATGCAAAGTTATGGTGTGCTTATTCTAAAAACTAGGATACACAAACACACATGCATATATATATATATATATATATAGTGTGTGTGTGCAAAAAATAAATGGAAACAGCATTTATTTCATTATCATCATTTAACGTCCACTTTCCCTGCCAGCAAAGGTTGGATGGGACTTCACTGACTCAGTCTGTATTTAACCTTCAGAATGCTGAATATTTTATGAATCGCTTCCCTTGACACTGCATTATGTATTAAGGGGAGATTACTCTATTGTCTCAATTTGTCGCTGACAATGCTTTAAAGGTTAAGTGAAGCCACATGAAGGATGCAACATGAATGGGTAGGGTAGACAGAAGATTGAATAATGATGCTTTTGAGTAGAGGGATTTGGTGGTTTTAATAATTAGTTATTACTGTTTAACCCCAGGTCTATTCTGATCACAAACTTCTGATCAAAGATCTTCCAGTCATGAACATCCCATATTTTTGCTAGATAGAGTGCATACAGGTCTACATTATCCAGTATGTTCAATTTTTTCCTAAGATTGTAAGGTGTTATTTGAGGAAGATTTGGCTGCTTGATTTTTGTTTTACTTGGTATTCAGTGCAGATGATCCAGTCATTAGGAAACTAGATAACCAACTAAACTATTGTATCCAGTAACAATACTGTCAACCTTTTTGATACCAAACTGCTTGAAACCACTCCTGATTCTAAGATGCAAATCTGCTTATTTTAAAGTGTTTTATATTTATTTAAATACTTTCCATCATACTTTTATGTAAGAACTTTTGTTAAGTTATACTTCAAACGTCAGCTTAATAATAAGACAGTTAGATATTCTATTAAATCCCTCCAAATTATTGATTATTTTCAAAATCATAGGCAGTGTCTTTTATTAGAAATATAGTAACAAAAGGATTAAAGCAACACAACAGAATTGGTAGAGCACCAAAAGACAAAATACCATGTGATATTTAGCTACATTCTTTATATTCTGAGTTCAGATTCTGTACAGGTTGACTTCATACTTTTTTCAGCAAGAATTTGGGTCAGGTTTCTGGTTTCAGGATACATTACTTCCCCACTTTCACTTGTCTTGAAAGCCTTGAAAAGAATTATGGACATAACACTACACCTCCTCAAAACTTAGCAATAAGAAAAAAAAAGTCTACATGAATAAAGTAGGGGTGGATATAATTGACAGGCCATCACAGCCTAGTAAATGAATCCAGTAAAAGAATCATTTTTATTCTCAATTCAAATTTTGTCTAGGGCTGATAAAATACTGCTAGTATGATTCCTCCACTTTCAGAAATCTGTAGCCTTATGCATTATCATCATTGTTTTGCATCTACGTTTCCATATTAGCATTGGTTGGACTGAATGCTTTGAGACAAAGTTTTACAGATGGATGGCCTTCTTGATGTCAACTCTCTTAGATGCCTCTTACAATATGCAGGGATGAGGTGTATCTATTCTAAAAATTGGGATACACATGGGATAAAGTTATAAATCATTATTGGTGAATGGCAAAAAAGGGGGTGATGATAGAATCAGAAGAGAGGAGATGGTGTTTAAAGATACCTTTATGGGCTGAGTTCAAATGTCATTGCAGTCAGCTTTGATGTTAGAATTATGTTAGAATTGATTACCCTTTGTGCCTACATTAGAAATTATAATAATTATTATTGTCTGGGCAACAACTATTGTAGAGTATTGGACAAAACACCTAATTGTATTTAGTTACATCTTTTTGCATTCTGAGTTCAAAAGTCGTTATGACTTAGAATCCTTACTCATGCTAATATGGAAACCTCTATATGATCACTTACCTACTAGATAGAAATAGTAGGCAAATTCTCTATCAGACCACCAAGGCACCTTTTGGTCATGGCTGACCATGGGCTTGCATCTGAAAAGTTCCTCTCCAAGGCGTAAACCTGGGAAAGGTGTTTTAGGAAAGACTACTGGTTGCCAGTGCATACAAGTCTCCTCTTGCCACACCATCAATGTTGTCCAAGAGAAAGGCAGTGGTTAATATAGCTTGTCTAACCCATGCCAGTGTGGAAAAATGGACGTTAAATGGTGATGCGGATGATGATACCATTGTCATCAGAGGCAAACACAGAAAGAGATACTGCAAAGCATCATGTTTTATGCTCTAACAATTCTGTGAATCTACTACCCTGGATTGGCATTTTATTTATCGATCCCAAAAGGTTGAAAGACAAAGTTGACTGTAGCAGGATTTGAACTGAGAGCACAGAGAGCTACAACAAATACTGCGAAGCATTTTCAGCCAACACTAATTACTTTTTTAAAAAGATGGAAAGGATATATTAGATGGTCCTATAAAAACATGATAGGGAGGGCTAAGATGTTGATCATGCCTGATTAATCAGTGCTGACCTGGGGCTAAATAACAAGAACAACAATAGCTAGTACATATTTTACTAACCAATTTCTCTTGGAGTCATAAAATGCTAGTGTAACCATTGCATGATTCGAACTTAGAACATTGAGGCAGGTAATGTGTATGTGTGTTGGAACTCTGTTCGTTCTGATAAATGTTCAAGCTGCTTGGTCAATGGAACAGCCTGCTCATGAAATTAATGTGCAATTAGCTGAGCATAACACAGTTGTATACTCTAAATGTAATTCCCAGGGAGATTCAGCATGACACAGTGTATGACAAGGCTGACCCTTTGAATTACAAGTACAACTTCATTTTTGCCAGCTGAGTGAACTGGAGCAGCATGAAATAAAGTTTCTTGCTTCAGGACACAATGTGCTGTTGGGAATCAAACTCATGACTTTATGATCATGAGCTGAACATCCTAACCAGTAAGCCATGTACCTTCACAATGGACTTCAGATAACATGAATTATCCAATATGACTTCTACCTCTCTCTCTCTTTTATAATAATTGTTTCTACTTTTGGCACAAGGCCAGCAATTACCCAATGCATTACTGGTACTTTATTTTATTGACCCTGTAAGGATGAAAGGCAAAGTTAACCTCGGCAGGATTTGAACTCAGATCGTAAAGGAGCCATAACTCTTTGCTGCAAAGCATGGTGTCCGACCCTTTACAGATACTGCCAATCCACCGCAATAATGATAGTTACAAAAAAGAAAATAGTGATAGTGATATTGATGCTGATTGTGGTGCTGAAATTATATAAGTGTAGTAAGATTTTCGGGAAAAAATGTGCAATGTTCAGGAATATACACAAGAGAGATGGTAACATATTTTAGCTCTCTTTCTTTCTTTCTTTCTCTCTCTCTCTGTATGTATGCATGCATGCATGTATATATATATATACAAACACATATATATATAGAGAGAGGGACAGGGAGAGTATAAACACAATTTTCAAGACTTGTAATCCATTCAGAAGTTTGCATGTGTTTATGTGCATATGTGTGTATGTATGTGTGTGTGTGTATATATATATTAAACACATACACACATACATACACACATAGCTTGTAAACAAATGACAGAAGTTAAAATTCTACTGGAAACCTTCTGTTTTATTTATTTTTCTTCTTCTCATGCATAGTATCTATCATTCTATCATGTGACCTTAAAATACAAAATAAAAAAAAAATGGATGCCTAGCAGAACTAAAAAAAAGGCAATAAAAAACAAACTCTTAGTTAGTTTCCTGTTTCATAGATAGCAGAAAACATTATATATATATGCACACACACACACACACACACATATATATATATATATATATATATATATATATATAGTATTAATATGAAAATGATAATAAAAAATAAAAATGATAAAGAATGAGAATATAAAAGAATATTATATAAAAACTAAATACTGATCAAGGAAACACATTTATAATAAAATGGCAGTATATTGTAAAATACTATTTTTCTTTACATATTACAACCATTCTTTCAAGTATGCTGTATGTTTGTAGTACTATGTATGTATTTATGTATGTATTTATGTATCTGCTTTGTTGTTGTTGTTGCTGTTGCTTCTATTTGAAAGAACTACTCAATAAATTGGTTGACCTTTTAATATGTAAGTTTTGATGCAGTGTGTCTGGCTTACTGACCAAAAGTAAGTTAAGTATAAATAAAGTTCAAATTCTTCTTGAACAAACAGTAATACAAAATAATACAAAAAAATACAAAGAAAACATTGGATATGCATTCCAAAGTATTTATGTAAAAACAATGTAACTTGTGGGACTTTGAATAGAAAGTAAGATGGTAGAAATAGAAAAAGAATTCCTTCCCCACTTCAGAAGTGGAGAGGGTAAGGAAAAAGAGTGCACTTAGCAATTGTATTGAATAAAACACTTCTTCGGAAGGAAAAATGAAGGAAATCTGTAAATAAAAATTTTAAAATACATAAAAATAATAATGTTCAGAATCTAAATAAATAGATAAATACAAAAATATATATATATAATAATAATATAGTGACCAATCTTAGAAATCTATTAGGAATGCAAATCGGCAGTTGAAATGCATTTTTCTGCAGTCTTAGAAAATATGAAAATTTAAGAGCTCTCAGAAAATAATTTTTTCTTTCCCAACATTTTTGATTGATTTCAGACAAGCAAAGTCCCTTAAGCTTTTTATGAAGATATGTTGAAAATGTCTGAAAGTTTGTATTCAAATCCCTTTAGGTTTTTTAAACATATCGAAAATGTCTGAACATATGTGTCTTTGAGATAAACATGTCCAGGTCAAATGTTCCATATCTGAATCTTCACGAAAACAAAGTTAGATTTACAAAGAAAAAGAAAAAAAAGAAGATAATAATGCCAAAAAAATACATTTGGCCACTCATCTCTCAAAGATTGTCAAAATAACAACCAGTAATATGCTACTTATACTCGTTACCTATCTCTCTATCATGCCATCCTACTCTATCAAGCACACCCCCCACAGCATTACATCTCCTCTCCCCATACACTAATCAGCTACCCCTACCTCTTACACATCCATTACCCCATACATACCTTTCCATCACGCCCCTATCCTTATACACTAATCAACCACCTCTACCTCATACTCACCACCCTGCCAAATTGCCACAGATATAACTTTATACCGTTTAAATCTATTTATTTAGTGTATATTGTACAAAATATAATTTAGAGATATATCAGATGAAAGAATGGTATTTAACTAATGTATTGGTACGCGATGGGGCCCACCCACAGCCCCGGCGGATAGAATGGAGAAGGCGTTTCCCCGGATGATGGCAAGGGAGACGCGCTGGAAAAGCCACTCCAACTCGATAATAGTATTCACAGATGTTTAAGTTTTAGCCCACCGTTTTAAGACAAGCCATGATGTTTGAGTATTATCCGGGGTCCATCTGTAGAATGACTGTTGTAGTCTATGGCCGCAATTGATGACGGTTTTGGCTCGACTGTTGATGAGATCAGGGGGCGACAGAGCTGGCAGTTTTTCTTGAAGTTGTAGGGTGTTGCCTGGTTGACAGTTTCCCAATAAGTGGAGCAGCTGATGCTAGCGTCATTTAAATGGGTGATGTGATTGGCGAGGGATGTAGAGTACCTTAGCTTCCTATTCCTAAAAGAGTGAAGATGCGCTCAAAATCTAGTCTTGAACGACCCAGAAGTGGCCCCTATGTAATATTTGACACTATTGTGGCTAGTAACAGTACATCTATATATAACATTTTTAGTTAGGCATTGGCCCTGGAGCGGACAGTTAGCAGGGTCACGGCAGTTGCAGTGCTTACTACAGTCCCCTCCGGACTGGCGGTTGTTAGTACCCGCCGCAGTACTATTCTTAATATTATTATTATTATCAGGACAACGGCTTCCATTGTTGTTGTTAGTATTACCATAGCTAAGGACGCACAGGGTAGTACCATGTGTACGCTGTATGTTACCGTGCCTTCTACTGTAGTTGTTCGCACTATTGAGGTCCATACCGCAGCCATCAGCCGTACTACTATAGCGGCGAGCATGCTGGTCAAGGTTACCACCAACATTTCCGGATGCGGCTAGAGAATCGCTAAGGCTATCTAATCTGCCGTACTCTCTAAGATTGTCGTTGCTAGGATGCTGTGTGTTAGTGAGCTTGTTGTAGTTACTTATCGCTATGAGGTCAGCTAGATTGGGTGTAGTGGAGAAGGATATTTTTACGATATTCTTATTAAGGATTTTTCTGTATTTATGGTTAGGTGGGAAGTTTTTCTCTAAGGCCTCGAAGAAGATTCTAGGTAAGTCTGAGGCTACACTCCGAGAGTAAGGAGGATGGAACCAGAGGACATTACGTTGACGGTTACGTGTAGCTGTGGGTTTACTATGGGCTGTGCTGCCCGGGTGACTGTTCTTATCGTTGCTAATGTGTTGTTGCCTAATGCGCATATTATTTGCGTAATGCCAGGGTGCGCGAGTTGTCCAAATGCGGTTCCATGTGCCCGTAGGCAGATTAGAAGGGGTAGGTAGTAGGCCATTATATTTATTAACATTGTAAGTTTGGAATAACTCAAGTAGGCTGCCTCTGCTACCATTAACTGGACCGTGACACTTTAGTTGCAGTAATCCGGCTGTCCCGCTACTTCTGTAATTCCCATGCGAGCCGTAGCTGTTGTGATTATCTATTCTACTATTAGTTACACTAGTGTGGCTGCAGTGCGATTGGTTATAGGTATGGCTCATTGTAACACTAGTCCGTGATGGGGGTGGGGGGTGGGGGTGGTGGTTATACAGTCAGAATTATGGAGGTAGGAAATCTTACGGTTATAACCTGAGTCTGCTAAGGCCCTATTGTAGTATTCGGCTGCTTGGTTGAAGAGGTCCTCACTAGCAGAAAGCCTTGAGATTCTATGGGAGATGCTATAGACTATGGAGTTGAGTGTAGACTTAGGGTGGTTAGAAGCGTAATTGATATAGGATAGAACCTCGCTGAGCTTATGGTACGGTCTGTATAAGCCAGTACTTAAATCTAAGGTAACATCTAGGAAGTTGACTATGTGGTGGTTGAGGTCTATAGTTACTGAAAGCCCGTACGACTTAAAGAACTTGTATATACGTTTGTTAAGATTCTCTATCCTATGGGGGCTATGGTTCCTAACAGTAAATAGGGCGTCGTCCCTATATACACCTCCTTGTAGCACAGGGATCTTATCTCTAAGTCTGTACAGGAAGTAAATGCCGACTAGGTCAGTTGCTTGCGCCAAGTCACTAGAACCCAAAGTTATCGGGGCGATTGGTTCTAGTCCAGTGGGAACCCTCGAAGTGAATAATAGTTCTCCGCGCAGCCAGTACTATATCTATCTCTTTTTTAGTGAGACTAGTGTTAGATCTAGCTAAGATAAGGGCTTTATTTAAAAGTACAGGGGAAATAGGGTCATAGTAATTATCTATGTCAAACTGGATGTATTTTAGAGCTGCCTTACCAGGTAACTCGGTGAACCAATTAATGACCTGGTCAGTGTTGTTCCAGAGACAAACCTTAGCTTTGTTATTGAGTTCAAGTATTCTATCAAGGGTCACTTTACTAATCCTACCTATATCAGAAGTAGAGGGACATATTAATTTAATAGAAGGGCTTTCATTAAAATTACATTTGAGATCCTTAAGAGAGAATTTGGGTGTCATAGGAACATAGGGGTTAGTATACTTATCTATATCTAAGGCGGTAACAATATCCTTACCTTCTCTATTAATGTCGTTTAAAGTACTAATAGGTGTTTTTTTATAGTTTTTGTTTAATTCGTTATAAATGAATTGTCTGTACCTGCTTACATCCAGCTTATAAAAGTTCTTAGTTTTGTATATAAATAAATGTATATATTATATATATATATATATATCATCATCATCATCATCATCATCATCATCATCGTTTAACGTCCATGTTCCACGCTTGCATGGGTTTGGACGGGAGTTTTCCCACTTGAGGCAAGAGTGGTTGTCTTGCTCGCATAGGACTGTCTGGCGGGTTTTCTACAGCTGGATGCCCTTCCTAACACCAACCACATTTACAGTGTGGGACTGGGAGGTTTTTACCGTGTTGCCTACACGGCCACATTACAGCGTGGACTGTGTGTTTTTTTGTCGTGACACCTACACGATCTCATTTGTTTCGGCCTGGATGTTATGGAACCAACGTAACTTTACATTGAAAGGGGTGGTGTGGATGGGGTGGGGGTGGTGTGACGGGGGCGTATTTTGTTAGAGATGCCTACTGACTGTAGTAGGTTTACTTTGTATTTAGGCAAGGCGGGTCTTCTCTATTACTGAGTACCGCCAAAGGTCTCGGTCCAGTGACATTGTCTTGGAGAGGTGTAAGTGTGTGAGGTCGGAATTTATCAGGTCGTCCCAGGTTTTTCTGGGTCTGCCTACTCCGTGGCTACCGTCTATCTTTATTACCCTGCACTTTTTTATACAGCTGTCGTCTTTCATGCGCATCACGTGACCATACCAACGTAGCCTTCTCTCGAGTAAACAAGATCTGATCCCTCTTATTTTTAATTTTTCCCTTAGTTCATTTATGCTTTGCCGTTCACGTATATTACTATTACACATCCAGCGGAGCATGCAAGCTTCGTTCCTCTCTAGTCTGCGTATATCCTCTGCACACAATGCCCAGGTCTCACTGCCATGCAACATTGCTGTTCGTATGCAGGCATCATACAACCTGCCTTTCATTTTTAGGGAGAACCCTTTAGCGGCTAATAGTGGTATAAGCTCTCGGAACTTTTTCCATCCAGTTCTGACTCTAGCTACTGTACTTTCAGAGCACCCTTCCACACTGCTGATTTTGTCACCCAGGTAACGGAAGCTGTCCACTATTTCTATAGAACCCTCTGCGCAATTGAAAGAGCTAGTATTTTGTGGGCACTTGCTGCTACTTATTGCACCAGAACACTGGCCACATGTAAAATCTATGTTCTTAGTTAGCTTACCTGTGATCCCACTACATCTTTTATGCACCCATACTTTGCATTTGGGACATAAAATGGAGTTTCTACCCACGCCTTTCCTACACACTGAGCATATATATATATGGAGGCACATGGCTTAGTGGTTAGAGCATTGGTCTTGCAATCGAAAGGTTGTGAGTTCAATTCTCAGACCGGGTGATGTGTTGTTTCCTTGAGCAAGACACTTTATTTCACATTGCTCCAGTTTACTCAGCTGTAGAAATGAGATGATAGGGACTGGGGTTCCTATCATTCCACTGCAAAGTGGTCGTGGAGGTGCCACGGCAAAAAAGCACCCAGCACTCACTGTAAATGAGGTTGGTGTTAGGAAGGGCATCCAGCTGTAGAAATCAAGCCAGAATCAGTTCCCGTCCCACCCTTGCAAGCAGGGAAAAGTGGACGTAAAATGAAATGATGAAATGATGATATAACAGATTATTGCTCTACGGTTCTTATATATTTGATATATATTTATCCTTTTCGAGCCCTCTTTGGATTTTAGTCTTCAAATTTATTATTATTACTCTCTCTCTCTATATATATATATGGAGGCACATGGCTTAGTGGTTAGTGCATTGGCCTTGCAATCGAAAGGTTGTGAGTTCAATTCTCAGACCGGGTGATGTGTTGTTTCCTTGAGCAAGACACTTTATTTCATATTGCTCCAGTTTACTCAGCTGTAGAAATGAGATGATAGGGACTGGGGTCCCTATCATTCTACTGCAAAGTGGTTGTGGAGGTGCCACGGCAAAAAAGCACCCAGCACTCACTGTAAATGAGGTTGGTGTTAGGAAGGGCATCCAGCTGTAGAAATCAAGCCAGAATCAGTTCCCGTCCCACCCTTGCAAGCAGGGTAAAGCGGACGTAAAATGATGATGATGATATATATGTATATTGGTATATATATTGGTATATATATATATACCAATATATATATATATTGGAATATATATACCACTATTAGCTGCTAAAGGGTTCTCACTAAAAATGAAAGGCAGGTTGTACGATGCCTGCATACGAACAGCAATGCTGCATGGCAGTGAGACCTGGGCATTGTGTGCAGAGGATATACGCAGACTAGAGAGGAACGAAGCTTGCATGCTCCGCTGGATGTGTAACAGTAATATACGTGAACGGCAAAGCATAAACGAACTAAGGAAAAAATTAGAGATAAGAGGGATCAGATGTTGTTTACTCGAGAGAAGGCTACGTTGGTATGGACACGTGATGCGCATGAAAGTCGATAGCTGTATAACAAAGTGCAGGGCAATAAAGATAGACGGTAGTCACGGAATAGGCAGACCTAGAAAAACCTGGGACGAGCTGATAAACTCCGACATCACACACTTACACCTCTCCAAGACAATGTCACTGGACCGAGACCTTTGGCGGTACTCAGTAACAGAGAAGACCCGCCTTACCTAAATATATAGTAAAACCTACTCCAGCCAGTAGGCATCTCTAACAAAATACACCCCGTCCCACCACCCCCACCCCCACCCCATCCACACCACCCCGTTCTATGTAAAGTTATGTTGGTGCCGCGCCATCGAGGCCGAAACAAATGAGATCGTGTAGGTGTCACGACAAAAAAACACACAGTCCACGCTGTAATGTGGCCGTGTAGGCAACACGGTAAAAACCTCCCAGACCCACACTGTAAATGTGGTTGGTGTTAGGAAGGGCATCCAACTGTAGAAAACCTGCCAGACAGTCCTATGCGAGCAAGACAATCACTCTTGCCTCAAGTGGGACTACCCCCGTCCAAACCCGTGCAAGCGTGGAACACGGACGTTAAACGTTGATGATGATGATGATGATATATATATATATATATATATATATATATATATATATATATATATATATATATATATATATATATATATATAATATATACATATATTTATATACAAAACTAAGAACCTTTATAAGCTGGAGAACCCAGAAAACAGAAAACAGAACCCAGATCCCCTCAGGGAAATGGCCTTGCTCAGTATGTAGGAAAGGTGTAAGTAGGAACTCCATTCTCTGCCCCAAATGCAAACAATGGGTACACAAGAGATGTAGCGGGATCTCAGGAAACTTAATTAAGAATGTAGGCTTCACATGCAGCAGCTGTACTGGGACAGCAAGCAGCAAACAGCCACAGGAAACAAGTACCACCAATCTCTGGGAGGGCTCTGTAGAGACAGTAGACAGCTTCTGCTACCTAGGTGACCGAATTAGCAGCGGAGGTGGGTGTTCAGAAAGTACAATAACTAGAGTAAGAACGGGATGGAAGAAGTTCAGGGAACTACTACCACTGCTAGCTGCAAAAGGCTTCTCCCTCAAAATGAAAGGCAGACTGTATGATGCGTGTATCCGAACAGCGATGTTACATGGTAGTGAGACCTGGGCGCTGAAGGTGGAAGACTTGCGTAGATTAGAAAGAAACGAAGCCTGCATGCTCCGATGGATGTGTAATAGTAATATACGCGAACGACAAAGCATAAAGGAATTGAGAGAGAGACTGAGCATAAGAGGAATCAAATGCTGTGTGCAGGAGAGGTGGTTGCGTTGGTATGGACATGTGATGCGTATGAAGGATGACAGCTGCATAAAAAGGTGCAGAGCACTAGAAGTCGATGGAAACTGTGGAGTGGGGAGACCCAAGATGACCTGGGATGAGGTGATAAAAGCCGACCTTGCCCAATTACACCTCTCAAAGGCGATGACACACGACCGTGACCTCTGGCGTCACGCAGTAATACAGAGTACCCGACCTCCCATGGATACAATCTGAAGCATATAGACAATATGCCCCCCCCCCCACTGCAAGGTGGTCGTGGAGGTGCCACGGCAAAAAAGCACCCAACCCACACTGTAAAGTGGCCGCGTAGGCGCCACGTAGAAGCACCCAGCACTCACTGTAAATGAGGTTGGTGTTAGGAAGGGCATCCAGCTGTAGAAATCAAGCCAGATCAGTTCCTGTATGAGCAAGGCATGGTCAGCCGACCAGACACTGCCCACAACAGGACAACCCATCTAACCCATGCTAGCGTGGAAGAACGGATGTAAAACGGTGATGATGATGATATTGGTATATATATTGGTATATATATATGTATATATATATATATATGTATATATGTAGGAGGTGAGTTTTATTGTAGTACAATAAAGCAATGCAGATATCGGATAAGAAGCACTCTACAGTTTGTAGGACTGGAGTATACATAAGATCAAAAGATGGTTAAAGGAGTTCCATGTATTTTATTATGCGCATTTCAAAAACAAACATCATCATGCAATAATATTTGTGTTTTCATCAGATAAAACAGGAGAACATGATATGAAGGCTAAAAAACACTTGTGGATAGTGCAGTTTTAAATCAACATATGAAAAGTGGTTTTAGATTGATGTGTGATATTGGGAAAAATATTTTATTTAGAGAGAGGGGGGGGTGGAAAGGATGAAAAAGGGGAGGAGATGAGAGGGAGAGATGGGTGATAGAGAGAGAAAGAGATAGTTTTTATAACTGAGAGAAGATATATTGTTTTACATAGAGAGGTTGAAAACCGTTGGAATAATTAATCATGAAAACCGTTGGAATAATTAATCATGGAAAACAGTAGAATAATTAATCATGATCATTCCAATAATTTTAATAAAAGACCTAGATACAAAAACATAATCTGGTATAATGCTCCTTTCTCCATCTCTATTAATAACAATATTCCTAAATTATTTTTTAGTGCGTTAAATAAATGCTTCCCTCCCTCACATATCTATAGTAAAATATTTAACAAACACACCATCAAATTTTCTTATTCTACATCCTCCAATATTTCCAACATCATCTCTAAACACAACAATAAAATACTAAATACTAAATCTCTTCCTTCCAACATTGAATTTCATAATAACAGTAATAGTACTCCCGACGTCATTGTAAACCCTAGGCTAACTTCTGTAAACCCAAATACAACGTCAAACACAACTTCGCTAAATGTTCATAATCCAACTCTAAATCAAGAAACTATTATTCCTATTATTCCTATCGCAAACAACTTCTCCAATCCAATTCCTTCTATAGATAACACTAGGTCACTCATTAATAATCTCTCTAATTGCAACTGCCGCATTAAAAATAAATGTCCTCTCAACAACCATTGTCTCGATAAAAACTTAATTTATGAATGTAAAGTTATAACTAGCACCAATTCCTTCACCTATTTTGGCTCCACTTCCACCTCTTTTAAAGCTCGTCTCTATAATCACCATTCATCTTTCAAATACAAACTTAAAAGAACCAACACGGCTCTCTCAGAACTCATATGGTCCTTGAAAGACAAAAACATTAAATATACCATCTTTTGGAAGAAGGTTTCTTCTGCATCCTCATACTTGAACAGCTCTCTATCTAAAATCTGTAATCTCTGCCTAAATGAAAAATTTACCATTATCTCTAATCTAGATTCTATAATAAATAGACGTACAGATTTGTTTTCTATCTGCCTGCATAAATTCCATAGGACTTTTCACAAAGTATACAGTTAATATTCAATTCTTTATCAATTTAGAATCTTTTCTCAAAGGCACATATACATACACCTCTTTAAAATATACCCATCTTCCTACCTTACTTCAAAGGGCATTATACACTCTATAATACTTGTTTACTCATTACCCTCTTTCTATCTTCACCTTGTAAAATCCTTCATAACATATACATTTGTTTTTTTGACGTTAGAATATTCATCCGCAATTATTATTATTTTTTCTCTCTATCATAAAACTTTTTAATCTCAATTTCATCCTTAATTTATTATTTTTTTCTCCCCATCAACGAACTCATTCTTAATACATATTAACTCTTTATTCGCATATATTATCAATTCCTTCAATATACAAACTTTAACTTCACATTATTTTTCTCAAATCCTTCTACACACAAACCTTAATAATTTTTTTCTCTTCGTTAATTTTGAAATTGCCACAATACTTATCAACATACACTTTTTTTGACGTTAGAATATTCATCCACAATTATTATTTTTTCTCTCTATCTTCATACATAAATTCCCTTCGTTAATTTTCAAATTCCTTTAATTTATACATTATCTTCCAACGGTTCTCAACCTCTCTATGTAAAACAATATATCTTTTCTCAGTTATAAAAACTATCTCTTTCTCTCTATCACCCATCTCTCCCTCTCCACCTTCACTCTCATCTCCTCCCCCTTTTTTCACCCCCCCGTAAATAAAATATTTTTCCTCGTACATATCTTCCCTTCGTTAATTTTCAAATTCTTTTAATTTATACATTATCTTCCAACGGTTTTCAACCTCTCTATGTAAAACAATATATCTTCTCTCAGTTATAAAAACTATCTCTTTCTCTCTATCACCCATCTCTCCCTCTCATCTCCTCCCCTTTTTCATCCTTTCCACCCCCCCTCTCTAAATAAAATATTTTTCCCAATATCACACATCAATCTAAAACCACTTTTCATATGTTGATTTAAAACTGCACTATCCACAAGTGTTTTTTAGCCTTCATATCATGTTCTCCTGTTTTATCTGATGAAAACACAAATATTATTGCATGATGATGTTTGTTTTTGAAATGCGCATAATAAAATACATGGAACTCCTTTAACCATCTTTTGATCTTATATTATATATGTATATATATATATATACATATATATATATATATATATACATATATATATATATATATATATATATATATATATATATATATATATATATATATATATATATATATATTCTTGTGTATAATGGTAGCTATGGTGCTTCCATAGGCGGTATGCCAAAATTAGCACTCAATATTCAGCAGAGAACCTGCAGCCGTAGAATCAGCCAGATCCATACAGGGACCATGTCTCGAGCTACCTGCCGGCGAAACAATTGTAACATGCAATAAATTGAGTCCAGATGCATCACTGATTTTTCGTTTTCTTTATACTATATATATATATATATATATATATATATATATATATATATATATATATATATATATATACATATATACAGGGTGCGGACGATATTTGTTCGCAAGATTACTGTCTAGGAAAAAATAACACAGTAGTTTTATTTTTTAAGATATATTTATCAAACTTGGGTCAGTTTGTCTTCATGACTTGTTCTTTCGATCTCACTCGATAAACCCGCCATTGGCTTTGATGACGGCCTCAAGGTGGCCTCGGAACCGGCTACAGGCCTTTGTCACTGTCCCCCAACTTAGGCCCCTAAAGGCACTTGTGATCCTGGCCTTCAGATCGTCTTTTGTATTGCAGCTAGATCTGTTGGTGTCTCGCTCCACTGCGCCCCACACAATGAAGTCGAGGGGGTTGCAGTCAGGCGAGCTGGGCGGCCAGATGTCAGGTGAAGTGTGGTCGACGAAGTTCTCTGACAGCCAGGCTTGGGTCTTTCGGCTGGTATGGCAAGGCGCTGAGTCTTGCTGCCACACGTACGGCCTACATGCAACTACCTGGTCGATCCAGGGCTTTACTACTCCGCTCAGAACGCAGATGTAGCCATTGGTGTTCAGCTTGAGGCCCTCAAGGAAGAAGTGAGGTGGCATGACGTCACCTTGACTGCTGACGACACCTAAGACCAATGTTGTCGCTGGAAACTTTGTCTGCATGATTCTGGGCACGTCTTTGGATGAGACAGTGAGCCACCTGTTGTTCTGGGAGTTGATCTTCTGGTCTTGGCAGAAGTTTTTCTCGTCGGAGAAAAACCACAGCATGTCTGGCTCCAGTGGCTGTTTCAACTTGTTGATCAGCTTCTTTGTGTGCTTCAGTTGCTTTTCTTGCATTGCCTTTGACAGAAATTGTCCTTTCCTCATCTTGTATGAAATGTAGCGAATGTCTTCATGTACCACCAGCCTAATGAGCTTTTCATCCACGCCTTTCTCCCTTGCAATGGCATGCATCGACTTGCTAGGTTCATTGTTGATGATATCCTGAACTTCCGCGATGAATTCCAGGATTCTGAAGCCTTCCTCATTTTTAGTACCAAACCCATAGCCTCCATGGATTCCATCATAGCCGTCACAATGTTGCCCAACATGACCATTTAGGTCACCAGCAATAATTATGTAGTCACTGTCGGTTATTTGGGAGACATAGTCACTACTTTAAAACTCATAGCGAATGGTCTTCAAAATGTTTTTAAATAAACATACAGCATATTATCAAATATACTATACATTCATTCATTCATACATCGCTATTTCAGAGCACTGATACTAATTTCTAATTTTTGCTGGACCACCAACTGCTCTGCTTAATCAACTGTTAAACATCCCTGGAATTCTATAAGAATCCAGCTTTGATAAGTCTTGGCAGAAGCGGAGAGATAAGCAATTTTGATAACCGTTAACAAATGAGAAACAGCTGTCGGTTGCTTCCCTTTGTTTTTGCTGAGACAAAGTAAGTGACATAGTCACTACTTTTTAACTCATAGCTAATGGTCTTCAAAATGTTTTTAAATAAACATACAGTATATTATCAAATATACTATACATTCATTCATATATATGTATATATATATATATATTTTGAGTATATGTTGGTTGTTTACCGACACCTCAGTATGCAGATTGGAGCACTCAACGAGGTATGCAGGTTGGTTTGGTTACTCTGGAGTAATGTAAAATAAAATAATTAAGTCAAATATTTAAAATTTGGCTTCGTTTATTAAAGGTGTACTGCTATATATATTTCGGTGACAGCCATCCTTGGCTGTGACCTCTTCAGGCACTCCAAATTGGTGTGGTAGAGACAGATACACATGTTGTTGAAGTGTTTAACTCCGTCAATACTCCGATATGCCCAGTTCCTGGTTGGGTTGTTATTTCTCTGAGGAACTGGAATCATATGAAGATATGATTCCAGTTCCTCAGAGAAATAACAACCCAACCAGGAACTCGGCATATCGGAGTATTGACGGAGTTAAACACTTCAACAACATGTGTATCTGTCTCTACCACACCAATTCGGAGTGCCTGAAGAGGTCACAGCCAAGGATGGCTGTCACCGAAATATATATAGCAGTACACCTTTAATAAACGAAGCCAAATTTTAAATATTTGACTTAATTATTTTATTTTATATATATATATATATATATATATATATATATATATATATATATATATATATATTTACATATATATATTTACATATATATATATGTATATATATATATATATGTATATATATATATGTATATATATATATATATATATATTTATATATATGGAGGCACATGGCTTAGTGGTTAGAGCATTGGCCTTGCAATCGAAAGGTTGTGAGTTCAATTCTCAGACCGGGTGATGTGTTGTTTCCTTGAGCAATACACTTTATTTCACGTTGCTCCAGTTTATTCAGCTGTAGAAATGAGATTATAGGGACTGGGATCCCTATCATTCCACTGTAAAGTGGTCGTGGAGGTGCCACGGCAAAAAAGCACCCAGCACTCACTGTAAATGAGGTTGGTGTTAGGAAGGGCATCCAGCTGTAGAAATCAAGCCAGAATTAGTTCCCGTCCCACCCTTGCAAGCAGGGAAAAGTGGACGTAAAATGAAATGATGATGATGAAATGATATATATATTTATATATATATGTATATATATATATGTATATATATATATATATATATATACGGTAGAAAACCCACCAGGCAGTCCTATGCGACCAAGACAACCACTCTTGCCTCAAGTGGGAAAACTCACGCCCAAACCCATGCAAGCGTGGAAGATGGACGTTAAACGATGATGATGATGATTATATATATATATATATATATATATATATTTATATATACATGCAAAAGTTCTATTTAAAGTTGTTTTCTCTTCAGAAAATTGTGATCTTTGTATTGAAGAAATATTCTTTATATTAAAGTCCAAAAATTCCCTTAATCTGAGGAACAATTTATTCAGTTGCTGCAGACATAGATTGAACTCAATGTTTAAATATAAATTTAAATTTAAAATGTAGTATAATTAATTAAGTAATTTTAGTTAATATATAGAACCTGTCGATAATCCATTTGATTCCTTCACCTTTTTCTTTTTAAACTTTCTTCCTAAATATAAACATGGATATAATAAACTACTCTAAAATGTCTATACTTCCAATGTATTAAATAAAATATACGTAAGGTAAATTTCTATATTAAATATAAAGTTATCTGTAGAATCATTGGGTTTTTTAAATTATTTTTATTTGTTTTGATTATGATAGCTTCTCATAACTTTCACAAGTCTTCCCTCTCAATATCTTGATTGAGATATACGTAGGATAAATTTCTATACTAAATATATAAAACATATTATTTTAACTTAAGATATTCTATAGTGTTTTAATGATATTTAATGCTTTGATATTTCTAGATTTCTTTTGACTATATAGTTGCATTTCCAAAATATATTCCTTTGGTATTTTAAATTTGTATTGTTATGGGTATATTTACAAATTATAATCCTTTGGTAATTTATTGATATTGGATTATCTCTATATTTATATATATATATTTATATATATATATATATATATTTATATATATTTATATATATATATTTATATATATATGTATATATATATATATATATGTATATATATATATATTTATATATTTATATATGTATATATTTATATCATCATCATCATCATCATCAACGTTTAACGTCCGTGTTCCACGCTTGCATGGGTTTGGACGGGGGTAGTCCCACTTGAGGCAAGAGTGATTGTCCTGCTCGCATAGGACTGTCTGGCAGGTTTTCTACAGTTGGATGCCTTTCCTAACACCAACCACATTTACAGTGTGGGTCTGGGAGGTTTTTACCGTGTTGCCTACACGGCCACATTACAGCGTGGACTGTGTGTTTTTTTGTCGTGACACCTACACGATCTCATTTGTTTCGGCCTGGATGGCGCGGCACCAACATAACTTTACATAGAATGGGGTGGTGTGGATGGGGTGGGGGTGGTGGTGGTGGGACGGGGTGTATTTTGTTAGAGATGCCTACTGGCTGGAGTAGGTTTTACTATATATTTAGGTAAGGCGGGTCTTCTCTGTTACTGAGTACCGCCAAAGGTCTCGGTCCAGTGACATTGTCTTGGAGAGGTGTAAGTATGTGAGGTCGGAGTTTATCAGCTCGTCCCAGGTTTTTCTAGGTCTGCCTATTCCGTGGCTACCGTCTATCTTTATTGCCCTGCACTTTGTTATACAGCTATCGACTTTCATGCGCATCACGTGTCCATACCAACGTAGCCTTCTCTCGAGTAAACAACATCTGATCCCTCTTATCTCTAATTTTTTCCTTAGTTCGTTTATGCTTTGCCGTTCACGTATATTACTGTTACACATCCAGCGGAGCATGCAAGCTTCGTTCCTCTCTAGTCTGCGTATATCCTCTGCACACAATGCCCAGGTCTCACTGCCATGCAGCATTGCTGTTCGTATGCAGGCATCGTACAACCTGCCTTTCATTTTTATGGAGAACCCTTTAGCAGCTAATAGTGGTATAAGCTCTCTGAACTTTTTCCAACCAGTTCTGACTCTAGCTACAGTACTTTCAGAGCACCCTCCTCCACTGCTGATTTTATCGCCCAGGTAACGGAAGCTGTCCACTATTTCTATAGAACCCTCTGCGCAATTGAAAGAGCTAGTATTTTGTGGGCACTTGCTGCTACTTATTGCACCAGAACACTGGCCACATGTAAAATCTATGTTCTTAGTTAGCTTACCTGTGATCCCACTACATCTTTTATGCACCCATACTTTGCATTTAGGACATGAAATGGAGTTTCTACCTACGCCTTTCCTACACACCGAGCACGACCATTTCCCAGAAGGGACCGCCGCCTTGTTTTCTTTCCTACAAACTAGAACTTTGGTCTTAGCCAGGTTAATTTTAAGTCCTTTTGACTCTAGGCCGTGCTTCCATGTTTGGAATTTCTTCTCTAGCTCGGCCATTGATTCCGCTATGAGTGTCAGGTCGTCTGCGTATAGGAGTTCCCATGGGCAGCCTGTCTTGAACTCCTCTGTTATAGCCTGAAGGGCAATAATAAATAGTAGGGGGCTGAGAACAGAGCCCTGATGGACGCCAACTTTTACGCTAAACTCTTCACTATATTCGTTGTTAATTCTAACCTTGCTGACTGTTTCTTTATACATGGCTTGTATAGCCCTCACAAGCCATTCGTCAACGCCTAGTTTTCTAAGTGCCCACCAGATAATGGAGCGGGGGACTCTGTCGAAGGCTTTCTCCAAGTCGACAAAAGCTAAGTAGAGGGGTTTACCTTTAGCTAGGTACTTCTCCTGTAGTTGTCGTACTATGAAAAGAGCGTCTGTGGTACTTTTGCCTGACACAAACCCGAACTGCATTTCATCTAGGTCAATTCTCTCTCTGATTAGTTGCGCTATTACTTTTTCCGTGACCTTCATGACCTGGTCGATTAATTTAATGCCTCTATAGTTACTCCTATCTAGGGCGTCTCCTTTACCCTTATAACAGTTAACGATGATGCTGCTATGCCAGTCCTTCGGAACAACCCCATTCTGTACGACTTGGTTAACTATGCGGGTGACCATGGTGTGTCCCACCGTGCCAGATGCCTTCAGCATCTCAGCAACTATTTTCGAAGGCCCAGCCGCCTTACCCGTCTTCATATCCTTGATTGCCTTACTTATTATACTCCCCTCGACTAACACTGCTGGTCCCTCTATTGGGTCGATATGGGGGAGACTGTCTTTCTCCCATTTATTCTCCTCATTTAGTAGCCTTTCATAGTGACACTTCCAAGCTACCTTCTTATCAGCGTCGGTGATGGCAAGTATGCCATCATCGTTAAGTACATATATATGTGTATCATCATCATCATCATCATCATCACCGTTTTACGTCCGTTCTTCCACGCTAGCATGGGTTAGACGGGTTGTCCTGTTGTGGGCAGTGTCTGGTCGGCTGACCATGCCTTGCTCATACAGGAACTGATCTGGCTTGATTTCTACAGCTGGATGCCCTTCCTAACACCAACCTCATTTACAGTGAGTGCTGGGTGCTTTTTCGTGGCGCCTACACGTCCACTTTACAGTGTGGGCTGGGTGCTTTTTTGCCGTGGCACCTCCACGACCACCTTGCGGTGGGGGGGGGGGCATATTGTTTATATGCTTCAGCATGTACCCATGGGAGGTCGGGTACCCTGTATTACTGCGTGACGCCAGAAGTCACGGTCGTGTGTCATTGACTTTGAGAGGTGTAGTTGGGTAAGGTCGGCTTTTATCACCTCATCCCAAGTCATCTTGGGTCTCCCCACTCCGCGGTTTCCATCAACTTCTAGTGCTCTGCACCTTTTTATGCAGCTGTCATCCTTCATACGCATCACATGTCCATACCAGCGTAACCGCCTCTCCTGCACGCAGCATTTGATTCCTCTTATGCTCAGTCTCTCTCTCAATTCATTTATGCTTTGTCGTTCACGTATATTACTGTTACACATCCATCGGAGCATGCAGGCTTCGTTTCTCTCTAATCTACGTAAGTCTTCCACCTTCAGCGCCCAGGTCTCACTACCATGCAACATCGCTGTTCGGATACACGCATCATACAGTCTGCCTTTCATTCTGAGGGAGAAGCCTTTTGCAGCTAGCAGTGGTAGTAGTTCCCTAAACTTCTTCCATCCCGTTCTTACCCTAGTTATTGTACTTTCTGAGCACCCACCTCCGTTGCTAATTCGGTCACCTAGGTAGCAGAAGCTGTCTACTGTTTCTACAGGGCCCTCCCAGAGATTGGTGGTACTTGTTTCCTGTGGCTGTTTGCTTGCTGTTTCAGCACAGCTGCTGCATGTGAATCCTACATTCTTAATTAAGCTTCCTGAGATCCCGCTACATCTCTTGTGTACCCATTGTTTGCATTTGGGGCAAAGAATGGAGTTCCTACCTACACCTTTCCTACATACTGAGCAAGGCCATTTCCCTGAGGGGATCTGGGTTCTGTTTTCTCGTCTACTTATAAGGACCTTAGTCTTTGTCATGTTGACTTTGAGGCCCTTTCTCTCTAGTCCCTGCTTCCAGGTTTGGAATTTATTCTCTATGTATATATGTATATATATATATAATGTATATATATATATATATATATTTATATATGTGTGTATATATATATATATATATATATATGTATAGTAAAAAATTGAACGGGAACAAAACAGAGAGGCAGTACGAACAAAGGTTTATTAGTTTCACGCTCCTGTGAGTGGGGTGGTGGTGGGGAACGAGATATATATATATATATATATATATATTTATATATGTCCTTGCACCAACAAGGCATCAGAAGAACATTCTGGACCTAGTGTTTAGTAACCACACTAACACTATACATAATATTACAGTAGAAAAAACCCTTCTCTCAGACCAGGACATGGTTCTTTGTAACCTGAGATTCCACCAGCCGAAAGCTAATCCTAGGGACCTCTTTCCAGCCCACCCACTTGATAACATGGATCTTTATAATGCCAACTGGGATGCAATCATGAACGAACTATCGCATGTTGACTGGTCTTTTACACACGCATTCATTTCCACCAACATCAAAACATCTTGGCAGATCTTTGTAGACACTGTCACAAATATATGTGCAAAACATACCCCACCAAAACCTGTGAACAAAACTAAGTGCAGTATCCCCAAAACAGAAAAACTATTATCAGAAAAATAAAAAGAGCAAACAAAAAAATGAACACACTAAAATACTGCCAACAGCAACACACATATTTCAACGGCTATCGCCCTGCTTGAATCAAATAAATATAACCTCCAACAATGCATGAAGACCATCATCAATAACCAAAGAACAGCTGAAGAGAAGTGGGCCATTGAGAAAATCAAACTCAACCCCAAAGTGTTCTTTTCATTTGCAAAAAAACACAAGGTCACTGTCTCCACTGTTGGCCCTCTAGTTGATGAAAATGGCACACTCCAAGATAATGCCAAAACCATGGGTGAGATACTGCAGAAACAATACTGCTCTGCTTTCAGCAATCCTGATATGGCCGATTTGGGCTGTATCAGTGATGTTAATCCCCAACACACTATATCGGACATAACGTTTGGCGCCTCTGATGTCTTAGCAGCAATAAACAAAATTAAACACAATTCAGCAGTAGGCCCTGACAGGTTCCCTGCTTGTGTCCTGAAGGTGTGTTGACACCAACTTGCATCTCCGCTTGCTAATCTGTGGAGGAACTCACTGGATACTGGCTATATTCCTGAAAACTTTCTGTCCCAGTCCGTTGTCCCAGTTTAACAAAAAGGGAAATAAGTCCCTTGCAGTGAACTGCCATCCGATCTCACTCACCTCTCATATCATCAAGGTATTTGAGAGGGTGGTGAGATCACGAATAACCCACTTTCTCGAAAGCAATGGCTTGCTGAACTCCAACCAACATGGGTTCCGTAATGGAAGGGACTGCCTAACGCAGCTCCTGCATCACTTTGACAATGTTTTGAGAGCCTTGGGAAAGGTCTCCAACACTGATGTCATCTATCTTGATTTCAGCAAGGCCTTTGATAGGGTTGATCATAAGATTCTACAAATGTTTCCTGACAGACAGAACCCAACATGTAGTCAAAGGAGTAAAATCAAGCCCAGCCAAAGTCAGCAGTGGCGTCCCACAAGGCACAGTGTTGGGCCCACTTCTTTTCATCATCTACATTAATGCCATTACTGACATCATCAAGCACAGCAACATAAGAATCTTTGCAGATGATTCCAAGCTCCAAAGGGTCATCAATGATGTGGGTGACTGGATTGCCTTCAGTTAGATCTACTGGCTGTTATCCAATGGGCAGAAAAGAACAATATGCTGTTGAATGAGGATAAGTTTGAGTTAATCCACTTTGGAATAAAGGATGCCCTAAAACTCCCATACTCTCTTCCTTCGGGTGAAACTCTAGTGGCATCCAACAACATCAGAGACCTGGGAGTAATTATGGACAACAACATAAAGTGGGCCACTCATATAAACAGGAAAGTTGACATGGCGCGCAGAATGTGTTCTTGGATTCCTAGAACCTTCCAGTCGAAAGATATCCACACTGTTATCCTTCTCTTCTCCACTTTTGCCCGACTCCACCTTGAAAACTGTTGTCCACTGTGGTCTCCCCACACAAAACAAAGTATTATGAAAGTTGAAGCACCCCAAAGATCAATTACAAAAAAGATAGATGGCATGACAGGCCTTGACTATTGGAGTCGATTATAAAAGCTCAACCTTTATTCTCTCCATATGTTGCTGTGAGCGCTACATTATCTGCATGATGTGGAAAATATTCCATCAGCTTTGCCCAAATGACGTTGGCACCACCTTTAATGTACACCCAAGGCTTGGGCCCCGTGCTATCCGCCCATGACAAAAATCTCACTCGCATCTCATAACAACAATACGGCACAATTATTTCACCTCAATTGGCCCCGCTTTCTTTAACATTACACCAAAATACATTTAAACAGAAACAGACCTCATCAAGTTCAAGAAGTCTTTGGACAAATTCCTTCAAGAAATCCTGGATAAGCCTCCTACACCTGGATATGCCTCCGTAAACAATAACTCTCTACATGAGTGGGCCATGGTGCCCAAATCCTGATTTGAAAGACTTCGCCAAGTGATGCTATTAAGTTAGACATGGCCTGGGACAATACTGCCCGAAACCTATCAAAGTTATATATATATATGTATATATATATATATATAAATATATATATATATATATATATATATATATATATATATATATATATATATATATATATATATAGTAATAATAATAATTTGAAGACTAAAATCCAAAGAGGGCTCGATAAGGATAAATATATATTAAATATATAAGAACCGTAGAGCAAATATTTATTTAAATAACAGATTAAAGTTTAAGCATCGTTGCTTTCACCCTTAACGGGATCTTCTGAAACTAACAAAGTCAATCTGTGAACGCAGAAGTGAATATTTCAAAAAACGTTGCAACCGGAGGAAGACAGGAAGACGATACTTTGGTTCGTGGGAACGTTCCCTGGCAAAGAACGGGAAAAATGATAAACTGCATCCAGTACACTCTGTAAAGTGGTTGGCATTAGGAAAAGCATAGAAACTATGCCAAAATATGTTCCCATTTGAACAAGATGTTATCTGACCTGTCTGTCTCAGACTGTGACAACCCATCCTACTCATGCCAGCATGGAAATGTACATAAAATGATGATGATGGTGATGATGATGATGGCAGCTGATGCAGATAGGAGTGGATCTTGTTTTTTTTAGTCAACTGATCAATTAAAGAAACATTTTGTATAGGTAACTTCTAACAGAAGTTATTTGAAGATATTTGCTGGTTACTATCATCTTTTCTTATTAGGAAAGACAAAGAACAATAACAACACGACAACAACAAAGAAAAGCCTAAAACAAACAAATACAATAAAAAATATAAACATTTCTTCAGTTATTTTACTTTTGTCTTTTCTGTAAAATGACTACTATTTATTCAGCTTTTATTGTATTCTGCCATTTCTGAGGTCTACGAGGTCTCAGTACTCACACTTAGTCATTGATCTTAGTTTAAGAGCTTTTGTTTTTCTGTTCTAATCATAAATTGCTCTCATATTCTTTTACTGCCTCAGTTTTACCTAATTGAAATAACAGTGCCAAGTCTACTATATAGATGAGTAGTAGCAAAGGTGGAGTGGAAAAACAGCTACTAATGTCTGAGGAAAATAGTGATTGTGTTGACCTCTTTCAAAAACCAAAAAAAAAACCAAACAATGAAATGTATAAAAAACAAATGAACAAACAAATAAAACAAAGCAAAATAAGTTCCTGTGACATTGTGACATGTGAGAGGTAGGCTCTGAAGTTTTGGCTAATTTAAAGAGGGTCATACCTGGAATGTCAAAATTCTCTTATTATGACAGAAATTTAGCTTATTCTAGCAATTTTATATATTTGTAACAGGAGAGAGCAGAGAAGAATGCTGAAAAAGAATAATAATAATTCAAGTGGTGGAGATTTCTGGCATTCTTAGTCCCTGTATCTCCTACCTACTTCGTGCCATCATGGCTGAGTAGGCCATCCGCTTTAGTGAACCCAATGAATTAGAATGGTTATTTCAACATATCTCTCTTCATGGTAATGCTTTCTCCATTCTGTCCACTGTGACCACAAGGCAGCTTGAGTTTGTGGTTTTGCACTTTTGCTAGCCAGCTCATATCATTGGTGTAGTGGTGAAATAGGCTGCTAATATCTACATTTTTATTAACATCATCATGTTATCTCATGATATTGACTATATAATAAAAGAGCAAACATAATGTCTGCTAAAATATTGCAATAAAATCATAACATCAATACAAGGAAATTATAGTGGATGTTAAGTTAAGAAAATCTTATTGCACGTAATTTCAAAGGCTGATTGTCATTGTGTTGATGTTTAGCTCCAGATTTAAAAGCATTCCAACCATGACCCTCCTGTCTTTTTATGAGTATGTAACACTACTTTGCCCAGAGTCTACTTTGCTTTTCCAAGATGGGAGGATGAGATTTGAGGGATTTTGGCTGCTATATATAGCAGGTTCAACAACCCTGTAGCAGCCCTTCGTTGACTCACTTGACCTTGTGGAGTTTTTACTTGATAAGAAGCTGTGGTTTTAGTGGATTTAAATATCAGCCTCACAGCTAAAAGATTATTCCATCAATAATACTGCACAATGTTCTTGAAGATTCATAACTCTCACTAATCTAGTTCATCTAGCTATAAATAAATACTCTGCTTATGTATGGATACCTAGATTATGTTTCTGTAAAGGCTAGTGAGCATGGATGGATGTGTTTGTATATATAATATCATGTTATCTAACCATTTTGCTCGGGGTCTACCCCTGAGTCTCCTGCCAGTTACTTTTGCTGTAAAATCTGTCCAGTGATTCTTTCCTTAGACATACAGAACATGTGTCTTTAGCATTGGAGTGGTAATGTCTCAATTCAGAGAAGTAGTGGTTCCACCAGAAGCAACTCCTTGATCTCTGAGCTACACACTCTATCGAGTAATATTACTCTAAAGACTCTTCAGAGGAACCCCATTTTAGCCGCTTTTATTCACAATCATATTTACAATTGTATTCTTTTGGTCATTACCCAAGATTCATGATCATAGGTAAGGGTTGGCATGAATACTGAATTGAAGATAGTGAGTTTGGCTTTTATACCTATCCCACTTCTGGTGACTGAATGCTGAAGCAGGCACATTACTACACCAGCTCCTACAATCCTTGTATTTAATTTACCTTCCTGCCTTCCATCATTCATGAAAATGGCCCTGATACTTGAACTTCTCCATCTGCTTCAGTGGAACTCTACACACATGTAGAGTGCACTGCACAGGTTTTTTTGAGAGAATGAGTGTCTCAGTTTTTGCAGCACTGATTTTCATTCCTGCTGTGCAGCACTTGACTGCAAACCTATTAAGCGCTTATCAGAGATCACATTCTGATGAGTTAAGTAATACCATGTCATCTACAGATTCAAGCCAACTGATCCTACACTCGCCAGTCTTGATAACATTTTCAACCCAACTGTGCATTTCAATTATTCAGTAGAGGTGACAGTACACATCCTTGATGGAGTCCGACACCCATATTAATGGTTCCGATAGCAACATTTATTCAAACACAAATTCTAGGTACTTCAGGGCACCAACAAGATATCCATCAATCCCATACATCACTCAAGCCCACAGAATTTAACAGCTGAAGAATATGTATGTATGTGTGTGTGTATATGTTTATATATGCATGTGTGTTTGTATATATGTATACATATATATGCATATAAATTCAAAATAAGGGGGGAAGAGGACAAAGGCAATGGAAAACAACGGAAAAACAGACAGTTCCATTTCCCATTTTCTCTGTCAACGTCTGGAAATCACTATGGTTTCAGTGCACACGCACACACACACGTATATATATACACACATACACTTGTACACACACACACACACATATATACACACATACACTTGTACACACACACACACACACTTGTGTACTTACTTAGTACAAATATCTTTCTGTCTATCCTGTTTTCCAATTAATAATATACTGACAATATATATCATCATCATCATCATCATCACCGTTTTACGTCCGTTCTTCCACGCTAGCATGGGTTAGACGGGTTGTCCTGTTGTGGGCAGTGTCTGGTCGGCTGACCATGCCTTGCTCATACAGGAACTGATCTGGCTTGATTTCTACAGCTGGATGCCCTTCCTAACACCAACCTCATTTTCAGTGAGTGCTGGGTGCTTTTTCGTGGCGCCTACACGTCCACTTTACAGTGTGGGCTGGGTGCTTTTTTGCCGTGGCACCTCCACGACCACCTTGCGGTGGGGGGGGGGGGGGGGCATATTATTTATATGCTTCAGCATGTACCCATGGGAGGTCGGGTACCCTGTATTACTGCGTGACGCCAGAAGTCACGGTCGTGTGTCATTGACTTTGAGAGGTGTAGTTGGGTAAGGTCGGCTTTTATCACCTCATCCCAAGTCATCTTGGGTCTCCCCACTCCGCGGTTTCCATCAACTTCTAGTGCTCTGCACCTTTTTATGCAGCTGTCATCCTTCATACGCATCACATGTCCATACCAGCGTAACCGCCTCTCCTGCACGCAGCATTTGATTCCTCTTATGCTCAGTCTCTCTCTCAATTCCTTTATGCTTTGTCGTTCACGTATATTACTGTTACACATCCATCGGAGCATGCAGGCTTCGTTTCTCTCTAATCTACGTAAGTCTTCCACCTTCAGCGCCCAGGTCTCACTACCATGCAACATCGCTGTTCGGATACACGCATCATACAGTCTGCCTTTCATTCTGAGGGAGAAGCCTTTTGCAGCTAGCAGTGGTAGTAGTTCCCTAAACTTCTTCCATCCCGTTCTTACCCTAGTTATTGTACTTTCTGAGCACCCACCTCCGTTGCTAATTCGGTCACCTAGGTAGCAGAAGCTGTCTACTGTTTCTACAGGGCCCTCCCAGAGATTGGTGGTACTTGTTTCCTGTGGCTGTTTGCTTGCTGTTTCAGCACAGCTGCTGCATGTGAATCCTACATTCTTAATTAAGCTTCCTGAGATCCCGCTACATCTCTTGTGTACCCATTGTTTGCATTTGGGGCAGAGAATGGAGTTCCTACCTACACCTTTCCTACATACTGAGCAAGGCCATTTCCCTGAGGGGATCTGGGTTCTGTTTTCTCGTCTACTTATAAGGACCTTAGTCTTTGTCATGTTGACTTTGAGGCCCTTTCTCTCTAGTCCCTGCTTCCAGGTTTGGAATTTATTCTCTAGTTCTACCATAGATTCAGCTATGAGTGTGAGGTCATCACCATACAGGAGTTCCCATGGGCATCCGGTCTTAAACTCCTCCGTTATTGCCTGCAGGACTATGATGAACAGGAGAGGGCTAAGAACAGAGCCCTGGTGGACCCCAACCTGTACGCTAAATTCCTCGCTATACTCATTGCCAATCCTAACTTTGCTGACTGCTCCCCTATGCATGGCTTGTACCGCTTTCACAAGCCATTCATCTACTCCTAGTTTTCTAAGAGCCCACCAGATTACTGCACGTGGAACTCTGTCAAAGGCTTTCTCAAGGTCGACAAATGCCAAGTAGAGTGGCTTACTTTTAGCTAGGTACTTTTCCTGTAATTGCCTCACAAGGAAGAGGGCATCAGTGGTGCCTTTCCCTGGTACAAACCCAAATTGCATCTCGTCTATATTCACCCGGTCCCTAATCAGCTGTGCTATAACTCTTTCTGTTACTTTCATGACCTGGTCCATCAACTTTATACCTCTATAGTTTCCTCTATCTAGTGCATCGCCTTTACCTTTGTAGCAGTTGACAATGATGCTACTGCACCAATCTTTTGGTATGGCCCCCTCTAGTATTACCTGGTTAACGATACGTGTGGTTATAGTGTGACCTACAGACCCAGATGCCTTCAGCATCTCGGCAGCTATACCCGATGGACCGGTTGCCTTCCCTATCTTCATATCTCTGATTGCCTTACTTACTACGCTGCCGCTGACTTGTACTGCTGGTCCCTCTATAGGGTCTACGTGGGGTAGGGTCTCTTCTTCCCATGCATTCTCCTCATTTAGTAATCTATCATAATGACTCTTCCATGCATCTTTCTTCTCAGCACTTGTGAGGGCAAGCTCACCTTTATCATTCCGGATACACTTCTCTCCAATGACATCACAACTATCTCTGACACACTGCCTCGCAATCTTGAATACCTCCTGTTTCTGGTCCTCACGTTGTAAAACATGCTTGAATTTTCTATCCTCTGCTTCCCTCCTAGCTAAGTATACTTGTCGCCTAGCTTCCCTCTTGGTCTCTATGTAATGTACCCTGCTCCCCCCGTAGATGTACCCTGCTCCCCCCGTTGTACCCTGATGTGTATATATGTATGTATGTATATATATATATATATATATTATTTGATGCTTTCGACAGTAAGGAAGAACATTTAGAGTCGGACAATATAGAGGGAGAGTGGGAATTTCTGAAAGCAAACCTGCTGTTGGCGACAGACGAAGTCTGTGGCTGGAGCAGGCCTGTAGGCAGGAGGAGAGTAACATGGTGGTGGAACAGTAAGGTGGAGGGGTCAATTAAGGCCAAAAAGCAGGCTTGGAAAGTATGGCGGGATGGGGGAAGTAGAGCAGACTATCAAGTGGCCAGGAGGGAAGCTAGGAGACAAGTGTACTTAGCAAGAAGGGAAGCTGAGGAAAGAAAGTTCAAGCATGTTCTACAACGCGAGGACCAAAAACGTGAGGTGTTCAGGATTGCTAGGCAATGCGTCAAGGAAAACCGTGATATTGTCGGGGAGAAGTGTGTACTAAACGACGATGGCACACTTGCCATCACCGACGCTGATAAGAAGGTAGCTTGGAAGTGTCACTATGAAAGGCTACTAAATGAGGAGAATAAATGGGAGAAAGACAGTCTCCCCCATATCGACCCAATAGAGGGACCAGCAGTGTTAGTCGAGGGGAGTATAATAAGTAAGGCAATCAAGGATATGAAGACGGGTAAGGCGGCTGGACCTTCGGAAATAGTTGCTGAGATGCTGAAGGCATCTGGCACGGTGGGACACACCATGGTCACCCGCATAGTTAACCAAGTCGTACAGAATGGGGTTGTTCCGAAGGACTGGCATAGCAGCATCATCGTTAACTGTTATAAGGGTAAAGGAGACGCCCTAGATAGGAGTAACTATAGAGGCATTAAATTAATCGACCAGGTCATGAAGGTCACGGAAAAAGTAATAGCGCAACTAATCAGAGAGAGAATTGACCTAGATGAAATGCAGTTCGGGTTTGTGTCAGGCAAAAGTACCACAGACGCTCTTTTCATAGTACGACAACTACAGGAGAAGTACCTAGCTAAAGGTAAACCCCTCTACTTAGCTTTTGTCGACTTGGAGAAAGCCTTCGACAGAGTCCCCCGCTCCATTATCTGGTGGGCTCTTAGAAAACTAGGCGTTGACAAATGGCTTGTGAGGGCTATACAAGCCATGTATAAAGAAACAGTCAGCAAGGTTAGAATTAACAACGAATATAGTGAAGAGTTTAGCGTAAAAGTTGGCGTCCATCAGGGCTCTGTTCTCAGCCCCCTACTATTTATTATTGCCCTTCAGGCTATAACAGAGGAGTTCAAGACAGGCTGCCCATGGGAACTCCTATACGCAGACGACCTGACACTCATAGCGGAATCAATGGCCGAGCTAGAGAAGAAATTCCAAACATGGAAGCACGGCCTAGAGTCAAAAGGACTTAAAATTAACCTGGCTAAGACCAAAGTTCTAGTTTGTAGGAAAGAAAACAAGGCGGCGGTCCCTTCTGGGAAATGGTCGTGCTCGGTGTGTAGGAAAGGCGTAGGTAGAAACTCCATTTTATGTCCTAAATGCAAAGTATGGGTGCATAAAAGATGTAGTGGGATCACAGGTAAGCTAACTAAGAACATAGATTTTACATGTGGCCAGTGTTCTGGTGCAATAAGTAGCAGCAAGTGCCCACAAAATACTAGCTCTTTCAATTGCGCAGAGGGTTCTATAGAAATAGTGGACAGCTTCCGTTACCTGGGCGATAAAATCAGCAGTGGGGGAGGGTGCTCTGAAAGTACTGTAGCTAGAATCAGAACTGGTTGGAAAAAGTTCAGAGAGCTTATACCACTATTAGCTGCTAAAGGGTTCTCCCTAAAAATGAAAGGCAGGTTGTACGATGCCTGCATACGAACAGCAATGCTGCATGGCAGTGAGACCTGGGCATTGTGTGCAGAGGATATACGCAGACTAGAGAGGAACGAAGCTTGCATGCTCCGCTGGATGTGTAACAGTAATATACGTGAACGGCAAAGCATAAACGAACTAAGGAAAAAATTAGAGATAAGAGGGATCAGATGTTGTTTACTCGAGAGAAGGCTACGTTGGTATGGACACGTGATGCGCATGAAAGTCGATAGCTGTATAACAAAGTGCAGGGCAATAAAGATAGACGGTAGTCACGGAATAGGCAGACCTAGAAAAACCTGGGACGAGCTGATAAACTCCGACATCACACACTTACACCTCTCCAAGACAATGTCACTGGACCGAGACCTTTGGCAGTACTCAGTAACAGAGAAGACCCGCCTTACCTAAATATATAGTAAAACCTACTCCAGCCAGTAGGCATCTCTAACAAAATACACCCCCCCCCCCATCCACACCACCCCATTCTATGTAAAGTTATGTTGGTGCCGCGCCATCCAGGCCGAAACAAATGAGATCGTGTAGGTGTCACGACAAAAAAACACACAGTCCACGCTGTAATGTGGCCGTGTAGGCAACACGGTAAAAACCTCCCAGCCCCACACTGTAAATGTGGTTGGTGTTAGGAAGGGCATCCAACTGTAGAAAACCTGCCAGACAGTCCTATGCGAGCAAGACAATCACTCTTGCCTCAAGTGGGACTACCCCCGTCCAAACCCATGCAAGCGTGGAACACGGACGTTAAACGTTGATGATGATGATGATGATATATATATATATATATATTGTTATACTTTGGGAGGGTCATGTTGCCAATAAGAAACACACGCACCAGTTGCTTTCACTTCAATTTATTATATATTTATAAATTTATAAATTTACAAATCTACAAACTTATAAATTTCTGGTTGGTTGGTTGGTTCCACAACCAGATAGTTGTTTATATATAGTCATAGTCCTTTCGTCACACACTCTGTGACCTCTTCAGTGACTGGGGATTCCTTTCTTTGTTTCTGTGCCTTTCCTTTCTTCTGTCCTACGCCATTTTGTTTCTGTGTGTGTGTTGTGTGCTCAGTTTGCGCATGCGCCACATCCGGGTGTCTGTGTGTGTTTGTGTTCATTTATCTATTTGTTTATTTATTTATTTATTTATTTACATGTTGTTGGTTGGTTGTTTGTTCTATGTGTGTGTGTGTTTTCATTTTGTCCTTAATTGTAAGTTGTGATGTTGCTGTTCCACTCATATTTTCTATTTAATTTTGGTTGTAATTCTTTTATGCTTACTGCCTCTGTAATTTGCCTAAACATTGCATCTTTTCTGTGTGCGGATTCTATTTTTATTTCTATGTTCTCTAATTTACCCTTGTGCTCTATCTTAGCGTGTTGGTAGAGCACAGATGATTCTTTATTATCTTGAAGGTCTCGCCAGTGTTCATTTATTCGTTCCCCTATACTACGAGCTGTCTCACCTATGTACACTATATTTTTGTTTCTACATTGTCCTTCAGTACATCTTATGCTATACACTACATTTCTAGTTTTACAGTTAATATGGGGGCTTATTTTACAGGTTATACATTTCTTATCTATACATGAGGGTCTTTGGAACGGGTATGTCTTGCTAATAAGTGTTTTTACGGAGGTACCTGGTCTTTCTACTATCTTAATATTGAGTTTATGTTTATTTAGGGTCCTTCTAAATTTGTAGGCTAGTTCGCCTCTAGGGGTTGTATTGATGAACATTACACTCTGGTATTTATTGCTATCATACCATGAGTTTATTCTATTGGCCTTGTTCCTAGTTCTTTCTATTCTATTCCAAAATTTGCTCCTATACAAGGGGCAGGTCCCATTTATGTCATTATTTACCATTTTTTCCCATTTGGTTCTGGCTCCTCTATACACTCTGATTCTATCTCTCTGATTGTAGCCAGAGAACTGCATACGGTGGATGAAGTGTTGTATGTGTCTCTCTAGTTCTTCGGGGTTGCACATGCGGGACACATTTCTCATCACCCGTACCAAATCCGCAATCAGTATGTTGATTTTGGTATGGTCTGAAATGGCCGAGTTTCGGTGGATCAGATGTTTGGAAGTCATGGGTTTGGCATAATGGGAATGGAGGATTTGTTTTTGGTTGTTAATGGTATCTAACCAGAGCTCTGTGTCTAGTACAGGTAATCGATGGTTGGGGTGTCTACTTGGGTAGTCTATAGTAACTCTAATGCTCTGGTGGATGGAGTTTGCTATTTGCTGGACGCTTTCCATTGTGTTTTTCTCTAGTTCCTGATTGTTCTTTAGTGGGGGTGTCTTAACTACAATGTTTATATCATCTACGTAGCGGGAGTACATTATCAGGGTTAAGCTGTCTTCTAATTGTTCTTTAAGTTTTTGTTTAAGTCTACTGTCCCACCATACCATGAATAAGTTAGCTATGTCGCCTGCAATGCTAACACCAATGGCTGCTCCTTCCTCTTGGGCATATGTTTTACCATTAAATTTGAACATATGTTCCTTAAGGGTTAATTTTATGCTGGCCCCTACCGCATGTGCAATCATTTTCTTCAGTTCATCGTGGTTTTCGGGTGTCCGTATGGCTCTGGTCCACCCGTTCCATCTATCTGTGTGGGTTTTCTTGGCCATTGAGGTAATGGTAGGTGGTCTGCCTCTTGCTGGTCTTGTAGGGCACAGGTTGCTAAGGTCATAAGTGTCTAGGTAACTATTACTATGGGTAAGCTTAAGTAGAATTCCCAGCTCACTGGTATCAATCCCACGGAACTCAACCTTGCTCTCGCTGATCATTTCTACGCATTTCTCCACAGCAAAATCCACGTCAATAGATGGATACAGGGACACAACATCCATACTGCCTATTATGCAGTCTGTTAGGTCCCCAGATCGGTTACTCACGCCGATTCTGCTGAGGAGGTCCTCCGTGCTGTCACATACATCTGGGGACATCTCAATGATGGGGCGTATGATCAGGGAGAGGAAGTAGGACAGTCTGTAGTTACTAGCAATGTTAGCTCCACAGACTGGCTGTGTTGGTGGTCCCGCGACAGGGTCACAGCCCATTTTATGGTCTTTTCGAAGCCCATACAACGCCGGCACGTCATTGTTCCAGGCCTGGAAGTTGTTGGCAGTCCTTTTGTTGGGCTGCATTATATTCGTCCACATCACCATATGGGCATTGAGGGCTTTTTCTCTATCCTCATGCTCCTGTGGTGTTATCTCTCTTGTGTTAGTGATGTGGGGTTGCATTGCCTGGATGTAGTTTGGCAGGCTGTCAACCGACATTGTGCCAGACTTGTCTGTTGGAAAGCATGCTATCTCTCCATTACGTGAGCGCTGCATGAGCTTACGCAAGCCATTTGCAGATTTTTCTCCCAGTTGCTGGGCCTCTATTCTATTATACTTCTTTCTATACTCATCATCATCATCATCATCAACGTTTAACGTCCGTGTTCCACACTTGCATGGGTTTGGACGGGGGTATTCCCACTTGAGGCAAGAGTGATTGTCTTGCTCGCATAGGACTGTCTGGCAGGTTTTCTACAGTTGGATGCCCTTCCTAACACCAACCGCATTTACAGTTCTATAATATTTCTAAGTTCGGATTTAGCTATACTAAATTGTGCTTCTGTTTGTTCATCGACCTGCGACGGCAACTGCGTGCGTTTGTTAAATGGCAAAGTCGTGGCGTGGACTCGTCGCAGGTCGAATGATTTATCGGAGGGATTATAAAACGGAGAGTTCCAGGCTGCTGCTTTATGTGTACTAGTGCTATTGTTATTGTTAGTTGTGTTGTTTCTATTTCTATTTCCACCAACAGCCTCATGGTTGTTTCTATGTCTCTCATAATTACTCCTGTCTCTTTCCACTGGCTTAATGTTGTTATCTACCCTATTTTGTGTGTCTGTGTGTTCGTCTTGGTTATTCTCTTTGTCCTTAGTCTCCCATCTCCTTTTCCTTTTAATCTTACTACTTTCCCTTATTTCTCTGATTTCTCTGCTACTGTCATTACTTGTTTTCTGTGTCTGTGTGTTTGTTAAGATTGTGGTGGTGGTGAGAGGCATTGAATGCGTGTGTGTTGTTGTTGTTGATGTGTGCTGTTGTTGACGTGTGTTGTTGTTGTCTCCGTGTGTGTTATCGTTGTTGTGTGTGTTGTTATTGTTGTTTGTGTCTGCGTGTCTGTTGTTGTTGTTTCTGGGTATGTTGCTATTGTTGTTGTTGTTGATGTGTGTGTTGTTGTTATTGTTGTTTGTGTCTGTGTGTCTGTTGTTGTTGGGATGTGTGTTGTATATGTGTGTGCGTATATTGTTGCTTTTGTTTTTGATGCTCCAGCGTAGTTTTGTAAATGATTTTTCTATTTCTGACAGACAACTAATCATATTTACCTTCTTGAATGTCGCAAATTTGGGCGGCAGACATAACACAGACATTTCATCATTATCTATTTTAGCGTTCCCATAAATGTTGGTGTTTTTGTTGTTGAACTCTTCTGATAATGAGGTGTCGGCCATGTTGATACCGTCAATTTCGTCAATTACCGTCAATTTTGTATATATATATATATATATATATATATACGTAATACAGAGACAAGGAAAAAAAGTCTGAGTAAGAGAAGCAAAATTATTTGCTATACAATCATTAAAGTAAAAATAAATTGACAATTTTGTTTTACTTTCCTGGAATTATGAGGATATAAGGAAATAGAAATAGAAGCAGATTTCTAATATATCAGGATGGAATTTGTGTAGAGGAGCTCTAACAGTGATTGATATAAACATATACAACAACATAGAAACAAGAAAAGTGAAAGTATATATTATACAAATGTTAAAACAAGCAAAATCAAGAGAACATTTTAAAGAATTTTCTCATAAAGCAGCTGGGGTCTTGATGCTGTCGAGTGAAGTGAATTAGTTTGGTGTTTTAGAAATAATTTTTAAATCATGGCAAGTTTAATCAAAATTTTTAATTACTTGCATCAGTGAAATCTTAATATCATTTTTAGTTTCAAGAATAAATTAAAATCAATATGAACTATGAAAATATTAAAAATTTAGATTTTCAGTGGACCTCAATGTTTATTTTTTTTGCCTGATAATTGCTGTCACCAAAAAATATAAATGAAATAAAATAAAATATTTTTACTGGTTTCAATCATCTGACTGCGACCATGCTGGGGCACCAGCTTAATTTAGGGGATTATATTGTCTTCAGTATTTATTTTTTCAAGTATTGCACCTATTCACAGATCTCTTTTCTGTTGAATTGCTAAGTTACATGATATAAACAGACACAAATGTAATGACACAGATACACACATGGAAGGCTTCTGCTGTTTATGTCCAACAAATTTCACTCACAAATCATTAGTGAAGTTGTGCCTATAGTAGAAGACACTCATGGTGCTGCACAGTGGGTCTAAACTCAGATTCATAGGGTTGCAAAGTAAACTCTTTAACTACATTTCCATGCCTGTAGTTGATTATTCATTAGTCATTAAAATTTGCTAGGTAAGTTAAGTTATAAAAGAAAAAAAATATTTATTATTATATGTACGTATAGTATTTGATAATATACTGTATGTTTATTTCAAAACATTTTGAAGACCATTCGCTATAAATTTTAAAGTAGTGACTACGTCACGTACTTAGTCTCGGCAAAAGCAAAGAGGAGTAATCGATGGTAGTACCATTTCTCACTTGTAAATGGTTGTCAAGACTATATACCCCTTCACTTCTGCTGAGAGTGATAGAAGCTGGATTCTTATAGAATTCCAGTTATGCTTATGAGCTGTTTAAACTCATTAACAAACAGAACAGTTGCCAACTCAGAGTTTGTTATGGGTAATTTTATCAGAAGGGCTAGATATTATACGCTGTCCTGTATTCTATGCTGTATAATGCATCGATGAGGGAGCCTATACATGGTCACTCAATTTGCTGGAAATACCAACCAAGCCTCAAATCAAGCTTAACTGTTTTGAAACAGGAAAGACATGTAGTGTAAGTTCTGTGTAGTTTTAAGATTGTTAATTATTTCACTAATAAAAAGCTATTTGTAATATAACTTAATAAAGGTTCTTGTGTAAGATTATGTTGGAAGATTTTGATTTAAATAGGATTCCTTTAAAATGAATGGTTTTGTTTCATAGAACCAGAAGTGGTTTTGGTGAGGTTGGTTTGTATGAAAAAGGTTAAGTATCTATTCCACAGGCAGAGTGTGATATCAGTGATGAGATAGAAACCCTTGAATCATTAGCTGGCAATTTGATATCCTATTTGATATCTTATTGTGACTTTCAATATAGCATAGTAAGTAAAATGTGATTTTATTTTTGGCCCACTACTGTGGTTTGTATTTTCAGTAATTATATTCAAGTTTTTGCTGCAGGCCACTACAAAATAGATTTTGAAAACAATAAAGAAACTCATATAATAAATTCAATGTAAGCCTTCAATTGACTTTATACATACACATGCTGGTGTTTACCATATGCATATGCATGTGCATGAATGTGGTGTATATATATATATATATATGTACATGCACACACATGTATGTGTGAATATAAAGAAAGAGAGAGAGTGAAAGAGGGAGAGAGAATATTGATTTCTTTCATATATGCAATGCCAGTTTTTGCAGGTATAGCGAATATAGTTGATTGAATTGTTTCACCCACCCACCCCCTGACAAATATCGTATTAGTATTTATTTTATTGACTCTGGAATCATGAAAGTGAAAAAAATCAACCCAGTGTGATTTGAACCAGAATTTAGAAGGATGAGACTATTTACTTTAAAGCACTTAATTGAACAATAGCAAAAATGTAAGCAAACAAAACAAAACAAAATGTAAACAACAACTCAAATACTATAATAAATAATAAAATTATAGTATGTGTGTTTGCCTTGGGGCTTTTTATTGTATTGGCTCTTGCTGACATGGACCATCTCTCACTAGTCTCCTCGAATTTTAGTGATTATATTTTAATTCAATACTCTAGCTAGCAGGGAAAAACGGATGTGAAATGATGATGATGATTCTATTATTTCTGCTAACATGCTGTCTTTTAACAGACAAAATATTACAAGGTAGATTTTAATATTTTTATGATAAAGGGTGATGCATTGTGGACAAAATGTGCTGGTATTTAGTAACATCTCTTTGTACATTTTGAGTTCAAATCTCACTGTGGTTGATTATATCTTTCATTCTTTTTTTTTGGTGTGTGTGAATGGTGGATCAATGAAATAACTTCCTATCATTTATTAAAGTTGAATATATTGATTATACCTCTTTGCCATCAAAAAGACAATTCTGGTCTTCTGCCTATGTTAAAAATCAGTAGTTTTATGTTATTGTATTGCTAGCATGGTGAGTTGTCAGAAATGAAAGTAACAAATTAAATAGTGTAGACAACATTAGTTTTCAAATCGGTAATTGTATTTTTTATATTACCGTGTTTCTAATAGAAAACATTGCTTATGATTGTCAAATAAATTGAAAATAATCAAGAATTTGGAGTGATTTAGTAATATTTCTCATTAAGTTGATCATTTAGTAATATTTCTTGTTATTAAGTTTGTGTTTGGAACATAACAAAGGTTCTTATATGCAATTATGATGGGAGATTTTTAGTTAAGTATAAACACTTTAAAACAGACAGTTTTACTTATAGAACCATACCATCTCCACACAAGAAGAACCAGTACGCAACTAAATTTTTCAAGTTGCTACAAATGAAATCTCCAATGATCTCTTAGCAAAATTGTATCCCAAAGCATAGGTTTTCTCTTCAGGGCTAGAAAATGCTTTGAATCTGATCAGTTACTGTCCAACTGCAATGCTCGAGTTTGCCTATATTGGATTACATTTAGTAGTTACTCCACACCTAAACATCCTAGTTAACATTTAAATGTTAACCAATGGATCATATGTATGTTGTTTCTTCTTTCTACTTCTTTTACAGTTACTACTATGGCTTCTGCTTCTCTGAATTATGTATCTGCATATCCTTCTCCAGTACTACTTGACATACGTTCCTTCTTCAACATCCCTACTCTGTGTCACCCAACCCCAGATCCTGCACTAAACACTGTTCAAATCTTCATCACCACAGTTGTTACCTTAGTGGAATACTCTTGCTGCCCATTTTTTACTGCACATGATTACCTGTGGCTGATGAGTTGGGAAGAGTCAGCAAAGGTCATAAATATTATCTCTTCTTAACTTAGTGACAAATACCTAAAAAATTATACACCTGGGTTTTGTGGCATAGGGGATAAAAAGCATTTGAATAGTTTGTGAAATAAAGCATTATTAGTTCAATTTTAGTCTCTTGAGTGCATGATAAATGAAGGTGAAACAAAAAAAAAAAAATTGTAAGCAAGTTGAAAGCTTTTTTCTATCAGTACAATGAAAATATATGGTTGTATTGGCAGAGTTGTCAGAGCATCATATAAAATGTCTTTCCATATTTGTTTTTAGTTCAAATCTCACCAAGTTCAACTTTGCTTTTCACTCTTCTGGGAGTTGGTAGAATAAAGTACCAGTCAAGAGCAGTGGATTGATGGAATTTTTAGAGCATTGAAGGAAATACTCTGAGATATTTTTTCTTTGTTATTTTCTGTTTTATCTTCTAAGTACCTCAGTATGACAAACTTGTTTTAGATTGGAAGATAGTGTCTTTTAAAGAATACCCAAAGAAAGCTAACAGGAAATTGCCTCTGTATTATTCATAGAAAATTCCATGACAAGGACATAATGCTTGTCAAGGAATTACCTAATGGTCATTCGTTGACCTTATGGCATAGATGAATAATAATTTTAAAGTTTCAGATACATTTAAAAAAAATCAGGTATATAGGTTGACTGCCTCATATTTATTTTCTTTACAATAGAAAAAGTGTTGAAAAAGTGTTGAAGTTGGTATTTAATCAAAGTTAACTTTACTTTCCACCTTTTCCAGTGTTGATAAAAATAAATCACAGTAGTATACTATTATTTACTCATTTGACCACATCCTCCCTTACATATTTATAGACCCATGCCTACATAAAAAAAAACAATATGATATTGTTAACTTAAGTGATTGTCATCTATATATTGTTATCTATATATTGTTATATAATAAGCCTCCATGTTAAAGGTTAACAACAAATTTCAGTAACAATGAAGTCACCTACAAACCATGATCAGATCAAGATTTCAATTACCATGACAGGAATTTAGTTACTTTGTGTGTTCTTGTGTATGTATGTATACTGTGTGTGTGTGTGTGTGTGTGTGTGTTGACATGTGCAAGTAGATGTATTTAAGGACGGGCTAATTCAGTTGAAAATATTAAGATATCAAAGATATTATCAAAAGTGACAGTTCTAAATTGACAAGGTAGAAGGAGGTTATAAGATATGATTAACAAGTGTTTAATAGAGTCAATATATGGAAATGTTTAGAGGGAATTTTAGAGGCTAAAAGTGCAAGTTAAATTGGGAGAATCTATAAAGAGTAATTGGAATCAGATCATCACAATTTCATTTCATGTTATGTTATAATTAGGGCTGGGACAGCTGAAGTCAACTGTTCTTTCTTTTAGATGTAAACATCATCATCATCATTATTCCATGTTGGCATGGGTTGGATGTGAGCAACTGTCCTCCTAGACAGGCCAGGGACCACATCATAATTTGGCCCTTCTAATCCCTAATTACAGAATGTACTGGGTGCATTTTATCATAGCACCAATACATGGCAGATTGTCATATCCTTAACACAACTGAAGGATCCTCTTTGCGTTTTATTTGCTTGGTTTCAAAGGCTTGATACCCTTCCTAATGCCAACTACTTTTCAGAGTGTCCTAAGTGCATTTTATCATAGTGCAAGCACTTTAACCTTTTAGCATTTACATTACTCTATGTATGCTATTATATTTTCACAGTAAAGGCTTTACTGCATATAATTATCTCACATAATATCACATCTATAAGATTTTGATATTATTTATTTTGAGAACAATACCTTAACATCAGTATGAGTGGCCAGTTACAGCCAGTTTAAACAGAAAGAGGTGAGAGAATTCTGGCTGGATGTGGCCGGTTTAACCTTATAGCATTTACATTACTCTATATATACTATTGTATTTTCGTGGTAAAGGCATTATCTCACATAATATCAAATCAGTGAGATTTTGATATTATTTATTTTGAAAATGATACTTTAACATCAGTATAAGTGGCCAGTTATGATCAGTTTGAACAGAAAGAATTGGGAGAAATCTGGGCAGATACAGCCTGTTTAAAGGATTAAGCTGTCTTTAATTTTGGTTGTATTGATCTTGGCAGTTCAGACTTGACTGACAGAACATATATGTGACATACCATACAAAAAATGAACTGATCAGTTTGGTATGTATAAATGTTTAGGTCACACTAACTTTGTGGCTAAAATGTCAAGTCAAAAATAGGAACATATGGTCATCAAAGAGAGTTGTGGTTTAAAGAACTTGTTAGATTTCTCCAGTCATCAAGCCCTACAAATAAACTCTTTAATATCTTGCTCAACTTTTGCTGATTTGTGATTATTTGTGAAACTTTCAGTGCTAGAAACTTTGTTTAATCCTTTCATGACTCCATTTCTAATGAAATACACTCTATTTCCATTATTCAATGATGAATTTTGAGGGATTTACTTAAATTATTAAGATAGGCGGTGAATTGGCAGTATCGGTAGAGGGTCGGACGCCATGCTTTCTAGCATAGTTACGTCCCTTTACATTCTGAGTTCAAATCCTGCCGAGGTTAACTTTGCCTTTCATCCTTACGGGGTCAATAAAATAAAGTACCAGCAATGCACTGGGTAATTGCTGGCCTTGTGCCTAAAGTAGAAACAATTATTAACATAGTATTTGCTCAATACTTATGGATAGTAACTTGTATGGTTCTTATATAAAATTATGTTGGAAGATTTTAATTTAAATTGGAAAGCTTTGAAATTGGTGGTTTTATTTCATAGAACGTGAGCCAGATTTGATCAGGTTGGTAACACAAGGGTTAAGAAGTGAATGTATTTATCAAAATAGAATGTCTATCAATATATATTAGACTGATGACTACACTATATATATATATATATCATCATCATCATCATTGTTTAACGTCCATCTTCCACGCTTGCATGGGTTTGGATGGGAGTTTTCCCACTTGAGGCAAGATTTGTTGTCCTGCTCGTATAGGACTGTCTGGCGGGTTTCTACGGCTGGATGCCCTTCCTAACACCAACCACGTTTACAGTGTGGACTGGGAGGTTTTTACCGTGTTACCTACACGGCCACATTACAGCGTGGACTGCGTGTTTTTTTGTCGTGACACCTACACGACCTCATTTGTTTCGGACTGGATGTTGTGGTACGAACATAACTTCACATTTAAGGGGGTGGTGTGGATGGGGTGGGTGGTGCGGTGGTGGTGTATTTTGTTAGAGGTGCCTACTGACTGTAGGTTTTGCTTTGTACTTAGGCAAGGCGGGTCTTCTGTATGACTGTGTAGCGCCAAAGATCTCGGTCCAGTGACATTGTCTTGGAGAGGTGTAAGTGTGTGAGGTCGGAATTTATCAAGTCGTCCCAGGTTTTTCTGGGTCTGCCTACTCCGTGGCTACCGTCTATTTTGATTGCCCTGCACTTTTTTATACAGCTGTCGTCTTTCATGCGCATCACGTGACCGTACCAACGTAGTCTTCTCTCGAGTAAACAACATCTGATCCCTCTTATTCCTAATTTCTCACTTAGTTTGTTTATGCTTTGCCGTTCACGTATATTACTATTACACATCCAGCGGAGCATGCAAGCTTCGTTTCTCTCCAGTCTGCGTATATCCTCTGCACACAATGCCCAGGTCTCACTGCCATGTAACATTGCTGTTCGTATGCAGGCATCATTTTTCATTTTTAGAGAGAACCCTTTAGCGGCCAATAGTGGTATAAGCTCTCTGAACTTTTTCCATCCCGTTCTGACTCTGGCTACTGTACTTTCAGAGCACCCTCCCCCACTGCTGATTTTGTCACCCAGGTAACGGAAGGTGTCCACTATTTCTATAGAACCATCTGTGCAATGGAATAAGCTAGTATTCTGTGGGCACTTGCTGCTACTTATTGCACCAGAGCACCGGCCACATATAAAATCTATATTCTTAGTTAGCTTACCTGTGATCCCACTACATCTTTTATGCACCCATACTTTGCATTTGGGACATAAAATGGAGTTTCTGCCTACTCCTTTCCTACACACTGAGCATGGCCATTTCCCAGATGGGACCAGTGCCCTATTTTCCTTCCTACAAACTAGAACTTTAGTCTTAGACAAGTTAACTTTAAGGCCTTTTGATTCTAGGCCATGCTTCCATGTTTGGAATTCCTTCTCTAGTTCAGCCATTGATTCAGCTATGAGCGTTAGATCATCTGCATATAGGAGTCTGCAGCCGGTCTTGAACTCCTCTGTTATAGCCTGAAGGGCAATAATAAATAGTAGGGGGCTAAGAACGGAGCCCTGATGAACACCAACTTTTACGCTAAACTCTTCACTATATTCGTTGTTAATTCTAACCTTGCTGACTGTTTCTTTATACATGGCTTGTATAGCTCTCACAAGCCATTCATCAACACCTAGTTTTCTAAGCGCCTACCAGATAATGGAGCGGGGGACTCTGTCAAAGGCTTTCTCCAAGTCAACAAAAGCTAAGTATAGGGGTTTACTTTTAGCTAGGTACTTCTCCTGTAGACTGTCTTTCTCCCATTTATTCTCCTCATTTAGTAGCTTTTCGTAGTGACACTTCCAAGCTACCTTCTTATCAGCGTCAGTGATGGCAAGTACACCATCATCATTAAGGACACACTTCTCCCCGACAATATCACGGTTTTCCTTGACACATTGCCTAGCAATCCTGAACACCTCACCTTTTTGGTCCTCGCGTTGTAGAACATGCTTGAATTTTCTTTCCTCTGCTTCTCTTCTTGCGAAGTACACTTGTCTCCTAGCTTCCCTCCTGGCCACTTGATAGTCTTCTCTACTTCCCCCATCCCGCCATACTTTCCAAGCCTGCTTTTTGGCCTTAATTGACTCCTCCACCTTACTATTCCACCACCACGTTACTCTCCTCCTGCCTATAGGCCTGCTCCAGCCACAGACTTCATCTGCCGCCTTCAGCAGGTTAGCTTTCAGGAATTCCCACTATTCCTCTATATTGTACGCCTCTAATTGTTCTTCCTTACTGTTGAAAGCATCAAGTAATATGCTTTTAAAGTTATTACTGACTGTGGGGTCCTTTAGCTTCCATATTTTTCTCCTGAGGATAGTCCTTCTCTGTTGTCGAATACGTCTTGTCCTGACTATGAGGTCGCTGACTATGAGTCTATGTTGGGAGGTGCATTCTTCATGGGGGAGGGATTTAGTGTTTACAACAGACACTGTATCACGTCTTCTGGTAAGGATATAATCTATCTGACTGGCGTGTTCCCCTGATCTATAGGTGATCAAGTGATTGTCTCGTTTTTTGAAGTTAGTGTTACAGATATATATATATATATATTTTTGAAGTTAGTGTCACACATATATATATATATATATATATATATATATATATATATATATATATATATATATATATATATCATGCTAGCATGGAAGATAGACTTTAAACGATGACGATGATATATATATATATATATTCACACACACATAAATACATACATATATATGTATATTTGTGTTTATATCTCTAGGAGAAATTTGAAAGCCATAACAATACAGTTTTTAAGGTAGCAAAGTTGTATTTTTTCTTGTATAATGTTTCAGTCTTCAGAGAACATTGTTAAATAATAAGATCAAAATATTATGTAAGAGAATAAAGTACTTTGTTTTATTAGAAATGGCTTCCAAATTTCTGTTCAATTTTATACATCCATTCTTTGAAAATATGTCACAGTACAATTTAAAAAAAAATCATCATCAGAGCTTTAGCCACCGCAATCTTTCCACTTTAATAGAGTGGAAGTGGTTGCCTAAGAGGAAAGCGATACTATGATTGGTCTTCCACATTCTTATAACAGTGCAGTATAGCTGATTTTGAAAGAGAGAGGGAAAGATTAACCAAATATCTATAATAGCCTGTTCAGTTTTTAAATTTGAATTTTGTGCTGTATTCCCTGTGAATGGTCAGGATTGGCTTACCTCCTCTTTGGTGTCAAGTTACATGCCATTTAAAGTCAAGATTATTACTACACTAGCCGATATCCATCGAAGTGGTGTGGTGTATAACTAATCAGAACTCTCCATTCCAGGGAGGCTAATCCCTGCAGAAGATGCGACAAGCCCCTTATGTAATGTTTACTAACACTATAAAATTTCTGCACATGGTAGTTCCATTCAGACTGCCACAAGCAGATCAGAGCCACAGAAACTAATGCATTTGCCAGAACATCAAATTTCCTACCCACATGAAACCATTTTTCTCACTAATTAACATATAAGTGTACACTCTAATTTTTGGGGGTTGCTATCTTAATGATACAGACTTAATTAAATTATTGAGCGAATGAGAAAACGACTGATGTTGTACCGGTCCTATTCAATAGCTTTGTTTCATTATTATTATCTTGCCATTCTGAGTTCAAATCCCACCGAGGTTAACTTTGCCTTTCATCCTTACGAGGTCGATAACATAAAGTACCAGTAATGTACTGAGTAATTGCTGGCCTTGTGCCAAAAGTAGAAACAATATTATAAAATATATATATATATATATATATACACAAAAAAGGATACCCAATACAGTCAGTAAAGTGGTAGTGCTTGTGTTACGAAAAAATTCCTTTAAACACCCTGTGAAGTGGTTGGCATCTGGCTACAGAAACCATGTCAAATATGGAACCCATCCAACCCATACCAGCATGGAAAGCAGACATAAAATGATGGGAAGGAAGATTCATATATATATATATGAAAAGATTCAGGACCCCGATGGCTGAGCTCTGGCTGTTTCGACAGCTAGATACCCATTCTACTACCCCAATTATCGAGTACTCTGGTGCGTTATGTTCACCTGCTATCTTACCACACCCTCTTTGTTATATATATTATGTGAAGTCTCATGGCTTAGTGGTTAGTGTTGAGCTCACAATCTTAAGGTTGTGAGTTTGAATTCCAGAACAGGTGGTGCATTGTGTTCTTAGCACTTTATTTCATGTTGCTCTAATTTACTCAGCTGTAGAAATGAGTTGCGACGTCACTGGTGCCAAGCTATAATGGCCATTGCCTTTCACTTGGACAACATCTGTGGCCTGGAGAAGGGAGACTGTAGTATGCATGGGTGACTGTTGTTCTTCCACAAACATACCTTGCCCAGGCTTATGCGTCAGAGGGGAGCTTCCTAGGTGCAAACCATGGTCATTCGTGACTGAAGGGAGCCTACAATATATATGTATTTAGTTTATTCTGTAATGTGGCTGGTGATCAACCTGACACAATATAGGATAGAGAGTACTTTTTAGTTTGGCCATGCAAATTATAACCTCTCTAGTGCTAGTGCCATGATAAAATGCACCCAGTACACTATGTAATAGTGGTGCTATGATAAATAGGCACTCAGTTCACTCTGGAACATGGTTGGTGTTAAGAAGGGCATCCATGCAATGAAACCATGTGAAATATAGAATGAAGTCTCTCTGACCATTCTCACCATATAAAATGATGATGATGATGATTTTGATATATATATATATATATATATATATATATATATAATTTTTTATATAGAAATAGCTTCTACAGGACTAGAACTGTCTTATTTGAAATAAATCATCATTTCTATATAAAATTTGATGTTTACACTCTACTTACTGTAGTTACCTCCGATTGAACCTGGGTTCACAAATATATATATATATATATCATCATCCGCTTTTCCCTGCTTACAAGGGTTGGACGGGTCCTATTTAGTACAGCATCTCTCCATTTGTCACGGTCCTTCGTCATCTCCTTGGTGAGTTTCAGCGATCTGAGGTCTGCTCGCACCACCTCCGCCCATGTTTTTCGTGGTCTACCTCTACTGTGTCTTCCCTCCATCTAAAAGTGGTCTTTGTTTTTTTGACTGAAAATACTCAACAACAGCAGTCTTTATTTAATAATTATTTGAAAATATTACCAACCTATCTTTACTTGTTTCTAAATATGTTCTAGACTCATTGTGGCAACCTTGTAATAATTCTCTATCTGTAAGGAGATAGATGATTTGGATAGGATAATTTGAAAGGATGTGAGAAATTTCCTAGTTTTCATATCTAAACTCTTCAGAACATTTAATTTCCAGATCGTTACATTGATATTGTAGTATAAGACTAGAATTGCTAATGTACTTATACCGATTATCATATTTCTGGCATTGAGTTTTTGTTTTTAAAATTAGACTTACTTTCCAGTAATCATTTTTCCAATTCTTTTCTTTTCTGTTTCTAATCAGTTTCATCTACTCTTTAGTAGTATTTATGGTTCTGTTCTTATTCACTGATTTTGCTATCTAAATCTAACTTTGTTGTTTGACTTTTAATTAATTTTCTCCTTCTTAGCTTTGGCACATTTTTCGAACCTTATACTCATTGTTGCATCACTGTTGAATCTATATATAATTCTGAGTAAATTATGCTAGTAATATTGTCTATTTTATATGGTTTCAAATTATACATTTCTTGTTATAAGTGGTTTGATTCAGAAGATTAGTTAGCAGTGTCAGAGATAGACAAAACAGTAGTAGGGATAGTGAGTCTCATTGAAAAGTTCCACTTCTTATAGGGATACAACTATTTTTATCTTCTCTTTATCTTGCAGTGTTATTGCTGTTTTGTATTTCTATATGGTGCTGTTTATATACTGCTTTATCATTGGGTCTGTTTTCTTTAAATACAGTGTCTTCAGTATCAAGGAGTATCTTCTTCTCATCCCATCCTCATAGCTGAGGGTTGGGGGTAATGGATTTATGGACCAGCCCTCTCCATCTTTTCCTGTCTCTTGCCATACATTCCGCCAAACCCCTTTCCTTAATATCATCTGTCCATCTCCTTTTCTGCTGTCCCCTGGTCCTTTTCCCCTGTATTTGTCTCTCAAGGATGTGGTTAGTCAAAGGAGTATCATATGCTGTTAACTCTTTTGGTACCTAACTAACTGGCCCCAAATCACTCCTGGTTCAACAATATGAAATGTTTGTTTTAAAGTATTTATGTTTATTTAAAAACATCTCATTGTAATTATCTGTAAGAATGTTTAAGTTATGTTCCAAACATTAGCTTAGTAACGTGAAAGTTTCATTAGAAATATGGTAACAAAGGAGTTAAAGCATTTTTGGTAATAAATCCATGCAATGCTTGAATTTTATTTCTGTTTTTGTTATTGTTGTAACTGTTCCATTTACCAATAAAAAAAAAAAGCATATGCTGCCATGGAATAAAATTTCCATTGTTGAGAGAGAACTATAGTGGAACTTTAGAATAATCAAAGAAGCAATATATAAAATAGTTGCTGGAAACCCAATCAGTAAGCTTTGTGCTGACATCAGCTTGATATTATGAAAATAATTGTATTACCAATATCAGTTGTTTACACCCATTCATGCTCTTTCTGATTCTTTGTTTGGATATTGTTATGCTCTAGATAAATATCCAGTTTGTTACAGAATTATAGATGTCAGAGTTTTCTACATTGTTGCTCTGATATTTTTAGTTTTGAAGATTAGCATTGATTCTCCCTCTTGGGAGTTGGATGTTGATTCCAATCCTTGTCATAATTCATTGCATGCGATTTCTATAACTTCATGTATGCTGCTATTGAAAGCAGAAGTCAAGGCCTCTATCAATCCAGTGAGCCTTATAGTTGCTTGAGATCTTGATTCTCTTGGTAAATCCCCAGATAGTTAGGCTGATCCATACTTGTGGTGTTACTGTATTTTCCCCCTCTCCTTTTTATCTATAATGCAGCATTATTTTTGTTGCATATTTTGGTTTCCGATCCTCTCTCAGTATGATTCAGTTTCCTTTTATTATTAGTCATGATTCTTTTTTCCATTAATGTCTTGGCAGAATTATTGGCTATCATTTCAAACATGTCATTCTGATGAAACAATTCCTCACATTTCCAGTATTGTATCCAACATGTCTTTATCAAGATCAGATGTTTCGTTTTTCTTTCATATCTTATTTTTTTCTCAACATTGACATTGTGTTTTCTTTACTTCTCATATTAAACTTCTTCCTTGTTATTTCATTGAGCAAGGATAGATCTTTTCTCATTTTGTTGATCTTATATTTTATATATTCTTTCCACTGTTGTGTTTTTCTTCTGTGAGGCTTCAGTAAAAGGTGATTTACTCTTGTAGGGTTGAACCCAGTTTCTCATTATACTACCATAAGTATTGAGCAAATTAGGTTATTCAATGTATTGATACTTGTATTTACTTCTGTGAAAAAAAATTATTGGAGGTTCTGATTGTATTTCGCTGTTATTTCCCAACGCTGTTTGTTTATGTGTAGCTTGGGAATTGATCCATGTTTATTGATTTTATTATGATCAGTTCTTTAGATTTTCCTGATTGTTGACTCTGCTTGATGTGGCTTTATTATTCTATTCACTGGGGTTGGGTGTATATTCTTTATTATGGGTGGGTTTTTGAATGGTTATTTTCATGGGGTCTTGTGTGATCAACACCTTCATTTTTATTCCTTATTTCCTCTTAGTATTTTTTGTTTCGATGATTATAGCCCCTTGTCCTTTTCATGTGTAATTGGGTCTATTGTGTTCTGTTCATTGTGGTGGTTTTATTTTCCATGCAGTTTTTCTTTTTGCTTTGTAACAGTTCATGTGTAGTTGTTGTATAGCTCTAGGTCGGTCTTGATTGAGTAGACATATGTTCAAAAGTGTTCCAGCTGTGACCACCCCATCTTATATATTATTTTCAGGAATAGTATACAAACACAAAGCTCTATTAGTCAATATATCTTGCTGTTTTAAAGTTGGTACATTGTGATGTTTGAGGTATATTTGACTGCTATTTCTAGCTGATCGAGCAACAACCTACAGGTTCCTACTTTGGTTTGTGATAGTTCATATGTTTCGTGTGTAGTAGGTTTAGTTGTGTTGCTTTCATTGGTTTGTGAGAAATCTTCTGTTTTTGTGTGTGCAGTTTTTTTTTTTTGATATCATATTTTTCAGTGTGCATGCTTAGTAGGAATACTATTTCTGTTGTATTATTTTTCCTATTCTTTCCCATAAACCTACATACATTTGCTAATGTATTTGAGTTTAGCTGTATTTCTACATCTTCATTTGTTCTTCTCCAGATTTTATGTTTTTTTTATGGAGCTAGTATATGTTGGGTTTAGTATAGTTCTGATGTATACTCTGATGTATACTTCTGATGTATACGGTGATGATGACTCATGACAGATATGTGTTTCTTTTTGAGTTTGTTTTTCCTACTCAGGTGGAAATAATATTTACAACCAGAGTTATGTTCAATTTGAATTTCCTCTTCTATTATCTCACATAGTGGTTTCTAACATAGACACAATATCAGAAAAAAAAATTGTGGGGGGGGGGGGATTTTATATCAGTGCCAATATTTGATTGGTAATTATTTATTGACCCCAGAAGGCTGAAAGGCAAATTTGACCTTGAAGGGATTTGAACCCAGAATGTAAAGTGACAGATAAGTATCACATGGTTTTATGTCTGATGGTGTAACGATTCTGTCAACCAATCACTCTTTGTCTCAACTTCAACAAAAAGTTAATGAATGAGCACAAAAGGTTATTTTGTGTGTGTGTGTCTGTATGTGTATCTTTGTGTTTTTGTGTATGTGTGTGTGCTTGTGCACGTGTGTGTTCGTTACCAGTAATTGAATGTATTTTGAACAATTACCTATTAGAGATGCCAATATCTCAAAGAAACCATGTGGTGCTGTGTAGTAACTATGTGAGTGAATATATCTATTTGCCTCCAACTCATGCCAGCATGGATGTAAAATGATGATAATGATGGTGATGCTTATTTTGTTCTGTTTTCCATGTGACTTATATTTTTTTTTTTTTTTTTCATTACTTGTAATTCACTTAATAAATAGTGCTGTGTGGTGAAAAATAATAGACTTTCCTGTTTGTTTCAATGAGTTTTCAGTTGTTTGATCAATTGAAGTAGCTACTCACTGAAATAATATGTATGTGGCTTAGTATTCCACAGATACTAGTATACCTTTAACCTAAACCTCAAGTAGATTCAGTATGGCACAGTATAGGAATTTATAGGTACAGTTCAGTGGGCTTCCACCTACTCTGTTCCACTCTCATGGCTTGACTTGACTTGAGGTTATGATAACAGATATATATACTCAAGATCCCGTGTAGTATGATTGAACATGGAGACTTCATAATTGCAAAGTAAACTTCTTAACCACACTGCTATGCTGGCACCCAATTAGTAACAACACACATTAGACAACACACCAGTAACTATACACATGTATTACACTGGTAGCTAAATACACTCATATGTACACAATCTGATGTTGTTACTATGTGTGCGTGGTTTGTTTTTGCTAATTTGTTTTTCCTAAACAGTGGAAAAAAAATGTTTACAAGTAAAACTATGTTCAATATGACCTCCATCCTCACCCATCCACACCTCATATTATCTTAGATAAATTGAAGAAATATTTGTCCCAATATCAATAAGTTAATGAATAAACAGACAAAAGGAAATTCTGTGTGTATGTGTACACACATGTGTGTGTGTGTGTGTGTGTTTTGTCAGTATTTGAATGCATTTTGTACTATTACCTATTAGAGATTCCAATATCTGAAAGAAACCATGTTTCGCTGTTTAGTAACTATGCAAGTGAATATGTTTATATGTCTTTTGTGCTTCATATTCTATGTAACTGATATTGTTTTTCATGAAACCCGTAATTCACTCAACAATAGATAGTGCTAGATAGTGTAATTAATATTGAAATATCTTGCTTAAAAAGCAACATTCTTTTGAAAAACAACATACTAGGATTTTGTAAGCTTTAGTAGTTATTAAGATACCACCAGAGCTAGCAATGCATCAGACAGACAAAACAAAAAGAGTATCACAGTGTTTTTGTGGTGAGATATGTTGCATAAGGAGACTGATGGCATTGATGCTACAATATGTTGTTGTTAGATATAATTCTGTTGTGTCGATGATGTATTTTGGTGCTGTTAGATAGCTAGCTGATTTTTCCTGCTCTCTATGTTGCATGGTGTGATGTGTGATTTCACTCAGCATGGTAACAGTCCCACCACCAGCATTTTCCCAAGGCAGGCCAGGCCAATATTTGCTGAGTCCTCCTTCACAAACCTCAACCAGGTCTTGACATGTCTATCTTGCCTCCTGTGTTCCCTTTCTGGCTGCCATTCGAGAGAGAGAGAGAGAGAGAGAGAGAGATGCTCATGGTTTTCTTCATAGGTATGTAGTAGTAATTGCTATTGTTGTTGATGTTTAGTCACTGGTATGCCCTGAGCAAACCTGTGATTTTCCCAGGATTGTGTAGCTAGGAATACATTACCTAACATGTTCTCTTTTTTAAAATGGTAGAGTGTTATTTGAGAGAGATTTGGCTGTTATTCCTAGCAGGTCAAGCAACCATACAAGTAGTTCAGACAGCTGTTGTTGATGGAGTAGATTAGCATTCTTGTATCTAAGTGGTCTCTTTAATTTCCTCTTGTCTTGTTTGATGGGTATGTAGATGAGATCAATGATGGTAATTGTGTGTGTATGTGTATAGGTAAGTTTGTGGCCGTAATTGTGTGCTCTTGACAGTATGGTGGCTATTGATGTTGTGGTTACTTTAGTGTCTATGTTGCTGCTTCTTTTATGTGTTTTATCTGATAGAGTGGAATTGATTGTAGCTGATAGCAGCTATGAATGGTTGCTCCTTACATATCTCGTTCTGCTGTATAACTAGATTACCCTTGAAACCCCCCCCCCATCCCACAGGTCCCCCTCACATACACATGCTTGTACATGTGTGTGTATGTGTGCAGAGTCTAAGACTATGTGAATTGTTCTGTTTACAATGGTTTATCCTTTTAGTCATTGAACTGTAGCCATGCTAGATGCCTGCTTTCAGTGATGTAGTCAATTACAGCCACTCCAGTACTTATTTTTATCAATCTCAGAGGATGAAAGGCAAAGTAAACTTGGGAGTCATTTGAACTGAGAATGTAAACTAGGTGTAACCAAATACTGCACAATGTTTCATACACTGCTCTACTGATTTTGCCATTAAACTGACAATATTGGTTTCTAATTATTTTCTGTTTGTTTTAGTTTGTTAAAAGAGAGCATTAACACGCAGGTAGAGTTTAGATTTTACTGGGACTGACATAGTTCATAATAAAGTTATTGTTAAAGTTGTTATTTTATATCGATGGTCCCATATAGTTGTTACTACAGCAACATTTCCATGCTGTAGGGATGCATGCCTTTACTGGCTAGAAGCTTTCGACTTAAGGTAAACTGCACATCTTCTTTCTCTCTGTAGTACCTGATTTAGCCTGAAGGAAAGTGTCTATATATTTCAATTTAAGGAGATTTTTCCTGTTATTTCTGATGTTATATAGTGTCTTGATCTTGTATAGCTTCAAGTCAGCACTGATTGACAAAACATGTGGTCAGAGGTTGTGTTCTAGTCACAACCATCAACCTTTTATTAAGTGGTAATGTTATTAAGACTACATTATGAAATGTGTTCTATTTTTGAACCAGTAGGGTGTGATTTACAGGGATTTTTGGCTACATACTGTTTCTAGTAGGCTGAATTACCATATGGTTTCACTCATTGGCTCATTTAATCCTAAGTCAGCTCTAATCCAGGAAACCCATGATCAAAATTGTTCCATCCCTGAAACATTCCTCATTCATTCAGGCATAGGCACTATATTGAGGATTACTTTTGCAAATGTTTTGTTATATTTTTTTCTAAGACAATAAGGTGTGATTTGAAAGAGATTTGGCTTCCTTTTCTGTCAGGTTGAACAACCACAAAGAATCTCTATAATTAGCTGGTCACAAGACTTGTAGAAAATGGAGAATGAAAACCAGATACAATCTTTTTTTTTGCCGTCAATAATAGACATTAAGAAAAGAACAGCCCCAGGCTCCATCCCCACCACACCTCTGCCATCACATGTGTTAAATGATAACTTAATATACAACAATGTAACTCGAGATTTTGAAAATTGCCTAAATGAGTGACAGGCTTTTTTTTTCTTTTTATAAAAAGTTCATAAAATATGATGTTCATCTCAGTATTTGTGGCCACTGTTAATGTTATTGTTAACATTGTTTTATGATATTCTTTAGAAGCTGGCATAATTGGTGGAGCATCAGATAGAATGCCTTGCAGTATTGTCCCAGCTCTTTGTGTTCTGAATTCAAATCCTGTTGAGGTTTTTGCTTTTATCTTTCTGTGTTTGATAAAGTAAAGTACCAGTAAAGTACTGGGATCGATTTCATAGACTTACTCCCTCCTCTAATGTTGAATCTAAAAAATCATATCTCTGTCTCTATAACTTGCATCATCCTGGCTGCTTGTTCACTCTCTAGATTCTGCCTTAACCCTTTAGCATTTACGTTACTCTATATTTACTATTATATTTTCACGGTAAAGGCTTTACTTCACATAATATTGAATCTTTGAGATTTTGATGTTATTTATTTTGAGAACGATACCTTAACATCAGTATGAGCGGCTGGTTACAGCCAGTTAGAACAGAAAGAGGTGAGAGGATTCTGGCTGGATATGGCTGGTTTAAATGCTAAAGAGTTAAACACTCTGTCCAGGCCCTGTTCAACTTTAGAGCATCAACTGCCTGGAAATCCTATGCTGTCTCCCTTATCTTCTTTGTAGATTTTCAAACTGAACATCATCTGCATTGCTTCTATCTGTCTCAGAGGTCCTGCAAATATAATAACCATTGTTCTTCTGCCATTGACCAACTTATATATGTGTAACACATATGCATGCATGTACGCATGTGCACACAGGTAGAATCAGGATAAGGCTCCTTTTGTAAAACCTTATCTCAACAAGTCCTGTACAAACCATGCCAACATGAAAAAGCAGACACGAGAATATTGAGCATGGTGATATAATGGGTTGAAATGAAAGTTCTGCCTGATTTTAACATATATTTTGCTAATCAAAATAGTGAGGGATGTGTAATAGTGTACACGAGTGACAAAGCATAAATGTACTGAGAGTAAAAATAGGCATAAGAGGGATCAAATGCAGTGTGCAAGAGAAAAGATAGCATTGGTATGGACATGTGATACATATGGAGGATGACAATGGCATAAAGAAGTGCAGGGTATTTAAAGTCGAAGAAACCTGTGGATGACCTAGGAAAATATGGGATGATGTGGTGAGGGCTGAACTTACAAAATCAGACCTCACGAAGGAGATGACATCAAGTTGATGGGAAATTTGTTGTGATGAGGATGACATGTGCATGAGGAGGATCAATGGTGTCGAAACTCTTATACTGACATTTAGGTCCCTCCTGCCAAAATACCTTCCCATTCACTTCTTTTTGATCCCCCCCCCCCCCATCTACCTTGATTTTAAATCCTTCTACATCCTTATTATCTAAATAATGATGTTACCCACACAACCCACAAAGATGTGTAGCTTGGCCCGGCATGTGCCCACCAATTCAATAGATCTACTTCCCCCTCAACCTGGCATCTGTTCATACTCTCTTACCCTCTTTTTCATTTCTTTCCCTGAATAATGGCTTTGACAGCAAGCTATTTATAGGTGCCAGTACTCCTACAGTTCCACTTACATCTTGCATTTACTCCACTCCCATCACTATCTTTCTGCCTGGATGGGGATGCAACAATGACCCTAGTGTTAATGCCAAAGTGGAATGCACCCAGTGTTCTCTGCAAGTGGTATGCTGGTACCACCATACAATGCACCCAGCTTACTTTGCACCCAGCCCATGATAAAATGCACTGTTAAGAGGTTGGCATTAGGAAGGGCATCCAGCTGTAGAAACCATGCCAGACAAGAATGTATAAGCTGAATATGATCATATATATATAAAATGTCAGATTTATCAAACTAAATTGATATCTCAGAATATGAAATGAAATAACTATGGTGAACTGAAAGAAAAAAACAATACATAAATAAATTATAACTAGAGATAAAATAATTTTTCTGCATTGAAAAACTCATAGTTCATCACTTTTCAATTCCCATGGTGATGAAAAAAAATTATTACGCAAAAAAGGACAGACAGACTAACAGGCATTTGTCTTTTATATAAAAAATACTTAACTTATATAAAGGTACCCATATACCTATATATATATAATATTGATAGATAAATATACACACAGGCACAATACCCAAACGTTTATAAGTGAATTAATAAGGTACAAATAGAGTTTTTTCTTTTTCTGTTCCTGTCTACTGAGATCTATTCTGGCAATTATCCAACCAACACACCATTACCACTATTACTACTAACATTACAAGAACTACTACTACTAGTAGGTATAGTAGTGGTGGTGATAAGTTATGACTTCTGTATGATAACTTGTCTTGCCATTTTACTCTCTCAAATTTTGACAATCACACTGTTGCGCCTTTGACACTTGTCATTATTAATCATATCTTCTTCTTCACCCAACTTCTTCTTCTTCTTCTTCTTCTTCTTCTTCTTCTTCTTCTTCTCCTCCTCCTCCTCCTCCTCCTCCTCATCCTCCTCCTCCTCCTCCTCCTCCTCTTTGCTTATCCCCACTTCCCTTCTCAGTCAATGTTTTTTTTTATAGTTTATTTTCTCTGACAGTCTTTATGTATATACAGTATATATGTATATAAAAATAAATGTATATGTTTGTGTGTATATGTGTCTGTGTATATATAGAGTTTTTTGCAACAATAAAACTTTTAAAGGATATCTCCAGTCCAACCTCCTGTTTTAAATAAATAAATATTTAACTCTGTTCTTTCATCAGCCATGGGATTCAACATCAATGATGGATGAATTGCAATATGTAGAGTGCTTTTCCTACTATTACATCATGGTTAACTAAATGGGATGACCCGTTCTATCCATTGGTGAACCACAAAACGTAAATGAATATGAATATATATATGTATGCTTAGAAAATCTCAAACGCAGGAAAATAGGTGTGAACACATCTTAGAAAATCAAGTAAAATACCCCTATAAACAGAAAAAGTGGTCAGCAGCTACTACAGAGAATCGAACTCTGTACCTCTCAAATTTCAGCTGAGCATTCTGTACCATTGAGCTAAATGATCCCTGATGACATTTATTGTTTTAAATAAAGCTAAATATCAGCTTTTCAATGAGCTAACATTTGTAAATAAACAATGGAGCACCGAGTAAGTTGAAATGCAGAGAATCTTGAATGCAAGAAAATAGCTGTGAGCACTGGTTAGAAAATTAAGTAAAATACTCCCACAGATGGAAAAAGTGGCCAGCAGCTGTTACAGAGAATCAAACTCTGTAGCTCTGGAGCAACAATGCTTGAATATAATATAAAAAGGTGGAAAATCAAAGAAAACAAGTAGTTTATCAGTTTAACAGAGAAATGTCAATGTTACATGCATTATGACACATATTGTGTCATGCTGACTCTCCCTGAAAATTATGGTAAGGGTATCTATAGAAACTGCATGATATCATGTAGATACATGTGAACCAAGGTATCACAATTATAGTTCATCTAAGCAAGATATTTAGATACTGGGAGTACACAACAACTCAACAGGTAGTCGGTGCTATGATTTTATGTCAATGTGAATTAAACAGATGGGCAGAGCGGACCTCATATATACCACATAAAGAAAATATAGAGTATTTTAAAATGACCTTCCAACATCTAGATGTTTCAGTGACTATTCACCATGTTAGTTGTTGTTGAGCTAAAGACTGTTGCTTGTTTAGCTACATCATATATAGCAGTTATTGATACCATGAGTGGTTGGTGTATAAATCAAATAGGAACAAAGGAATAAAAACATCACTTTGTACATATTAACTAGAAAGAATAAATATCAACTTTGCTTCTCATCCTTTTGAAGTAAATAAAAAGTATCAGTCTAGTACTGGTGTCAATTCTTCTTTTATATCTCTTTCTTACTTCCTCTCTTACTTTCTATCCTTCTCTGGAAGAAATCTGCTGTGTTCAGAGACAGGCTCTGCCAGGCTTAAAATGCCCAAGAAATGCTGTATGCTACAATGGTGCCTCTATGACACCCCAATAACTCCATTGGGAGTTACTGAACCATACTATACCAATAAATGTCTTTGAGAAGTATTAAAAAATACCTCCACTGGGTGAATATAAGTTGGGATGCTTAAATACATGCTACAAATTATATAATAGAGGGACACTCATGGACTTAGCTAGAACTATCTTAATTCAGCTAGGTGAAATATTTAAATACTGAAAATGAACAATGCCACAATAGGTAGTTGGTGTTATGACTTTATGGATGCAGCATGGTCAAATGGTTAAGAAGTTTACTTCATATGGTCCCAGGTTCGATCCCACCACATGACTGGTTGGGCAAATGTCATTTACCATAACCTTGGGTTGATCCAAGCCTTGTGAGTGGATCAACCCAACATGGACTGTACCTGTAATTCAAAGGATCAGCCATGTCACAATGTTGCATTGAATTACACTAAAAGTTACATTAAAGGTACACATGTCTGTGGAATGCTCAGTTACTTATGCATTAATTCATAAGCATGCTGTTCTATTTCCACAATGCCCATTTTGATGCTAATCCATACTTTATTTTAAATTTGGTATATATATATGGATATGGGGAGGGTCATATTGTTGTAATATTATTGCCAGAAATAATAACGGATACACTCACTGTTTGGTTGGTTTTCGCTTCTGTATCTTTATATCTCCATAGTTAATTCATTTGGCCATCAATGTTTATCATTGACTGACCAACGGTTAAAAATACAGATATAAATGTATATATATAGTCTAACAAAATTCTTTCATTGCACATCTGCAACATCATCAGTGGTACTATTATGTTCCTCCTGTTGTATTGTATGTCTACGCCATTTTTATTTTATCTGTTTATTTATTTATTTTTGTCTTCGTCTCTGCGCATGTGTGTGTGTATAGTGTTTGGTGTGTGTGTTCACGTTTGGGTGACTGTGTTGTGGTTATTGTATTCTATCTTAGTTTATTAGTGTGTTTATATGTGTTTGTTGTTATTGTGCTTGTGTATATATTTATTTATTTATTTATTTATATTTCTCTTAAGTCAGTATTGTTTGTTTGGGTGTTGTTGTTATTCCATTCATTTTTTTCTGTTTAGCTTTGGCTTTCTAAGCTCTATTTCGCTTGCTTCTCTGATTTGCCTACCTGTTGGGTCATTTCTATGTTTAGATATTATTTTAATTTCTATGTTGTCTATGTTACCACCGTGTTGTTGTCTGGCATGTTCGTATAGTACTGAACCATTTTTTTGTCGTTTTAATTCCCCCCAGTGTTGGTCTATTCTTTCTCCTATGCTTTGAGCTGTCTCACCTATGTTTCTGCAAGTACCCTCTGTACATCTTATGCTATAGACTACATTTCTAGTTTTACAGTTTATCTGGGGGTTTACTTTACATATAACACATTTCTTATTAGTAGAGCTAAGTGAGAAATTAGGAATAAGAGGGATCAGATGCTGTTTACTTGAGAGAAGACTACGTTGGTATGGTCACGTGATGTGCATGAAAGATGACAGCTGTATAAAAAAGTGCAGGGCGATCAAAATTGATGGTAGTTATGGAGTAGGTAGACCAAGAAAAACCTGGGACGATCTGATAAATTCCCCTTACACACTTGCACCTCTCTAAGACAATGTCAGTGGACTGAGATCTTTGGCGCTACGCAGTAATACATAAGACCCGCCTTGCCTATGTACAAAGCGAAACCTACAGTCAGTAGGCACCTCTTAACCAAATATACACCCCAATCCACTACCCCTACCCTATCCTCCCACTCCCACCAACACCACCCTCTCTCTGTAAAGTTGGTACCACAACATCCAGTCCAAATAAATGAGATAATGAGATCGAGATCGTGTAGGTGTCACAAGAAAAAACACACAGTCTGCACTGTAATGTGGCCGTGTAAGTAACACGGTAAAAAGTTCCCAGTTCCACACTGTAAATGTGGTTGGTGTTAGGAAGGGCATCCAGCCATAGAAAACCAGCCAGATAGTCCTATATGAGCGACACACGGTCACCCGACCAACCTTGCCTCAAGTGGGACAACTCCCGTCTAACCCATGCTAGTGTGGAAAATGGACGTTAAACGAAGATGATGATGATGATGATGAAAGTGGGTTTTCTTAAAAGGGTATGTTTTGCTGATCAGGGATTTCATGGTAGTTCCTGGCTTTTCTACCACTTGAATCTTTAAGTGGGTCTTTCTCAGGGCCTTTCTACATTGGTTAGCTAATTTCCCTCCAAGGGTAGCATCCATGAACATGACACTCTGGTATCTCTGGTTGTCATACCATGAGGTGGCTTTCCCTATCTTATGTTTAGTCCTATCTAAGCAATTCCATGATTTTCTCCTGTATAATGGGCAAATTCCTTTCATGTCCAGTTCTATGAGGGTCTTATACTTCTCCGTGGCTCCTTTGTATACTGTGATTCTGTCTCTTTGGTTGTAGCCAGAGAACTGCATGCAGTTGATGAAGTGTTGGATGTGTCTTTCCATTTCTGTTGGGTTGTACATGCGGGACACATTCTTCATCACTCGTACCAAGTCTGTGATCAGAATATTAAACTTAGCACTATTGGACATTGCTGAGTTTTTGAGTATCAGGTATTTGGAGGCCATGGGTTTAGCATAGTGTGAGTGGAGAATTTGGGCCCTCTCGTCTATAGTGTTAATCCAGAGTTCTGTGTCTAATACAGGTAGTCTATTTTTAGGGTGTTTGGAAGGGTAGTCAATAGTTACAGTTATACTCTGGTGTATGGAGTTAGCTATCTGCTGGATGCTTTCCATTGTGCTATATTCTAAATCATGTTTGTTAGTGCTCTCTTGTGGAGGTGTCCTTATTACTATATTAATATCATCTACATAACGAGAGTATATGATGAGGTTTATGGAGCTCTCTCTCTTCAAGGAGATCTTTGAGTCTCCTTTCCCACCATACCATAAAAAGGTTGGCAACATCACGATTTCATATAAAAAACCTTGCAAAACAAATATATATATATATATATATATATATATATATATATATATATACATGAGAAGAAATTGAAGTGAAGTATCTGTCTTATGTAGGCTAATACCATGCTCCAAACGAATTTGTTGAGCAAATTGTAAACAACGAGATTGAAATCACTTGATATCTATCTAAACCCTTATTATATATATATATATATATATATATATATATATATATATATAAGGGTGTTAATCGATATCTATCTATCTATCTATCTATATATATATGATAAAATAGGAATCTAGATTGATATCATGAGGGTTGCATAGAAGCCAACTCAATTATTTCAACCTCGTCCATAACTGCTCAATGAAAACAGGTTGGAAGAAATCTTTAGCAGAGCAAACTCTTAAACGATAAATATCATGGAGCATCAATGCATGAATATAATATAACAAATCAGAAAAACAAAGACAACAAGAAATTCAATATATATGAGCGAGACACAGTCACCTGACCAATCTTGCCTCAAGTGGGACAAACTCGTCCAACTCATGCTAGTGTGGAAGATGGACATTAATCAATGATGATGATGATGATGATGATGATGATATATATATATATATATATAAATCAGGATGGATTTAGTTAAAAACTGGTTAGACCATTACTCACCAGAGTACTGAATAGTTGGAGTAGTAGAGTATGGTGTTATGAACGAGTCAGGACCCCAGATGTCTGGAACTAGCTGTTGAAATGGCAAGAGCTCAGCCGTCGGGGTCCTGACTCATTCATATATATATATATATATCATCATCATCATCGTTTAACGTCTATCTTCCACGCTAGCATGGTTTAGACGGGAGTTGTCCCACTTGAAGAAAGATTGGTCGGGTGACCGTGTCTCGCTCGTATAAGACTAACTGACAGGTTTTACGGCTGGATGCCCTTCCTAACACCAACCACATTTTCAGTGTGGACTGGGAGCTCTTTACCGTGTCTCCTACACTATATATATATACATTACTAATGTTTGTCTGCTACACTGCAGGATGTATTGTTTATGGGGGACTTAATGACATACACATGTATACACACTCCATATATATGACAAATTCCATTGATACTGGGACTATAGTAGAAGTGGAATTGAACCTGAAAGTATGAGGTTCTGATACAAACTTCATACATATGTGAGTGTTTGTCTGGATTGGTGTGTTTGTAAGATAGAAAAAGAAGGAAGGAGAAAGCATTTCTTGAAAGAATATTTTTTTCTTCCTTCCATTCTTTCTTCTTCTCTCACAACCTTTCATCTACATCCACTACTATTCCTTTTCCATTTTTCCTCTCGTCTCTTTCACTCTGCTCTATTTGTATCTCCATTACTTCTTCCTTGCTTTCATTTACTTTCTTTCCCTCCACACATCACCTCATTCTTTCATATTTTATTTTCCTCTCCCTCTTTCTCTTTTTGTCTCTCTTTTGTTTCATTGTTTCTTCCTGCTTCTTCTACCCCCATATCCTTTTCTCTTCTCTTTTACATAATTTTCTTCCTTATCTTCCTTTTCTTCTAATTTCTTTCAATTTCTTCTTTCTTCCATCCTTTCAGCGTTCACTCAATATCTTTTTCTAGCACCACTATCTTTACTCATTTCTTTCTTTTATTTTTTCTCTTTTCTTTCTTTCTTCCTTCTCTTCTGTCTATCCATCCACCTGTGTTTTCTCTCCACCAACAGTCGTAATATATATATATATGTCTGTGTATGAGTGTGTAATCCCCCTCTCTCTCTATATATATATGTACTTATACTTTCTATATATTTCTCTCTCTCATCCTCTTCATCATCTTCCCCATCTATCTCCTCTTCTTTTCATCACCTCCCTCTCCTCTTCTTCACCACCTCTTGCAGAGATGCATTATCAGATTAAATCTAAAAACTGTGTTGTCATTTATCTATTAACAAAAAAAATGGAATAATATATATATATATATATATGAAAGATGATAAAAAATATGACAGAAGATAGCAAAAAAAAAAATGCGAGCAAATACTAAACAAAAATACAAACAATCAAAAGAGATAGAACCTTACATTTCCTTCCCTTCAGCCTCCTTTACCACCTCTCCCTTTACTCTTCCAGGGCTATGAATTTCAACACATTTCAGTTCTATAGGATAGTGTTCAGTTATGGTGGTGATAATGTTGGTGCTGGTGGTATTGTTAGTGGTTATGATGTGATTGTAGTTGTGATGATAGTGGTTATGATGATGATGATGATGATGGGGATGATAGGAGTGGTAGTGGGTCTGTTGATAGTAGGGGATGTTGTTTCTGATTGGTATATGGAATTGTTTTGTGACTGATGTGTTTATGAAAGTAAACATTTAAAAAATATTTTTTGAGAGAGAGAGGGGATTGCTGTGGAGAATAGGCAAGTGATATATATATATATATTATGTTGGTGCCACAACATCCAGGCCGAAACAAATGAGATCGTGTAGGTGTAACGACAAAAAACACACAGTCCACGCTGTAATGTGGCCGTGTAGGCAACACGGTAAAAACCTCCCAGCCCCACACTGTAAATGTGGTTGGTGTTAGGAAGGGCATCCAGCTGTAGAAAACCCGCCAGACAGTCCACGCTGTAATGTGGCTGTGTAGGCAACACGGTAAAGACCTCCCAGCCCCACACTGTAAATGTGGTTGGTGTTAGGAAGGGCATCCAGCTGTAGAAAACCCGCCAGACAGTCCTATGCGAGCAAGACAATCACTCTTGCCTCAAGTGGGAAAATCCCCGTCCAAACCCATGCAAGCGTGGAACACGGACGTTAAACGTTGATGATGATGATATATATATCATCATCATCATCATCATTTTACGTCTGCTTTTCCCTGCTTGCAAGGGTAGGACGGGAACTGATTCTGGCTTGATTTCTACAGCCCTTCCTAACACCACCCTCATTTACAGTGAGTGCTGGGTGCTTTTTTTCCGTGGCGCCTACATGTCCACTTTACAGTGTGGGCTGAGTGCTTTTTTGCTGTGACACCTCCACAACCACTTTGTAGTGGAATGATAGGGACCCCAGTCCCTATCATCTCATTTCTACAGCTGAGTAAACTGGAGCAATATGAAATAAAGTGTCTTGCTCAAGGAAACAACACATCATCCGGTCTGAGAATTGAACTCACAACCTTTCGATTGCAAGACCAATGCTCTAACCACTAAGCCATGTGCCTCCATATATACACACACACTCGCGCACACACACACACATATACATGTGCACATGTATATATATGTATAACCACTTATATGAGTGTGTGTATATATGTATATATAACATCAGTTGAGTGTCCATAACAGGAAGTCCACTCTGTAGTAAGCCTTCAAGACCAGGTTTTTGGTCTAAGGATGGGGCAATGTAATATCTCTTGACTGCTATTGCTTTCTATTGCAGTAACCCATCTGTTGTGGTTTGTTTACCACCTCTCCTGCATACCACCAGTTTAAGGAGCCCTAAAATAGTCAGTGCCACAGTTCCCTCTCTTCTGACAAAGTCATAAAGAAGTAAACAAAAAAAAAGCCCAAAACAAATATAAAACACATGGTTGTAATGTTGTTGTTGTTATTTAACCTGATGCCCGAAAATCTATGATCAAAAGCAATGTAATTGGGATTATCTATGCTTTTTAGGGGAATGTAAGGTTTACATTATTTAATGTACCCTTTCCTTATTTCAAATGGTAGTGTCTGATTTGAGTGTCTGATTTGAGGAGATGTTAAACCTTTCAGGACTGAATTCATGAAATTATTGGAATTGTTATTTCCCTGAATAAATATTCACCAAATTTATAATTCTTTTGAAATTCGAGGGTCAGCTGAAAAGTTCACAGGCTGACCAAAATACTCTCATGGAATGTGACCAAATGAGGTTTATTTTTCAATATAACCCCCCTTGTGGTCAACACACATCTTCTATCAGAGTTGCAGTGCTTCAATACCATTGGTGAAGAAGTTTTCATCCTGTTGGTAAAAAATGTCATCAACAGCAGATACAATGTCATCATCACTGCAATTCTGGCTCCCAACCAAGTGTTTTTTTCAGGTTGGGGAACAGATGATAATCAGATAGGGATAAATAAGGAGAATAGAGAGGGTGATCAACTAGTTCAAAGCCACTGTCATGCACAGCAGCCATTGTAACCAAGGACTTATGTGCTGGAGCATTGTCCTGATGAAGCAAGTCCCCTTTCATCAATTTTCCTGGGTATTTGGTTTTGATAGCCTTTCATATCTGCCTCAGTAAGTTAGCATTGTACTCTCCATTAACGGTATGGCCCTTTTGAAGATAGTCAATAAAATGCCTTTTGCATCCCCAAAATTTTAGCCATCATCTTCCCTTCAAATGGAATGACCTTGGCCTTCTTTGGAGTAGGTGAGGAAGGGTGTTTCCACTGCATCGTTTGTCTCTTTGTCTCAAGCTCAAAGTGATGAACCCAAGACTCATCCTAGGTTAGGAAACATTCAAAGAATCCTGCTGGATCTGCCTCAAACAATGTCAGATTTGTCCATGATGTGATCAGCTTGGTGTACTTTTGATCAGGTGTCAGAAGATGTGGCACCCACTGAGCAGGAACCTTCATTATGCCTAGTTCATTGTGCAGAATATTTTCAACCCTCTTACAGGATATTCTAATAGCATTGGCTATTTGATTTATAGTCAGTTGCTGTCATCCATCACCATGTAGTGAACACAATCAGTGTTTTCCTTGGTGGTGACAGCTGCAGGACATCTAGACTTTGGGTCATCTTCAAGACTCTCCCTTTCCCTCCTAAATTCAGTTGTCCACTTTTGCACTGTTGATAAAGCTGGAATGTCATCTAATGTAGCAACTATATCAGCATGGATGCCCCTGGGATGCTAAATCCTTTTTCTGCAGGTATTTGATAACACTATAATGCTAAATGTTGTCCATTTTTAAAGAAGATGCTACTAGTTACTTTTGAAGTCTTTTTTGAACAGTCAGATGTCAGTTTACCTGGAAAGAAACAATGCAGTTATTAATAAGAAGAGTTGAAATTAATGCATGCAAGATTTCACAGCTCTAGTATCACTCATTTCTAGTCAGCCTATGAACTTTTCAGCCCATATTATATCTAATATATCCTTTCCTTATTTCAGACAGTAGTGTCTCAGGACAGAATTCATGAAATTATTTACCAAATATATAATTCCTTTGAAATGCCATATAAATTGAGAAATTATATATAAATGCATAATTAAGTAATAAAATAAGAGTATTGAACTTTCTTGAATGGACAAAATAAAGCAATTTCGAAGGAGAGTTATTAATACAACCCTCTTGTTTAAGTATAAGGTAACAAATGCCAGTTGCTTCATTGTTACCACTCATAAAAAGATGATGCTATAGCTGTATGAGCTATAAATGTCATAACTTTTAGCAATATATATTTCCAACTAGGTTTTTAGGTTATACTCATGGAATATATATATGCCATCAGTCTTGAGAGGGTTAATGTGCTGAATGATTGGCCACATATAAGGTCATCAACTCAAACCTTGTTACCACAGCTTTTCTGCTGTTCTCAAAACCTTACATGCGCTAGTTTACCTGACTAATAAAGTTCCATTGAGTGGTTATGATGGTTGTGGTGCTGGCAGTGAGGATGATGATGGTGCATTCAATTGTGTTGTGGTCTAATGGGTTTTTAAAAATAGAAATAGAAATTTATCTCAATAAAATTCATAAAACAAGATGAGTTAGCATGCTGTGAGGTGAGAAGAGGTCAGTTCTGATGTTTTTGGCAGAAGCCTTCATTGAACATATTTTATAAACCATTTTGTTTTGTTGATGTGACACATAGTTGTCTTTCCCTCATAAATTTATGTTCCTTCTAAGAGAGATAAACAAAGAAGAAAATTTTAGAAACACAAAAATTTAACTGGAAGCTTAAGTTCAAGCCAAGCTATTGTAATCAATTATCACTCATTCCTTTCCCTAAGTATGTAAATTAACTTCTGAGAAATTAATTCTTAATTTCTCGAAATTATCCCCCTTGCTTTGAAAGTTGTTAGCAATTTTTTCTTTCTTCACTAACAAGAGTTTCAATTAATTAAAACATTGATTACATATGACTGTATGTGCCTGGTTTTTAGAATAGGTACACTTTTTCCCTGCATGTGGTAAGAGGTGACTAAAAGGGTTGGCCCGAAGAAGGGCATCTGACTGTAGCACATTGTCCAATCCATTCCAAGATGGAAAGTGGACATGGCATTGATAATGACAATCAGAACATCACTCATTAACTTACTTTTAGTGCTTGGTCAAGTTTGTCGGAATGACGAAACAGATTTTACTTTAAGTTTACAGTTGATTAGTTTTTTTTGTTTAACCACAGGTTAACTCTGTACTACATTGACAAGAAGGGAAGAGCGAGTGAAAGAGAAAGAATATGCGTATGTGTGTGTGTGTGTATGTATATATATATATATATATATATATATATATATATATATATATATATATATATATATATATATATATATATATATGTAGGAGGTGAGTTTTATTGTAGTACAATAAAGCAATGCAGTATATGTATGTATGTATATATGTATGTATGTATATATGTATCATCATCATCATCGTTTAATATCTATCTTCCACGTTAGCATGGGTTAGATGGGAATTGTCCACTTGAGGCAAGATTGATCGGGTGACTGTGTCTCGCTTGCATAGAACTGTATCTGGCAGGTTTTCTACGGCTGGATGCCCTTCCTAACACCAACCACATTTACAGTGTGGACTGGGAGCCTTTTTACAGTGTTACCTACACGACCACATTACAGCGTGGACTGTGTGTTTTTTATTGTGACACCTACACGACCTTGTGACAGCCCACACTGTAAAGTGGTCATGTAAAAGGCACGGTAAAAAGCACTCAGCACACACTGTAAATGTGTTTGGTGCTAGGAAGGGGATCCAGCCATAGAAAACCAGTCAGAAACAGTGTTATATGAGTGAGACATGGTCACCCGACCCAACTTGCCTTTAAATGGGACAAACCCGTTTAACCCATGCTAGTGTGGAAGATGGACGTTAAACGATGATGATGATGATATAGAAAGTGAGAGAGAGAGAAGTGAGATGTGATAAAGAAATTAAAAAAGTTGTAAACATGTTATTTAGACTAAGAACATACCTATCATTAAAGGATTCCAACCATCATCAATCTGTCTTTTATTTAGGTAGTTTATATCAGACATTATCCAATTATCTTTCCTTAAAAAAAAAATTGTTTTTACAACTGGTATGTTTTCTTAATGCCAACTACACTACAAAGTGTACTGAGTGCGTTTTATTATGATAGCAGCACTAGAGAAGTTGTCTTGTCTTTGGCTCAACTAAAGAGTCTTCACTTCCTTTATTTTTAATTCAGTAGGTTGTAATTGGAGGAAGAGGGCTATGATTTCTACTAAGCTGAGAGACCTTGTAGAGGCAACATCTTTAAGCTGTAAATAAAGAGTTTATGGAAAAAAAATGTTGAACAGATGGCTATGAGTTTATAGTTAAATACCATACTCAGTTATTTTACTTCACCAGCAAGACTAAGGACATTGAGCACCCTAGCACTGCAATGAAGTAGTGCTGGTGCCACAACTGAAGAACCCAGTCTACCCCGTAAGATGGTAGTGCTGGTGCCATGATGAAAAGCAGCCAGTCAACCCAATAAGGTGGTAGTGCTGGAGTCATAATAAAATGCTTGCTGTACACACTGTAAAGTATTTGGTATTTGAAAGGGCATTCAGCCATAGAAACTATGCTCCCAGTACATGTTATAAAATGATTTGTGTTAGGAAGGACATTCAGTTGTAGAAATCAAGCCAAAACAAAGCATACAAGCAGGAGCTAGTCACCAGAGCAGTTTGGCCTCTGCATGTGCCAGTCACGTCTAACTCATGCAAGCATGGAAAATAGATGTTAAATGATGATGATAATGATATTGATGATTAGAGCAGATACAATTTTTCACTGATGGGAATTGTATGCCTGATGCATATTAGATTCTTTTCTTTCATTGCTGGGCTCAGATACCCCATGGGCATCCTCATAATATAAATGAATAATAAATAGATAATAGAAAACAAAAGAAAAGTTAAGAAGTAAACTAGTAAAATGACTACCATACCATCTCTGCCCGTGGTCTTCCTCTACTGTGTCTTCTTTCCACTGGGATTACTTGGCACTTCACCCAGCGGTCATCGTCAATGTGCATCACATGGCCATACCAACGTAGTCTTCTCTCCTGCTCATTACAGCTTATTCCTCTTATAAACAGTTTCTCTCTCATCTTGTCCATGCTTGGTCGTTCACAAGCATTGTCATTGCACATCCATCAAAGCATGCTTGCTTCATTTCTCTCCATCCTTCACATATCCTCTGCAATTGCTGCCCACGTCTCACTACCATGCAGCAGTGTACATCACACACAGGCATCATACAGCTGACCTTTTGTTCGTAGGGAGAAATTCTTTGTTGTCAATGAAGGAAGCAGCTCCTTAAACTTCTTCCATCCTGTCCTTATAAAATGGGTTACTATTTTGACGATTTTCACCAATTTCAAATTCTATATAAAGTGCTAAAATATGTGGAGTGATTATTTTACAATGAAACACTGTTTTTCTAAAATTACTATATTGTCATGAGTGTTATTTATACATTCCTTTGAAAACACCCAACATATCTTTATAATTTGAACATTTTAATATATTGATATCTCCTGCACATACATTCACATGCACATGTGCCGAATATTTTTCTCTGTGACTTAATTATACTCTTTCTTTCAATCTTACTTTTGACTTGTATTTTCTTGCCCAGCCTCTCCTTATACCATGTTCTCTTAGTCAATTTCTTTCTTTCCCTATCCATTATGTCCCCTTAGTGTTTTTAATGATCTTCATAATGGTTAAATAAGCAATAAAAAATATCTTAAACCTAAAATATATCTCTATGGAATAAAACGGTAGACTAATAATATATTAAATTTTAATGATTTTCAAGTAATAATCTGGCTGATATGAAATATTTTCCCCAGTATACATGGTAATAAAAAAAAATTAAACAGTGTACTATTGAACTAATGAAGAAAAATATTCATTTTTCAAAATTACGCCAGTGTTGAATGTTGAAATTTTTAGTTAACTTAGTGAGGGACATGCTGGCATGAGACATGTGTAATTGTAACTATCTACGTGAGGCTTTAATACTTGTGTGACATTAAATTGTTTTCATGTTTTTTAAGGCATGCATTTCATTTGATGTGCATCATCATCATCATCATCATCAACGTTTAATGTCCGTGTTCCACGCTTGCATGGGTTTGGACGGGGGGTTTTCCCACTTGAGGCAAGAGTGATTGTCTTGCTCGCATAGGACTGTCTGGCAGGTTTTCTACAGTTGGATGCCCTTCCTAACACCAACCACATTTACAGTGTGGGTCTGGGAGGTTTTTACCGTGTTGCCTACACGGCCACATTACAGCGTGGACTGTGTGTTTTTTTGTCGTGACACCTACACGATCTCATTTGTTTCGGCCTGGATGGTGTGGCACCAACACAACTTTACATAGAAGGGGGCGGTGTGGATGGGGTGGTGGGGCGGGGGTGTATTTTGTTAGAGATGCCTACTGACTGTAGTAGGTTTTACTATGTATTTAGGTAAGGCGGGTCTTCTCTATTACTGAGTACCGCCAACGGTCTCGGTCCAGTGACATTGTCTTGGAGAGGTGTAAGTGTGTGAGGTCGGAGTTTATCAGCTCGTCCCAGGTTTTTCTAGGTCTGCATAGTAAATAAAAATCTGTTACATTCAGGAGATGGCATTATTATTATCTGCTAGTAGCTGGAAGTAAACAAAAATTTGAGAAACTTGTCGAAACTTTATAAAATGGATGAAATGGTAAAAATTCATTATGTAATGTAGTTGTGAAACAAACTCTACTCAAAACGACACTTTTAAGTAGAAAAATATTAAAACTATAAATATATTCTCCACTTATGAGAACTTCAAAACAGTGCCATCTAAACACTGTTAATTAGCTGCTTATGCTTATACATGGGGTTTGGATTTTTGCCCATATCACAGACATAAGATAGATGGGGGAAGGCAGATTGGCTTATATTTCTCATTATCAAACTGGATTTTGTAGCATAGCTTTAACAAAAGTTGTTACATAAAATTATGATGGAAGATATTTGAATAACTATAAACACTTTAGATTACTATAAACAGTTTTGTATTGTAAAGCCAAGGGTGGTTTCAGGCAGTTTGGTATCAAAAGAGTTAATACTTTAAGAAACTGTGATAGGCTCCAGTACTCTGTGACACCTGATCTTGGCAATGGTAAATAAAAAAAATTGAAAAAAAATATTTCTATAAATTTTTTATTTTCATTTTAAATAAATTTACTTTCAATTCTATGCAAATTTCCTTGAGGGGATGTCGAAATATTTATCTATATTCGTTAAAAAATGATATGTTAAAATCATTTTCTCAAATAAATACTTGTTTTTATATTTTATTGAAATATTAATCCAAAGTAAATCAAACTGACAGATATTTTTGCCCTGACTGACTTTAACATTGCTTTTTATTCTATAGTACTGTCCTTTCAACTTTTATCATACATATTTTACTCTAGAATTTCAAATCAGTAATTTTCAATTTCTGCTTTTTCTTTCCTCCCCATAGTGTTTATATATATATATATATATATATATATATATATATATATTATGATATATATATATATATATTATGATATCTATATATATATATATATATATACATATATATATTATAATATATATATATATATATATATTATAATATATATATATATATTAATTTATATACATATATATATTAAATCATATAACATATATATGTATATGAATTATAATATATATATATATATATCATCATCATCGTTTAACGTCCATCTTTCATGCTTGCATGGGTTTGGACGGGAGTTTTCCCACTTGAGGCAAGATTTGTTGTTCTGCTCGTATAGGACTGTCTGGCGGGTTTTCTACGGCTGGATGCCCTTCCTAACACCAACCACGTTTACAGTGTGGACTGGGAGGTTTTTACCGTGTTACCTACATGCCACATTACAGCGTGGACTGTGTGTTTTTTTTGTCGTGAGACCTACACGACCTCATTTGTTTCGGACTGGATGTTGTGGTACCAACATAACTTCACATTGAAGGGGGTGGTGTGGATGGGGTGGGGGTAGTGGGACAGGGGTGTATTTTTGTTAGAAGTGCCTACTGACTGTAGGTTTCGCTTTGTACTTAGGCAAGGCGGGTCTTCTGTATTACTGTGTAGCGCCAAAGATCTCGGTCCAGTGACATTGTCTTGGAGAGGTGTAAGTGTGTGAGGTCGGAATTTATCAAGTCGTCCCAGGTTTTTCTGGGTCTGCCTACTCCGTGGCTACCGTCTATTTTTATACAGCTGTCATCTTTCATGCGCATCACGTGACCGTACCAACATAGTCTTCTCTTGAGTAAACAACATCTGATCCCTCTTATTCCTAATTTCTCACTTAGTTCGTTTATGCTTTGCCGTTCATGTATATTACTGTTAGACATCCAGCGGAGCATGCAAGCTTCGTTCCTCTCCAGTCTGCGTATATCCTCTGCACACAATGCCCAGTTCTCACTGCCATGTAACATTGCTGTTCGTATGCAGGCATCATTTTTCATTTTTAGAGAGAACCCTTTAGCGGCCAATAGTGGTATAAGCTCTCTGAACTTTTTCCATCCCGTTCTGACTCTGGCTACTGTACTTTCAGAGCACCCTCCTCCACTGCTGATTTTGTCACCCAGGTAACGGAAGGTGTCCACTATTTCTATAGAACCATCTGTGCAATGGAATGAGCTAGTATTCTGTGGGCACTTGCTGCTACTTATTGCACCAGAGGACCGGCCACATATAAAATCTATATTCTTAGTTAGCTTACCTGTGATCCCACTACATCTTTTATGCACCCATACTTTGTATTTGGGACTTAAAATGGAGTTTCTGCCTACTCCTTTCCTTCACACTGAGCATGGCCATTTCCCAGATGGGACTGGTGCCCTATTTTCCTTCCTACAAACTAGAACTTTAGTCTTAGACAAGTTAACTTTAAGGCCTTTTGATTCTAGGCCATGCTTCCATATTTGGAATTTCTTCTCTAGTTCAGCCATTGATTCAGCTATGAGCGTTAGATCATCTGCATATAGGAGTTCCCATGGGCAGCCGGTCTTGAACTCCTCTGTTATAGCCTGAAGGGCAATAATAAATAGTAGGGGGCTAAGAACGGAGCCCTGATGAACACCAACTTTTACGCTAAACTCTTCACTATATTCGTTGTTAATTCTAACCTTGCTGACTGTTTCTTTATACATGGCTTGTATAGCTCTCACAAGCCATTCATCAACACCTAGTTTTCTAAGAGCCCACCAGATAATGGAGTGGGGGACTCTGTCAAAGGCTTTCTCCAAGTCAACAAAAGCTAAGTATAGGGGTTTTCTTTTAGCTAGGTACTTCTCCTGTAGTTGTCGTCAATGAAAAGAGCGTCTGTGGTACTTTTACCTGACACAAACCCGAACTGCATTTCATCTAGATCAATTCGTTCTCTGATTAGTTGCGCTATTACTTTTTCTGTGACCTTCATGACCTGGTCGATTAATTTAATGCCTCTATAGTTACCCCTATCTAGAGCATCTCCTTTACCCTTGTAGCAGTTAATGATGATGCTGCTACGCCAGTCCTTCGGAACGGCCCCATTCTGTATGACTTGGTTTACTATTCGGGTGACCATAGTGTGTCCCACCGTTCCAGATGCTTTCAGCATTTCAGCAACTATTTCTGAAGGCCCAGCCGCCTTACCCGTCTTCATATCTTTGATTGCCTTACTTATTATACTACCTTCAACTAGCACTGCTGGTCCCTCTATTGGATCGATGTGGGGGAGACTGTCTTTCTCCCATTTATTCTCCTCATTTAGTAGCCTTTTGTAGTGACACTTCCAAGCTACCTTCTCATCAGCGTCAGTGATGGCAAGTACACCATCATCATTAAGGACACACTTCTCCCCAACAATATCACGGTTTTCCTTGACACATTGCCTAGCAATCCTGAACACCTCACGTTTTGGAGCCTTCCTTATTTCTAGTACCAAACCCATAGCCTCCATGGATTCCGTCATAGCCGTCACAACGTTGTCCAATGTGACCATTTAGGTCGCCAGCAATAATTATGTAGTCACTGTCGGTTATTTGGGAGGTAGTGAGCATCAATGTCTCATAGAATCTGTCTTTTATAGCGCTAGGCAGTCCGGATTGGGGTGCATACGCAGATATTACTGTCACAGTAGTTCTATTTAGGACAAGTCTTATTTTAATTATTCTGTCGTTCACTCTATTTACGTCTATTATCTTATCTACCCATTTTTCTGCTAACATGATTCCTACCCGACCCAGCCCATTGTCATTTCCCACCCAGAAAAGCTTATAGCATCGTTTTTTACCCACAATGAATCTAGCAGACCTACCCCTCCACCTGGTCTCTTGGATACAGCAAACATCAACCTCCTTACGTTCAAGCATTTCTACAACCTCGTTAGAGCGACCTTTTAAGGTGCCTACATTCATGGTACCAACTCTGAAGTTTTGGATTACGTTTGGTGGGTGGGAATGGTGGGGAGGGGTGATGGAGGATGGGGTTGGGGTTATGTTGGCCATCCGCGGCCAAAACAAAGAGGAGGAGTCCTTGCCTTTTCGTCCGGCAGCATGAGGTGAATTTGTCTTTATATTTGGCATTGTCACTGAGTGTCCAGATTTTTCAGACTCTCCAGAATTCCTTAGTCCATCCATCATATTGAAAAGCAACCAGGAGAAGTGATAGCATAGGCCGTTGACTTATGATTGGTCCAAATAATAATGGTTCGAGAGTGGGGGGCGGGTGGGAGAGGTATGGGGTAGTTAGCGAGAGGGTTTAAATAAAATCTTCGAATTTTGGGCATAATTGGACAAGCATATAACAGTAATACGCGAATAACGGGATTTTAAAATGCAAGAAGATTATTTAGAACAACCAGACAGAATTATAGAATAGCATCGAGAAAGAGCAAAAGATTGGATTCTGGGCGATGATACGGATATATGAATGAATGGACCGAGAGGCTGGAGAGACAAGAAAAAATGTCATTTTACATTACATTTCGCAGGAGAGCGAGCAGGTCTGACCATTAATAAGCCTTGACAAATTCTGAGATTCGTACCTCGTAACAGGTTTATTTATATTTGGTGAGAGAAGGGAGTGATTGAAAGGGTGAACCAGCAGGCGCGTATACGATATGGGGGGGGGGGGGGGTTAAAGATTAAGAGGGACAAGGAGGCCATTTTATAAATCCTTGAATTTTCGGCCAAAATTAAACAAACGAGATTGTTATTTTAGAAAAACAAATGGGGCATTTTACGAGAGGGTTTAAATAAAATCTTCGAATTTTGGGCATAATTGGACAAGCATATAACAGTAATAAGCAAATAATGGGATTTTAAAATACAAGAAGATTATTTAGAACAACCAGACAGAATTATAGAATAGCATTGAGAAAGAGCAAAAGATTGGATTCTGGGCGATGATACGGATATATGAATGAATGGACCGAGAGGCTGGAGAGACAAGAAAAAATGGCATTTTACATTACATTTCGCAGGAGAGCGAGCAGGTCTGACCATTAATAAGCGTTGACAAATTCTGATATATATATATATATATATATTATATATATATATATATATAGTATGTATGTATACGTACATACATATATGTATACAGACGTACAGTAGCATGTATATATATATATATGTGGCCATGTAGGCAACACGGTAAAAACCACCCAGACCCACACTGTAAATATGGTTGGTGTTAGGAAGGGCATCCAACTGTAGAAAACCTGCCAGACAGTCCTATGCGAGCAAGACAATCACTCTTGCCTCAAGTGGGACTACCCCCGTCCAAACCCATGCAAGCGTGGAACACGGACGTTAAACGTTGATGATGATGATGATATATATACATACAGGCACACATATATATATGTACGTATCAGTTTAGTGAATATTTATTATAACATTCGCTTTGTTCGTTTGTAAACAAACGGACAGCCTGATTTATGCCGTACGGTGTTAAGGCATACCACGTCACCTTTTTGTTCAACACTGACACAGGAACGATGTACTAGTTTCAAGCTTGTTAGCTATCGTCAGCACCGTATACCCTTCTGCCAGATGGTTGAACATTCAAAAGTATATACTTTCCTTATGAAAATTAACGGCTGAGCAGCCTAATTTGCATATCGAGTGAGTTCAGTCGGCCAGGCGCACCGAAAACGATAAGTTGGAATAGAATGAAACGAAATTTCATTTCTCACTCTTAGTACGGCACATACTTAAATGTAAGTATGTATGTATACGTACATACATATATGTATACAGACGTACAGTAGCATGTATATATATATATATATATACATATATATACATACAGGCACACATATATATATGTACGTATCAGTTTAGCGAATATTTATTATAACATTCGCTTTGTTCGTTTGTAAACAAACGGACAGCCTGATTTATGCCGTATGGTGTTAAGGCATACCACGTCACCTTTTTGTTCAACACTGACACAGGAACGATGTACTAGTTTCAAGCTTGTTAGCTATCGTCAGCACCGTATACCCTTCTGCCAGATGGTTGAACGTTCGAAAGTATATACTTTCCTTATGAAAATTAACGGCTGAGCAGCCTAATTTGCATATCGAGTGAGTTCAGTCGGCCAGGCGCACCGAAAACGATAAGTTGGAATAGAATGAAACGAAATTTCATTTCTCACTCTTAGTACGGCACTTACTTAAATGTAAGTATGTATGTATACGTACATACATATATGTATACAGACGTACAGTAGCATGTATATATATATATATACATATATATACATACAGGCACACATATATATATGTACGTATCAGTTTAGCGAATATTTATTATAACATTCGCTTTGTTCGTTTGTAAACAAACGGACAGCCTGATTTATGCCGTACGGTGTTAAGGCAACCACGTCACCTTTAAGTAAGTGCCGTACTAAGAGTGAGAAATGAAATTTCGTTTCATTCTATTCCAGCTTATATATATATATATATATATATATATATATATATATTATAATTTATATACATATATATATATATATATATATATATATATATATTATAATATATATATATACATCATCATCATCATCATCATCGTTTAACGTCCATTTTCCATGCTAGCATGGGTCTGGACGGGAATTGTCCCACTTGAGGCAAGATTGGTTGTCTTGCTCTGGTGGGTTTTCTACGGCTGGATGCCCTTCCTAACACCAACCACGTTTACAGTGTGGACTGGGAGGTTTTAACACGGTCACATTATATATATATATATATATCATCATCATCATCATCATCATCATCATTTTACGTCCGCTTTTCCCTGCTTGCAAGGGTGGGACGGACATTGATTCTGGCTTGATTTCTACAGCTGGATGCCCTTCCTAACACCAACCTCATTTACAGTGAGTGCTGGGTGCTTTTTTGCCGTGGCACCTCCACGACCACTTTGCAGATATTTATATATATATATATATATATATATATATATATATATATACTCTTCTTGAAGTTCTTGAAGAGATAAGATACACTTGACTCTGAAAGGCTAAAATGAATCACTAGAGCTGCTTAACCACGTTCCAGCCATCCATCCATACAAATCTTTCAGGTATCCCTCTATTTCCCCAATTGCAAATGTTCTGCTCACAATTATTGCTGTATTTATCACTTCGCTAGCTTCCACAACACATTTATTTTTTTACCCTCATTTTCTCTACCATGCTGCCTCTCTATCTGTCTTTTTTGCCATCAGACTTGGCTACCTTCCTCACAATTTCCCTCCCACCCACCCCCTCACACCACCATAGCCTATTCGACTAATCAAACCTCAGCATGCCCTCCCCCACTACCAACCCCAACAAACCCTGCCATTTCTACTACTACCTAACTCTCTCCTCCCCCGTCCCAGCCCAACACACCCTGCCATTATTACCACCACCACTGTTCTTCTAGCCCTGAATTTTCCTACCGTTATGTATGGATGAGCTGAGAATAAATTGGAGCAACTCTGAATTAATAGATGAAAATGAATATGAATCCGCGAGCTACCAAGCACCCATGTGAAGCTCCAATTCAGAGACAGGAAGCACACACACACCCCTGAAAAAAATCAACCCTTCCCTACGAATGTCGACAAATGCCCAAAACTCCGAGTTGGTACCATCAATGTAAGCACAATGAAAGGAAGAGCAGGAGAAATTGTAGAGATGCTAGAGCGAAAGGAAATTGATGTATGCTGTGTGCAAGAGACTAGATGGAGAAGAGAGTCTGCTAGAGTTCTTGTAGGAAAAAGTCAGTGCTACAAATTTTTCTGGGTGGGAAATGACGATGGGATGGGTGGTGTAGGTATACTACTAGCTGACAAGTGGGTAGATAAAGTAATCTCAGTGTACAGGGTAAATGCAAGAATCATTAAACTCAGACTAGTCCTGAATAAAACAATTACCACAATAATATCAGCTTACGCACCCCAATCGGGGTTGCCAGACGAACTTAAGGATAGGTTTTACGAGTCCCTAATGCACACTACTGCTCTAACAAACGACAATGACTTCCTAATCATCGCAGGAGATTTTAACGGACACGTAGGAAAACACTGTGACGGCTTCAATAGAGTCCATGGAGGCCATGGGGTTGGCACAAGAAATGAAGAAGGAATCAGACTTCTAGAATTCTGCAACGCCAATGACATGTTGATATGTAACACAAACTTCAAAAAACCTGACAACCACCTGATCACTTATAGATCAGGGGAGCATTCTAGTCAGATAGATTTTATCCTCATCAGAGGACATGACAGATGGACAGTCGTAAACACAAAAGCCTTCCCTAGTGAGGAATGTACCTCCCAACATAGCTTAGTTGTCAGCGACTTCACGGTCAGAACTAGACGAACCTGGAAACAGAGGCCAACCTGGAGAAGAAAGATCTGGAAGCTGAAAAACCCCTCAGCCAGTAACAGATTTAAAGATATTTTACTCAACGCCTACGACAGTAAAGAAGAACAGATAGAGACATTCAATGTAGAAGAGCACTGGGAGTTCTTAAAAAATAACTTACTAGAGGCGATGGATGAGATCTGTGGCTGGAGTAAGACCACAAGCAGGAGGAGAGTGACTTGGTGGTGGAACAATAAGGTAGACGAGGCAGTTAAGGCCAAGAGACAGGCATGGAAAGAATGGAAGAACGGGGGAAGAAGGGTACATTACATAGAGACCAAGAGGGAAGCTAGGCGTCAAGTATACTTAGCTAGGAGGGAAGCAGAGGATAGAAAATTCAAGCATGTTTTGCAACGTGAGGACAAGAAACAGGAGGTGTTCAAGATTGCGAGGCAGTGTGTCAGAGCGAATTGTGATGTCATTGGAGAGAAGTGTATCCGGAATGATAAAGGTGAACTTGCCCTCACAAGTGTTGAGAAGAAAGATGCATGGAAGAGCCATTATGATAGATTACTAAATGAGGAGAATGCATGGGAAGAAGAGACCCTACCCAAGTAGACCCTATAAAGGGGCCAGCAGTACAAGTCAGCAGCAGTGTAGTAAGTAAAGCAATCAAAGATATGAAGATGGGGAAGGCAACCGGTCCATCGGGTATAGCTGCCGAGATGCTGAAGGCATCTGGGTCTGTAGGTCACACTATAACCACACGTATTGTTAACCAGGTAATACTAGAAGGTGTCATACCAAAAGATTGGTGCAGTAGCATCATTGTCAACTGCTACAAAGGTAAAAGTGATGCACTAGATAGAGGAAACTATAGAGGTATAAAGCTGATGGACCAGGTCATGAAAGTAACAGAAAGAGTTATAGCACAGTTGATTAGGGACCGGGTGGAACTAGATGAGATGCAACTTGGGTTTGTACCAGGAAGAGGCACCACTGATGCCCTCTTCCTTGTGAGGTAGTTACAGGAAAAGTACCTAGCTAAAAGTAAGCCACTCTACCTGGCATTCTTCGATCTCGAGAAAGCCTTTGACAGAGTTCCACGTGCTATAATCTGGTGGGCTCTTAGAAAACTAGGAGTAGATGAATGGTTTGTGAAAGCTGTACAAGCTATGTATAGGGGGAGCAGTCAGCAAAGTTAGAATTAGCAATGAGTATAGCGAGGAATTTAGCATACAGGTTGGTGTCCACCAGGGCTCTGTTCTTAGCCCTCTCCTGTTCATCATAGTCCTGCAGGCAATAACGGAGGAATTTAAGACCGGATGCCCACGGGAACTCCTGTATGCTGATGACCTCGCACTTATAGCTGAATCTATGGAAGAACTAGAGAAGAAATTCCAAACTTGGAAGCAGGGACTAGAAAGAAAGAGTCTCAAAGTCAACATGACAAAGACTAAGGTCCTTGTAAGTAGACGAGAAAACAGAACCCAGATCCCCTCAGGGAAATGGCCTTGTTCAGTATGTAGGAAAGGTGTAGGTAGGAACTCCATTCTCTGCCCCAAATGCAAATAATGGGTACACAAGAGATGTAGCGGGATCTCAGGAAGCATAATTAAGAATGTAGGCTTCACATGTAGAAGCTGTGCTGGGACAGCAAGCAGCAAACAGCCACAGGAAACAAGTACCACCAATCTCTGGGAGGGCTCTGTAGAAACAGTAGACAGCTTCTTCCTAGGTAACCGAATTAGCAGCAGAGGTGGGTGTTCAGAAAGTACAATAACTAGGGTAAGAACGGGATGGAAGAAGTTCAGGGAGCTACTGCCACTGCTAGCTGCAAAAGACTTCTCCCTCAAAATGAAAGGCAGACTGTATGATGCGTGTATCTGAACAGCAATGTTACATGGTAGTGAGACCTGCGCGCTGAAGGTGGAAGACTTATGTAGATTAGAAAGAAACGAAGCCTGCATGCTCCGATGGATGTGTAATAGTAATATATGCGAACGGCCAAACCTTAAATGAATTGAGAAAGAGACTGAGCATAAGAGGAATCAAATGCTGTGTGCAGGAGAGGCAGTTGCGTTGGTATGGACATGTGATGCGTATGAAGGATGACAGCTGCATAAAAAGGTGCAGAGCACTAGAAGTCAATGGAAACCGCGGAGTGGGGAGACCCAAGAAGACCTGGGATGAGGTGATAAAAGCCGACCTTACCCAATTACACCTCTCAAAGCGATGATACACGACCGTGACCTCTGGCGTCACGCAGTAATACAGAGTACCCGACCTCCCATGGGTACAAGCTGAAGCATATAAACAATATGCCCCCACACCCTCTCACTGCAAAGTGGTCGTGGAGGTGCCACGGCAAAAAGCACCCAGCCCACACTGTAAAGTGGATGTGTAGGCGCCACGGAAAAAAGCACCCAGCACTCACTGTAAATGAGGTTGGTGTTAGGAAGGGCATCCAGCTGTAGAAATCAAGCCAAAATCAGTTCCTGTATGAGCAAGGCATGGTCAGCCGACCAGACACTGCCCACAACCCGTCTAACCCATGCTAGCATGGAAGAACGGACGTAAAACGGTGATGATGATGATGATGATGATGATATATATATATATATATATATATATATATATTATAATTTATATACATATATATGTTATATGATATATTGATTTTCTCTTCCAGTAATTTTTATTTATTATAAAGCAAATGAATACAATCTACAAGTATTTCTAAACTGTACCTATTATTTTATATCCATTTTTGATGCTGGCATAGTTGATGTAGTAAACCCCAAAAAGTTTTATTAAAATTACACTCTTAGAAAAGAGATCTAAATAAGATTGGACCAAGGAAGCAATGTTTTCATTGGTCTTTCCATTGATGTTTCCCACTTAACTCTGGTAAAACATATTTATTCAAAACTGATAATTCACTTTTTTTGAGCAATCACCCTTGTTTATTGTTTACAGATTTAAACACTCCCAGAAGGAGATTTTTGTCTTCCAATTGTATTTTTAATCTCAGATAATCAATGTTTTGCAACTCATTATATGACATAGTGAAACTAATCTTTATGGAGGTCATATTCCAGCATAGCTTAAACAAGGTTTTTGATAAAATAAATAGCTTTGTATCTTTGTTCTAAGCAGGTTGATATCAAAAGGGTTAAACAAGGCATAAACAAGGCATATGATAGTATTTTGTACATGAGGCATATGGATAACTAAGCAAGTAAATTGCATACTGGTCCTTATTTCACTATTCCAGAGAAATGAAAGACAGAATTGATGCCACCAGCATTTGTAATTATGATGTAGAGGGTCATTGTTGGTAGTTTTTTTTATGTCCAACATTTCCTGCTAGCATGGGTTGGATGAGATGGTTTGATACAATCCAGATGCTTTTCATGACACCAACCCTTTTTGTCATCTTGTAGAACCCACAGTGATACTGCGTACCTATTCTAAAAACTGGGATGTACATGAGATGTTTAAACTTGATGCTATAAGATATTTAGTTCAGTGTTTTACTGCTACTAAGATATTGATTTATCATCATCATCATTATTTAATATCTGCTTTTCCGTGTTGGCAATGGTTGGACAGGTCATTACAGACTTAAGTCAGTATTTAATTGGAGCGACATTCCCTCTGGACTGGTCAGAGGCCTGTCTGGCTCAGATATGTTTCAGTTTTACATGTTTTCTACAGTTGGATACCCTTCCTAATACCAACAAATCATAGCTACATAATTATTAGGATAAGTTTATATTTGATTACAGACCAAGTTAGTACTTATTTGGAACTGTATTCCTTCTGGACTGTCAGAGGAATGTCTGGTTTAGATACATTTCTGTTATGTATTGAACTTGTATTGAGTGCTATCTAACAAGTACTGTGTAATTGTTTAATTATTTAACAACAGCCAATCATATCACAATCACATGTTTCAAGCATGCTCATGTTTTTTGCCTATATATTATGGAAACCTATAAAGACCTAAAAAATAAATTTTCACAGGACGTGGGCAACCCCTGCCACAAACCCATCAACCGCGTCCTGTTAAAATGTTTCCCCACCCCACCCAACACCCCAACCAGCACCCAAATGGAGATTGAACAACCCGATCTCCAGGAAACGAAAAGGTAAGTGCACCTTTCATCCTTTTTCTCCAACTTTTCTTCACCAACATGGCTAGTTTACGAGTTGGAACCGTGAATGTGTGTGGCCTAGGGATACCCTGGAAACAGGGCCAACTTTTAAACGACCTTAGGTCACACAGTATGGATGTGATAGCCATCACCGAGTCCAGGATCCACAACAGGCAGCAACTAACCCCCATCTTCGACGACTTTGAGATCTACGCATCTCTCTGTCAGCCAGGAGGTGGAGGTGGAGTGGCTGTCATGTTTCGGAAGAACGTGGACGTCGGAGTACAGCAAGTACACTTGGATCCGGAGGATAGACTGGTAGTCCTAGACGTGAACAGTATCGGAAGTGGAGCCTTCAGACTGGTGGCCGTTTATGCCCCGACCGGGCAATCGCAATCACAGCCAGACTTCTTTAAGCATCTAGAGTCTTTTCTGGGAACGTCTCGCTCCTTACTTTTAGTGGGGGACTGGAATGGTATCCTAGATGCACGATGGGACTATGTGGGAGCATGTTCCAGTAGAGCGGGGTGCAACAGCCTCAAAACTTTAATCGGCCAATTCCAACTGGCCGATAGGTATCGACTGGATTTCCCGACTGCACCACAATGGACGTGGGCAAACCGCAGTGGGACATCTAGATCGTATTTAGATAGGTTCTTCATTAGAGAAAGGGACAAGGAGATGTTAAGCTGTCCACGAATGCACATGGTTGCCTATTCAGATCACAAGTTAGTCGTCTGCTTAGTCAACCGTGATAGAATATATAGACAGGGTCCCGGATACTGGAAGCTGAACGTGTCGTTGCCGGCACGTAAAGCTTACAGTGAATGGATAAGTAGACTAGTCAAGCAACAGTTAACGGGAGCCATCGTCAACAATAGATGGTGGTACTCTCTCAAGAAAGCAATTAGAATAGAATCAATAGGGTATAACAGAGAGTTAGCCTTAGAGAAAAACAGAATAGAAAGAGAACTAGTAGCCAAGGTAGAGGAGGCACTTAGAAGTGGCAACGCGGCTAGAGTGTTAGCATCGAGAACGGCACTGGACCAGTTCTTCGATGCGAAACACGAAGGCTGCGTGGTCAGAAGCAAAACACGTGCTCTAGGAAACGAAGGAGCGAAAGCTGTCAGCTGGGCCCGAGTGGTGGAGGCAAAAAGTGGCAACAAGTCCACGATTCAGTCTTTGAAAGACCAAAACGGATGCGTGCTACTTTACCCCAAGCAAATGTGCGCGGCCTTTCAGCGGCACTTTGCACGACTGTTTGAGCAGAACGATGGTGAGCTGAACGGGGCAATGGACTTTAGTTCATACCTCAACGGCCTGCCGCGTCTCTCGAACACAGACGCTGAGTTCTGCGAAAGACCGATCACAGACACTGAGATACGGGACGCTCTGGGCCGCTGCGGGAAACGCAAGTCACCCGGTCTAGATGGTCTACCCTACGAATTTTACATAGGCATGCCGGACTTGTTCTCTGGCGTCCTCGAAGCCGTCTACTGCAATTGGCAGCAGAACGGGAGAATTCCCAGTTCTGCAGGCAAGGGCATAGTAACGCTGATCAGGAAAGATGAAAACAAGGGGGACGAAATTAACAACTTCAGGCCCATAACTCTGCTCAACACAGAGTTAAAGATTTTGGCCAAGGTGCTAGC
>OZ024740.1:371301589-371319089 GCA_964016885.1 Eledone cirrhosa
CTGAACAAATAAATGATCTTTGACTTGTCACTGAAAATGTAGGGCCTGGTTGTCCTCTTACCAATAATTTCTGCTTAAGCTGTATTGGAAATAGTTGCTTATTTAATTGCAGTTGAGTGGTTCGTTGGTAACTTGGTGTGGTTAGTTAGTTCATTATTTGTTAATGGTGCACCACTGGCTGGTTTGCTAGCTGGCTGCTGGTCGGCTGGTTGGTTGGTTATTTTATCGCCTGTCTCTTGTAGTACTATAATTGGTGTCTTGGCTATTGATTTTTTTTTGGTTCTTCTGCTTTCTTCTAACTAGCCTCTTAGATTCTGTTGGGAATATTCTGTCTAGCTCTTGCACTTCACTGGCCATAGTTGTTGTTGCAGCTGCTACTGTTGTTGGTGCTGGTTTTCTTGTAGTGTTGGTGGTGGTGTGATAATTGTCTTCTTTGGTACTATGTCTGTTGTTGTTTTTGTGTGTTTGACTGTGCTGCTTTATAGTAATTGGTGTTTAGTAGTAATGGTTCTTCTGTGTTGCCATTGTTATTGTTTTTGTTGTATATTCTTCACTGGTACTGTCCCTGTTGTATGTCCTTATTTGGTAATGTGTAATTTTGCACTAGTTGTTGTTGCTGTGGTGGTGATGGTGTTGTTTGATTTCCTGGTACTATTGTGGTTGTTTTCTAGTATTGATGCTGCTATAGCAGCTGCTGCTGTTATGTATATTTTCATTAGTATTATTGTTGTATATTCTTTTCTTGTATTATTGTTGTGTATGTCTCTCTGGTGTTGCTATTATTACTGTGATTTAGAGCTTCAGACAAAATGCTTTGCAGTATTTGTTCCAGCTTTTACCTTCTAAGTTCAAATCCCACTGAGGTCAACTTTACCTTTCATTATCCTTCTGGGATTGCTAAAATAAAATACCAGTAAAGAACTGAAGTTGGTTTATTTGCCTTCCATCTCCCCCAAATTGCCAGACTTGTGCCTGAATTACAAACCATTATTATTGTTTAATCCCAAGTCTGTGATGGAGAAGACCATTGTTGAAAGGAATTCAAGCCATGAACATCCCATCTTATTTTCAGTCCCAGTGTAGTTTGGACAACATTATCCAAAGTGCGTTTTAAAAAAGATGTTTTGGTGTGGTATGAGGGAGATTTAGCTGCTATTTTTAGCAGGTTGAGCAACAATGTAGAGTCGCTGTTCTTTAGTCACAAGTATATGCTCAAAAACAAGCTACAGAATGGAAACTATGGTACAGAATGTAAACCAGTGTACATACTGGAAACAAGGGTACACACTAAGACGACTAAGGCTACACACAACTATATATATTCTATATAGTTTATTACTGTAGTTGATTGGTTTGCAGTATTGATTTTAACGCTTTCATTACCATATTTCTAATAAAAAGATACTGTATATCATTTTTTAATCATTTTGAAAATTAAGAATTTGAAGGGATTTAATGATATGTTCTTATTATTCTCAAAATAACTCAATAAAGGTTTTTATCTAAATATAAACACTTTAAAGCAAAGTTTTGTATTATAGAACTGGGGATGGTTTCCAATGGCTTGTATCAATAGGGTTAAAAGGGTTAATTCATCTTACAGGTAAAAAGTTTCTCTTTGATAGTCCTCTTCTTATCCAGGGTAAGGTATATCTATCATCTATTCAACTCTATTGTAGCAAGAACTGAGTGTCACTCCTATTGATCTTGATCAAGAAAGTCTTAGCTTTTCAGATACTATATATGTTGGCAGCAGAATTATAATATTTTTGTGTGAGATCTTCTGTTTGATGTTTTTACTCAAGAGAATTAGTGATATAAATCGAGTGTATGTTGTGACTGTCAGCTTTTGAAACTGAACTGAAAGTTTAACTTACTAGGTTCTGATATCTTTCTTTACAGTGTCCGTCATGCTTATCTGTAGCGCTTATGATAGTTGAGTGGAGGACATATTGGACTACTTACTCATAGATCATGAGTTCAAACCTGCTGTTAGTTATATTTCTGGGTAGAACACTTTATATATTCTACATTGCTCTTGTTTGTCTAGCTGTTGGAGAATTGCTGATATCTATAGAGTTCATCTAGGAATGTTGAATATCAATCCAGAGTTCATTAGTCATCTTGGTCTAGTTTGCCATTAGCTCTGGCCTATGAAATTCTGATTATAGACATGTGATGGCAGATATGTGTGGAACAGCCCATTATAGTTAAATTCATCAGACACAATCTATCCATTGCCAAGTAGACATATTCCTTGGTAATAAGGGATCATTACACCATTTTTATTTGGCATTCAGAGCATAGATATGTTACCTGACAACTAACTGAGAGATTGTCATTTCATATTCAGTCACAGGTGTTGCATTTATCCATGGGTAAATAACTTAGTTCTCAGTTTCCTAACTCCACTTGACTCATAAGTTGTTTAGCCTCAGGTGAATCTAATATCCCAGCTGTGAATCCAATCCCACCACCTCTGCCACACAATATCAGAAATGCAGTGAGCCAATAATTGGCTCATAGGAAACATGTAACCAATTATTTTTTGTATATCATCATCAACATCATCATTACCATCATCATCATACTCATCATTTTTATGTTGACTTTTCCATGTGGGCATGAATTAGACTGGACTTTTCGAGGCAATGTTTTACAGCTTGATACTGTTCCTGATACTAGCCCTTCTAGTCATGTTTTATGACAAACAGAGATATGGTGAACCTATTCTAAACTGGATACACAAGGTATGAATACACATGGTATATATCTAGGACTATATTATTTAATGTGTCTATACTTTTTTGAGACAGTGGTGTGCCTAATCTCCAATTCTTGTGGAATCTTTCCAATTTATCTCTTCGTCTGGTTTCTTGTCATCCTCTCTTTCCTTTGTGGTCTTTCCAAATACAGTCTGTCAGCTTTTTCATCCAACTTTATTTGAAGGGTTTTATGAACTGAATAATGCTATTATGTTTTGTGTGTTTGGGGATTCATTTTGTTGTTTTATAGCCTTTTTACATTATTTCAAACATAATGCATTCATGAGCATGTTGAGCTGTTCTTAGATTAATTATTAGTTCTTTTGTCAGGTTCCATGTTTCTACAACATAAAAGTTATTGAAATGATGCATTGGTTGTAAACTCATCTTAAAAGGCTTAGGAGCATTTTACTTATAAAAATACAACATGTTTTCCCAAAGGCTTGTCAACTGAAGATAATTTACTGTTTCTTGGATGTGTTGTTATAATTTGACTGTTTAAGATATTTTTTATGCTTTGACATCAGGAATTTCCTTTATTAGTTTGTTGAAGATTGTTATTTTTATTCTTGTCATGTTAATTCCTAGTCCTACTGTTTTGATTTTTGTATTCAGTTGTTCGAACATAGTTTGATGCTTGGTAAGATCTCCTCATATGACACCCTTAACTTTGGATCAAAAATATGTAAGAAATTTGCCTTTGGTTTTAATTTCCATTTTGTTTTTCTCCTAGAACAGTTTTAGAAACATGTATTTTTAAACAGGCACTGAATAGTTTATAGGAAATAGAATTTTTTTTCCTTTATGCCCATTTTGGAGGGTGGGAATTTATCAGCGTCACTGTTGGAGATGAACGATGTAGCATGATTGTAGATGTATATTAAAATATTGATGTATGCTGGCTTATGGTTGTCATCACTGCAGGTATTTCTACAAAGACACTTTTTGGTAGACGACAAAGACAGTGCTGTGTGGAGTGATATATTCTGTTGATTTTTAGTTTAGTTGTTTCATGGCATGTAAATGGACAGTGGTGGAAAAAATCACCTCAAAATCCTACTTGTTCATGTGGCTGGTTGTCACCAATATTTTCACAATTCTGTGCATGGTGATCTTTATAAATAGCTTATAAACTGATAGTTTCTTAGGTATTTTCTGCCCTGCCTTTTATTCAGTAGGATGAATGATTATTGCATTATGCCAACTTGTGGGAGATTTTGATTTGCTGAAGGCAAGCAGTGCAGAGTTTGACAATATAGCTTCTCCAGTATATTTTAAGACATTGGGTTGACTAGTTCTAGAGCTTTACTTCTGTTTAATGGTTTGATTGTGTGTTCCACTTCATATGGGGGAATGGGAGTCATTGGACAGAATAACTTCTGGTATTTGTTCCTTCTCTCTGCACCCAGAGTTAAAATTCTACTGAAATTAACTTTATCTTTTATGCATGTGGGATTGAGACTGCTTATACAGATGTGATGTTTGTTTATGTCCCGTGGCTCAGCAGCTTGACATGCAAAGATCATTAGCATCCAACCATAGGATATTTTCTGAAAAGTCTAAGCCAACCCATGCTAGCATGAAAAATCAGACCTAAAATGATTATAATGATGATAATGATTATGTGCATGTGTATAATACATGTACATAATAAACGGAAATAGATATTTGTTGATTTTAACAAGGAGTATTCCATTTGTTCAATCAACTGTACTGCTTACTTTTTGAATTATATTGTAAGTCACTGAGTATTCCACAGACACTTGTATCTTTAATGCATCGTTGATACTCATATATAAGCCGAGAAATATGTCACCAAAAATTTGATGGTAAAATGGAAGGATGGGGGTTCCCCCTTATATTTGAGGTCAATATTTTTCTGATTTTCACCAACTTCAAATTATATGTAAATGAGGTGCTAAAATAATTTTGCTTTGAAGGTGAATATTACAATGGTTTCACTTTGGAGGTGAATATTACAATGGTTTCACTTTGGAGGTGAATATTACAACAGTTTCACTTTGGAGGTGAATATTACACCAGTTTCAGTATGGAAGTGAAATTTCAATTGTTTTTCATACATTTTGAAAGAGTATGGCTTTCAAAACAGTCAGAAATTGGTAAAAAAATCATTACATATTAAAATTTGATAAATATATTCTCTACTCATGAAAATTTCAAAATTGGGCCATCCAAACATAATGTATTGATTAGATACCTTGGCTTATAAATGGGGTTTGAATTTTTGCTCATTTCTCAGACATAAAATAGAGGGTCGGTTTAGATTTAATTACATATGGTCATTTTGAGGCAGAATCAATATGACACTAAGTGTGCAGCAAGGCTGACCTGAATTACAGGTACAGTCCATTTGGTGGGAAGTGAACTTGAGCTTATGGCAAAAGACACATGTCCAAGATGCCACTGGTATAATCACACTTGAACCCTCATGATTTCTAAGTGAACATTTAAAAAACCCAGCCATGCCTGGATCCTATATATGTATATAACACATACTCTCAAATGTGCGCACACACACAGATGTGTGTGTGTAATTATATAAAATATATATATATGTGTATATGTGTGTGAGTATGTATATGTGAAGGCTGGAAAGAAATGAAGCGAACATTCTCCAATGGATGTGCAATATTGTGTATGAATGATGAAGCACAAAAGAGAAAAACTATGTACAAGAGGAATCAGATGTAGTGTGCAGAGGAAATGGAAAAGGGCTGGAATGAGTGAAGGGATGCTGTGCCAATCTAACCCATGTAAAGATAGAAAAGTAGATGTAAAAAGGTGATGATGATAGAGTTTGATAGATAGATAAAGAGAGAGAGAAATAAATAAATAAATAAATTTATATATAAATTGCTCTTACCCATGGATATTTCTACCAAACTTTTACTACAATATATATGGCTCGATAAGGATAAATATATATCAAATATATAAGAACTGGAGAGCAAATATTTATTAAAATAACAGATTAAAGTTTAAGCAAAGAATCGCTGTTTCAGAAGATCCCGTTAAGGGTGAAAGCAGTGATTCTTTGCTTAAACTTTAATCTGTTATTTTAATAAATATATATATCATCATCATCATCATTATCGTTTAACGTACATTTTCCACATAATAAGATCGAGCCGTATCTGAGGATCTTGCGATTTCAGAGTCAGGTTCGATCATCGCATCGATCGTGCCTCGAGCTGGTCGCCAGAGAAACGATTGTAATATGTCTAATAAATTTTAATTCGTCACACTACTTATTATCGCACCGTTTATTATGTGATATTATACTCTGCTCTGTAAGAGCATCGAGTGCTCAAACGACCTACCGCATACAGACACTTTAAGCATCCCACACCAATTATATATATATATATGTGTGTGTGTGTGTGATTGTGTGTATATATATAGTGAGCTCTTGTCAAAAAAGTAGAACATCACCTAGATTCTTGGATGGTGTAAAAACGATGCTAGGCAACACTATAAAAATGTAGGCTTCTTGTTAATATTTAATTACTGGGGTCATATGATTTTATTTTTGAAATCTGGAACAAAGTTTTGTTTATTTTTATTTTGGTAACTTTTTATTGTTGTTTTATTTAGCCTTGTGTGCAAACATATCTTCTTATTAGGTCGTAATTTTTTTTATGGTATAATGTAATTAGATTGTGCTACATCTGTTTTAGATACCTTGATAGCCTCCACTAAAATAAACAACCATTTGTCAAACTTCAAGGAAGGAGAGAGTTTTTATTTTAACTTTATGGTGAAGGCCATCATTTCTGAGCTATCAAAATGTAGCTGAAAGACAAGATAAACAACAACAATAAGTGTTTTAAGACTATTTTCCCTGCTAAAGGATGTGGTGTGTGGTGAGGGAGTTAGCCTTGCTGGCCCCATGACAGGCTTCATACTCATCATGGGGGCCTTTCTGAGACAATGTTTTACAGCTACTTGCCTTTCCTTGCATCAAAATAGTCGACTATTGTAAACACAGGTATATAGTTTATATATTCTAAACTGGATACAAACAGCACCAAAAAGTAAGTAAAAGAAAGAATAATAATACTTTTGTTTAGTTGATCATCAAAATAAAGCAAGAGGGCCAACAGCCAGAAAAAAATTAGTTCTGGTAGAAAGAATATCTTCTATCTAATAGTTTAACCCTTTTTAAATATTTTTGAAAATAAAGAAGAATTTGGAAAGATGTATTAAAATAACTAACTTAGCATTTAAACCGGCCATATCCAGCCAGAATTCCCTCACCTCTTTCTGTTTAAACAGGCCATAACCAGCCACTCATACTGATGTTAAGGTATTGTTCTCAAAATCTCATAGATTCAATATTATGTGAGATAATAATGTGAGCTAAAGTCTTTACCATGAAAATATAATAGTAAATATAGAGTAATGTAAATGCTAAAGAGTTAATAAAGATTTCTACATAAAATTATGATGGAAGGCTTTTAGATAAATGTAAATAATTTTATATTGTAGAACCAGCAATGGTTTGGTATCAAAAGAGTTAAAAGATTAAAGAAGATTCAGAATGTTAGCCTCAAATGACTGAGGAGGTTAACCATAACTTATTATTACTGAAGAATTTTATTTCAAGTAATGTTAGAAATATATCCCATCATATTGAAGGTTTCTGTTTATAGTATGACATGGACCCAAAAGTTTAATTTGTCAAGAGAAAAAAAACATTTTTATTCTATGAACTGAACAAAAAAAAATATTGATTTCTTCCTAAATGTTATCTTCTTGGACAAATGAGGATTTCTCCCTCCTCACTGATAACCTACATTGATAGTTGAGCAGATCAAACAAAAAAACTAACCCGTTCATTACCATATTTTTAATGAAAAACACTGCTTATAATTATCAAATAATTTTGAAAATAATCAAGAATTTGGAGGAATTTAGCAGTATAACCAACTTTCTTATTATTCAGCTGGTGTTTGGAGCATAATTCAATAAAGGTTCTTACAAACAATTATGATGGAAGGTTTTTATATAAATATATGATAGGAAGGGCATCTAGCCATAGAAAGCTTGACAAACCAAGGGTTGGGAGGACCCTTCAGTTGTGTCAAAGACACAACAACCACTCCTGTGCACTTGGTAGAACATGATACTGTACATAAGTGAGATGCAGATTCCTGGCCTGTCTAGATCAGTAGCCCCATTTCACGATTGACATGGTCTTTGTAGACCTGTCAAAACCTTGCTAGCAGAGAAAGAAGACATTAAAAAGATGATGTTGACAACTATAAACACATTAAGACAAACAGTAGTGGATTTAGTTGGTTTGGTATTAAAAACGTTAAGGAAGATTGCTTATAGTTAGCTAGAATATTTAGAAGTGGTATGACATCATAACAATTTGTTCAGGTTTTAAAAAACCTTCCTGTTTTTGTACAACAGCTTATTTAGCCCAGACTGTCAATATATAAACATGATAATACTCCTGTTCATTCTGCCTAATGTATATTGGGACTGTATAATCTTCACAATTGAACTCTATTGAAAAATGTTATAGTAGATCATTCAATCAAAGTTGTATATATTTAAATAAAAGGAATTTTTATTCATATGGTATTTCAAGAAAGAATAGTACAAATTAGAGACCAAGATTATTGAACCCCCCCCCCCCCCCCCCCCAAAAAAAAAAAACACAAAAAAAACAACAACAACAACAACAAAAAGCCCACAACAAAAAGAGAAACAAAGATAAAAGAAAAAAAAACTTTCTGACAATATGATGAAAAGGATTAGAAATACAAACTAAAAGATAATCATGCTGGAAGCTTCGATTATTGAATTTTGGTTATGAATAAACATAAATTCTATTTTTGAAAAAGAAAAAAATCTCTCAATACAATAACTGATTTGATTTTAACTTGCAGGTGTTCCATTTTTTAGCGTATGTGTGTATATGTGTGTGTTTGTGTGTGTGGGTGTGTGTGCGTGCGCGCGTGTGTGTGTGTGTGTGTGTGTGTGTTTGTGTATGTGTGTATGCATGTGTGCATGTGTGTGTGTGTGTTTAGATGTATATTTAATAAATAGAAGTATATAAAGAAATATAATCAAATCATTCACCCACTCTTCTTCCTTTTTTCCTTTCCCTTCATTTTCTCTGTCTTTTGCTATGTATACATTGTATATATATAAGCCTATCTTTGTTGCATGTGCCTTGTCCATATTCCTTGCAATAACTTCTATTAATTTCAGTCAATTCCAGGCCTTCTCTCATGTACTATTCATTCTCATGAATGTCCCTTTATCCATACTAGCATGGGTTGGACATATTATCACAATCCCAATCAGTACTTAATTGGAGCTGCTATTCTCCAAGGGAGGCTGAGAGCCACATCTTACATATGAAGCAGTTTTTGGTATGGTTTCTACAGAAGGATGCTCTTCCTAACACCAACCACTTTACAGAGCATACTGAAGACATTGCTAGTTAGAGGTTTCAACTAAGTTTTATGTATATGTGTGCGTATGTGAATGTATATATGTACGTATAGTGGTTGCAGCATGGTCGAATGGTTAAGAAGTTTGCTTGGCTATCATCATCATCATTGTATAATGTCCATCTTCCACGCTAGCATGGGTTAGACGGTTTTGTTCCATTTGATGCGGGATTGGTCAGGAGACCGTGTGTTGCTTGTTTTCTAATAGCCCACCAGATTAAGGTGCATGGGACTCTGTCATACGCTATCTCCAAGTCAACAAAAGCTAAGTAGAAGGGTTTACTTTTAGCTAGGTACTTCTCCTGTATATATATTTATTTAATTAAAACAACAGAAGGCCAGACTAGAGATATCCTTTTAAAGTTTTATTGTTACAAAAAACATTATATATACTAGCAGAAAAACCACCCGAAGGGTGGTTTTCTACTAGCATGTGTAGTGAGTATATTGATATACACAAGTAGATATGATATGTCAAATACAATCGTAATTGACAATATACACAGAAATTGAAGAGAGACTGTGTTACACTCTTTTATGTAATCAGTAAAGTAATCCATGATACATTAAAAAAAAGACGATATTATATATAAACTGCATTAGGAGAAAATTAGTGACAGAAAATTAATATGTTTATTTAAGCGATCGCCACCGGAAGTGTTGACATTTGAAAATTTTAAAGTGAATCTTTAAATAAATAATAAAATATATTTAATGAACAGCCACGAAATTTAGTAGATAAATTATGTAATATTCATTCATTATTTATTCAAAGTAATCCAACTTATTTTACTAATGGGATAAAAAATTATAAACCGTATGCAGTCCCACGCTTCTTACTTTATTATAGTTTAGATTCCAATGGTTTTGTTACGTAAGACCCTGGCCACATCATCAGGTGTGGATTGCATAATTAGTTAATGAATAACACTGAATTTACGGGCTATCCCAAATCAAATATATTCTCTGTTCTCTGTGATTCCTTTTATTGATTAACTAATTATGCAATCTGCACCTTCGACAAGTGTCATTTACCATAGCCTTGGGTTGACACATGCTTTGTAAAATTAGGTAGACAGAAACTGTTTGGAAGCCTGTTGTATACTGTGGTATGATCTATCTCCCCAAGAGTTATGTTAATGATATATATGTCTGTGGAATTTTCAGCCATTTAGACATTAATTTCATGAGCAGGCTGTACTGTTGATTGATTGACTGGAACATTCATTGGTGAAACTGATGGAGGTCCATTCCATATGTATATATATAAGTATAAGACTGAATGCTTAAGAAGTTCACTTTGGAAGAATGAAGCACTGGTTTCAGTCTTATTGCAGAGCACCGTAGTCAAGTGTCTATGGAATACTCAACCACATACACTATAATCCAATGTGTTGGTACTTCTGTTGATTGAGCAACTGGAATACTCATTGTTGAAATCATTAGAAGGTCCCTTTATCTATTTTTTAGTTATATGTTTATTTCTGTACATGTGTGTGTGTGTATGGTTGCGTGTTTATATATATGTATATATATGTGCGCCAGAGGTCCGTCTATATATTTTCTTGGTGGTTGATTAGCTATATATTTCTCACTGGTTAAGATGGAGAAGATGAATTAAATATATATTTCTCGCTAGTTAGTTCAGAGAGAGTGAAATTAGTTGCTGTTCCTTCTCCCCATTTTCCTGGCTATCTATCCGACTCACCACCATACTTCTAGCCCAATCAAACAGAAGCAGCAGTAAAATACAGAAAGTACAGTAGCCAGAGTGAGAAAGGGATGGAAAAGTTCCAGAGAGTTACTGCTGCTGCTAGCTACAAAAGGCTTTTCCCTCAAAATGAAGAGCAGATTGTATGATGTGTGTATAGGAAAAGCAATGCTGCATGGTAGTAGAACTTGGGTTCTGTGTGCAGAGGACCTACAAAGATTGGAAAGAAATGAAGTCTGCATGCTCCAATGGATGTGTTCTAGTAATATACATGAACGGCAAAGTGCAAATGAACTGAGAGAGAAACGAGGCATAAGAGGGATGAGATCCCATGTGCAGGAGAGGAGATTGCAGTGGTATGGATATATGATGCATATGAAGGATGACAACTGTATAAAAAGGTGCAGCGCACTCAAAGTTGATGGAAGCTATGGAAAAGAAAGACCTAGGAAAGCTTCAGATGAGTTGATAAAAGCTGACCTCACATAATTGAATACCTCAAAGGCGATGACACAGGATCAAGATCTCTAGCGCTATGCAGTATTGCAGAAAATCCACCTTCCTATGTGCATGGCATGAAGCAACATCTAGTGGTCTTTAGTATGCACCACTTCTCCCCCACCCCTTTTCTTATACCTTCCACGTCTTAACACGTCGGGGTCCTGAATCTTTTCATATATATATATATGTATATATATATGCATACATATATATTTATTAAAATAACAGATTAAAGTTTAAGCAAAGAATCGCTGCTTTCACCCTTAACGGGATCTTCTGAAATAAATATTTGCTCTAGGGTCTTATCATCATCATCATCATCATTTTACGTCCGCTTTTCCCTGCTTGCAAGGGTTGGACGGGTCCTATTCAGCACAGCATCTCTCCACCCGTCACGGTCCTTTGTCATCTCCTGCGTGAGTTTCAGCGATCTGAGGTCTGCTCTCACCACCTCCGCCCATGTTTTTTGTGCTCTACCTCTACTGCGTCTTCCCTCCACTGGGACTTCCTGGCACTTCTTCACCCATCGGTCATCCTCCATGCGCATCACATGTCCATACCATTTCAGCCTTCTCTTATACCCAGTTTCTTTCTCAACTCGTCTATGCTTGGTCGTTCACACACATTGACATTGCACATCCAACGGAGCATACTTGCTTCATTTCTCTCCAGCCATCGCATATCTTCTACAGTTACTGCCCATGTCTCACTACCATGCAGCATTGCACATCTCACACAGGCATCATATAACCGTCCTTTCATATGCAGGGAGAAACCCTTCTTTGATATATATTTATCCTTATCGAGCCATCTCTGGATTTTAGTCTTCACATTTATTATTATTATTGCATACATATATATATATGTTTATACACACACATGTATATATATATATATATATATATATATATATATATATATATATATATATATATATATATATATAATTTAACATCCATTATCCTTGCTATATGTATATATGTGTGTCTGTGTATCTCTGTTTATGTATATGCTTGCATCTATGTCTGTTCTGTAACTTGGACAAAAAGGAATTGATAAAAAAAGTACCAGACTTGTAAAAATAAGTACTGGAGTCAATATGGTCAACTAAATTAAGACAGTGCCTCAGCATGGCTGCATCTAAGTAAATATATATATCAGAGAGGGTGTGGTAAGATACCAGGTGGACTATATATATATATATATATATATGGTGGCTGCCAACTCGTTTTCGAGTACGGCCACTACTTTATATCCATGTAGGAGAACCCCTACCGATGCGCTGAACGAGTGTGACTTTTCAGTCCAGCCAGCGACTTGAAAACTCTGGTACAAACACTACACTTGTTACAAGTATTGTCACATAGTGCTGGGCCCAGGTACCATGTGATGACAAGTGCAGAGAGATCTCCAGATATAAAGCAATGCCTGTGCCGTGAAGCTTTTATAGTGAGCAAAGGCACTGCACAAAGCCAGTCCCACTCTCTTAACCAAGATGATATTTACCAAAAAGAAGAACAAGTCAACATCATTGGATACCATCAGGGTTGCAGGTGTTATATCAGAGTTTTCCTTCTCCTAGAATTCTGCCTTGACAAAGGCTAAGGGGTCATCTCTCCCGGTGATTTTGGATGGCCATTGACTCTTAAGAGCTCCTTTGCCCTTTGACAGGTTTTGTTTTTAGTCCTGCAGGATATCTAAAGTCACCCTCCTCATCAAGAAACTTTGGTGGGGTTGCCAGTTTAGTCACCAATGACCCGACCATGGGACAGGTTGTACTGGGATACATGTTACCAGTAGCACCAAGTGGTGACCTGACATATATATACATACATACCCTATATAAAAAGATATTTTAGACCATATTTTAAAGTTAAATTTATGGAGTCAACTATTACATAGATACTACTTCTGAGGGCTTGAAATTCCAGCTACAATCCAAAATACCATATCAGTAGCAGAAACCCAACTCAGCTCTAAAGGAATAATAATAAAAAACAATGAATTACAGTAATATTATCAATTCTATGTATTGAAACAACTATAGGGCAGGCTACAGTAAGGCAGGCACATGTTTAAGTAAATTTTTAGTTTCAGATATGTATTTACAATAATATAAACTTGCCTTAAATTCATGATGATTTTGTAGTAGTGTTATTTTTACATACAGGAGATGCCGTGACCCACAAATGTTAACTTATTATCTGTAAAATACTAGGGTTGACTATTATTTAAGTTTTATAGAAAAGTCCAGATTTTTTACTCCAGATATATTACTCGAGTATATATGGTGTGTGTGTGTGTGTGTATATATATATATATAGATATATAGATATAGATATAGAGGGAGTCCTCAAAAAATGTATACACACTTTTTGATTACCTGTACAGGCAATATTTATTAAAATACTGTTGAAGTGTGTATACATTTTTAGGGACACCCTGTAGAGGATGATGATCATGGTGATATATATATATATATATATCATCATTTAATGTCTGTTTTCTTTCCCAGCTAGCAAAGGTTGGTCAGGTCATCACAGATCAAGTCAGTACTTAGTCAGAGCTAGTAACCTCAAGATGGGCTGGAGGTTGCATCCTGCTTAATGACATTCCCACATTTTACAGAGTGCACTGGGTACATTTCATAATGGCACCAGCACACACGCATATATTTATTGCATGCAGGTGGTACTTCCTGTGTTGTTACCAGCTGTGTACAATGAAAAATCATAATGTCTAATAATGCATTGAGTACTTTTACTTCTGTTTATGAAACAAGTACACATGTATATGTACATACAAATTATGCATATTATAAATTATGTTATGTTGTTAGATTTCTTACTTTTTTACACAAACATGTGTAATAATACTAATTTATTATATATGATTTTGTTTTACGCTCATGTGCACATGTATCTCTCTCTAAATAAAAAAAAAACTACAACATATTTTATTCTTTTTCTGCTTAAAATAATTTTAGCTGGAATTCGTTGCTGCCATTTCGTATTATGACATTAACTACGTATTGATTTCTTTTTCCTTTTCTTCATTCTACTTTCACTTTTCACAACAGACCAGTTGTAAGAGAATTTAAGTTTAAATAAAAAAAAAAAAAAATGAAAAATAATTACATAGAAGATATTCATGACAATGGTAGCTATAACGATGATGATGATTATGATAGTGATTACAATGTTGATGATGATGACTATGATGATATATTTTTTACACATGGCTGCAATTACAGAGAAGAATTCTTTTTTTTTTGTTCAAAAGACACTTGGCTAACCTTGTATTGAATTTTAAATTAACAATTAACATAACAATTAGGCTTTAAAAAATTAGGCATGTGCTTGGGGATTTTTTTAATACTTTGATATTTTTTAATTTTATTTATTGGAAATTTAAATTTTTGTCATCTATATATATATATATATATATATATATATATATATATATATATATATATATAATATATATATATGTATATATATATGTATGTATGTATATATATATATATATATATATATACATATACACACACATATATATATACAATTATAAATATATATGTATGTTTATATATATATACATACACACACATTTATGCAATTATATATATATATATATATGTGTGTTTTGTATTTATATACACACCCGCGCATATATATATACACACTATATTTTAAATTTAATTTAGTTTCTTTTCTAAACTTTTGGGAAATTTTTACTTGCTAAATAAACAAAATTTCTTGCATGTTTTCGATTGTTAATTTGGTTGAAAAGTCAAAACTTGTGATTTCTAATTTTTTAAAATGTTTATTGACAAAAACTTTGTTGTTCTTGTTTTTGCTGTTGTTATTTTTGTTGTGGTCATTATTGTTGTTGTTATTGTATCTTAGCATGATTTATCAAATAAGAATCGTATCTCACATAGCTGTTGGGGTAAAATAGAGTGCGATATTGTATTTTAAGTTCAAACCTACTGCAGGCATTATGTAGTGTATTTGGACAGGAAATATATTTCATTTTACTATTAGAAGAATAGCTGTCAATATGTTTCCTGTTATAGACTAGTCTGTTGTGGAAGATATCTTTCTTATCTGTTTAATACTATGAAGCTCAAGGTGAATACTGAATTTTAACCCTTTTGATATCAAACCACATAAAACTGGCCCTGGTTCTACAATATAAATCTGTTTATTTTAAAAATATTTATTTAAAACATCCAATCATAATTTTATGTAAGAACCTTTGTTATGCCATGTTCCAAACATCAGGTTAATAACGAGAAATTTATATTACTAAATTCACCCGTTTTTCTTGATTATTTTCAAAATGATTTGAAAATCATAGACAGTGTCTTTTGTGGTAAGAGGGTTAATAGTTCATGGATGGATGCTCTAGAAAGCATTTGTTCTGGTGAAGAAAAGTATGTTTGGGTGGATGGCAAGGTAGTTACTAGCAATAGGTAGGTTTCTCAAATTTCTATATTTGCTGTGTGACATATTATGAACAGGGTGATGTAGAAATCTCAGGTAGATTTTTATTTCAGGAGGAATTGAAATCAGCATTGCAGAGCACTCCTCAATTCTACAGTACTTTTGCTAATAAGTGTTGTTTTCAATGCCTCACATTTGTATAGGTTTAGCTAGCTGTCTATGTATCATAGGTATCTTAGTTGTTTTATTAATAGGGGCCCCAGTTCTATCATGTTACTGATGACAGGAGGTGGGATTTGAACTTAGAACTTACAGAGCTCAAACAGTTATTGCTGTTACAATATTGTCCATTCACCACTCTGGTCTGGTACTTTATTTATTGACTGAAAGGATGGAAGGTAAAGTTGACCTCAGCAGGATTTGAAATCTGAGCACAGAGAATTAGAACAAATATTGCAAAGCATTTAACACCCAACACATTACACAACATTTACCTCATTTTTGCTGCCTGTAGTTATATATATATATATATATATATATATATATATATGATAAAAGCCGACCTTACCCAATTGCACCTCTCAAAGGCGATGACACAGGACTGTGACCTCTGGCGTCACACAGTAATACAGAAGACCCTACTTCCCACAGGTACAAGTCGAAGCTGAAGCATATAGACAATATACCCCCACCCCTTCCACTGCAAAGTGGTTGTGTAGGTGTCATGACAAAAAGCACCCAGCCGACACTGTAAAGTCGTCATGTAGGCGCCATGGAAAAAAAGCACCCAGCACTCACTGTAAATGAGGTTGGTGTTAGGAAGGGCATCCAGCTGTATAAATCAAGCCAAAATCATTTTCCGTATGAGCAAGACAAGGTCAGTCGACCGGGCACTGCCCACAACAGGACAACCCATCTAACCCATACTAGTGTGGAAGAATGGATGTAAAACGGTGATGATGATGATATATATATATATGAATGAATAATCAAATTTAATGTAGAAATGGCTTTTTCAGGATGTATTGAGTACCTTACCTTTATAGTGATTACCCCCTATTGAACCCAGGACTCACACACACATATGTATGGTAAAATTAAAATAAAATAAATAATATAAAAAATATCAAAGTATTAAAAAAATCTGCAAGTACATGCTCATTTATTGTGATCATATAACACAATGCAGTACCATTAATAAGATATGAACTGGCAACCTTTTTGATTATTACCTCCAACTTTACTAGCAATATGGCTATTTATTGCTGTCTTGAATGGAGCATTTCAATGGATATTCAAATTTGGGTTGGTCTCAAAGAAGCAATATTGGTTTATATGGACAAAGCCAAAGTGAAATGATGCAGATCAATAGATATTTTTTGTTTTCATCTTTTTTTTTCTTTTTGACTGGCAGTCTAATCCAGCCCAAGATAAAACATCACTCATCTGCTAACCTGTTTGATACTAAACTGCATAAATCCACACCTGGTTCTTTGATACAAAGCTGTTTATTTAAAAGAATGTATATTTATCTAAAACCCTTCCATTATTTAATGTAAGAACCCTTGGCAAGTTATGTTTCAA